>CM051032.1:31108542-31478542 GCA_027627225.1 Congeria kusceri | reverse complement strand
CGGAAATAGAAATATGCTGTAACTCCTGTTTCGTTAATGAATGATCAAGTGTTTGTAACACTTAACGATGGGAATAATTTGGAGTGTTTCTGTTGTTTTCGTTTAAATTGTTGACAAGACTTGGTTCACTTACATAAAGTAAAAATATGCGCAAATAACAAGAAAGAATCAGAATGGCCGTGTGGTTAAGGCGCTAACCGTTTGATCCGGTGGTCCGAGGTTCTAACCCCGGTGGGTTATAAATTAGTTAAATAATCAACAAACATAAAACAAATCATGTTGTTAAACTTTTACAAGGCAAGCATTCAAATATAGTTCGATGCCATATATATAGGCACCCGCTTTTTGAACAATGAGAAACATCATAGAACTGACTAAATTGATTTCGAATAATCCAAAAACCACCCACCGAGCATCGACAACCAGTCGCCAACTAATCGCCAACTAGTCGCCTACCAATCGCCAACTAGTCGCCAGGCAGTCTTTAATGTTTGTTAAGGGTCGGTAAACGATCGCCGACTTTTCTTACGACCGATCGCCGACCAGTCTCTGATAAATCGCCGACCAACCGTCGACCAGTCTCCTACCTAAATACCATTGATCTTTTCTGGGTTTTGGTCACCAGAGGTTGTCGTTGATAGCCGCTAAGTTTAGTTGTCGGTGGTCTGTAATCGGTCGGCGACCTATGTCTGACTTATCTCTGACCTAGGCTTTAAATGTAAAATTTATATATTATCATAAGAAATTTAATTTAACTGTGTTTTTCCATATTCCAATAGTTTTACATGAAAGTAATGATAAACATACAAATCATGAAATATGATCTGTCAGTCCCTTAGTTTTAAAGCCTCAGAACATTAAGGTCTGTGTCGGTTTTTCTATGGTAGTTGAGTCCTTACATTTAATATGCGTGCCATTTTGCTTATGAATATGTGCACCTGTGGTTCTACATGATCAGTATAATAATACGGATCCATTCAGTAATTAACCACGTTTGACATTTACTTTACCAAACACCGAAAAATATGGCTTACAAGGTTGTGTTGCACATATACTGGAATGTTTTGTATGTATATTGTTAAATATGTAATGGAATACAAGCAGGTATTGGATTGTTATACAATTATTTTCTGAAAGAGAATGCCGCAAATCACGTGGAATGCTTTGCTGGAGGTCAAGCCTGTTGATCAGCATAGTACACATATTTGTGAAATTACCAGCATTTACATTGTTGACATGAAACAAATTGGAAAATAATTCAATAAATAATGCACCATATTGTTGATGCATGGTATGTGTTGTCCGAGAGCTGAAAACGTTGCAGGGTGTAGGTGACATTTTGTGTGCCCCCAGGGAACCCAGCTTTGAAAATAAAAATGTAATTCACTCAAATAATTGCTTTTAATTGTGATATATTTAGTTGAACTGGTGTAAATGGTGTTGAAAATTTAAAATGCATAATGTTTGCCACCTTTGATAATTATTGTTGTGGAATGTCCGAACTAATGATGTCTAATTTTTAAAGGGTATGCTAGTTTTTGTTCAGGTTTACAAACTGTACATTGTGAATTTGTTTCCTCCTTTTTATTTCAGTCATATATATGTTATAAATGAAAAATAAAGACCAATATTTAAGTGAAACAACATATCAGTCCTGGAAAATTAAGTTCTTTAGATAACCGATTATTTTCTCTGTTCTGTTGGCTTCAAGTTTATGCTGAGCTACTATAGAAAATTGATAACTATCAATAATTGTATTATATTGCTTTATTTTAAAATCTTCAATCATTACTTGTATAAAAGTCACCAAAATTGTGGATATATTTGCAACTATTCTGAGCGTTTACCAAATGATTTTAAATTCATTTAGTACCACGACGTCCTGAATAATATCAAAATTGTTGTTTTTAGCGTCTAGCATCAAAAATCTGTAACATATCACTATTTTGACAGATATGTAGTATCTTATAATAATTGCTCTTAAAGGGACTAAATAATAAAACAAACGTGATACCCTTTAATGGTGTTATATTCAAGCAATGAGCATTACAAAGGCATATCCAATTAATAACGTTTCTAATATGCTACATAATCAGAATTTTGATAAAAACCAATTAAGAAAAATACTTGAAAAAAGAAATCCCAGAATGGGTATCGAACTTACGACGACGGATAACAAATTACAGTAGACAGCGCTGTATCCAACCGCGCTATTCTGACTTGTGAAAATGAATGAGCATACTTTGGTGATATAAGATACCCACAAATCTGACATCAACGTGTAAACAAGAAAAGGACCAAACAAACACTACCTAATTTATATAATGATTTTTTTTTCTCAGAAGACATACTATTTGCCATTTTATTATATACCTGTTTAAAATCTTACCACAATACATGCTGTATCAATCGGTGAAATACATGTCGTCAGAAACAAAATCCCGTATTATGCTACTCGCTATTTTTCGATCCCGTATTACCATACTAGCCGGACTACTTTTTTAATGACGTCATCATTAGTTGTGTAAACAAATATAATCTATATCTACAATTATTAGTCATTATTGTAGTTTATAATCAAAATAATATACGGTAAATGCACATTTGAAGTTTATCGTGGTATATAATAAAAGGAATATTACGCTAGTCAATTGTTCCAAGAGTATGTATTAGTCTCGTGGCTTGCGTTATTTCGTATCACACTCGAGGCTCCGCCTCTCGTGTGATACGTCATCACACAAGCCACTCGACTAATACATACTCTTGGAACAACTGACTAGCATAATATTCCGTATATATGTACATTATTTTAGCCTTTATTAGATGCCAATATTAATGTTTGATCTTCAGAATTGTTTACTGCACTTTGGGGCCCTGTTCGTTTTTTGGGCCCTGTTCGTTGATCCCTTTAAAGCAAAAAAACATTTTTAAATGACTTTAAACATGTGTCTTAGGAGGCTGCTTCATTGACTAAAGTGAGGAGTGTCAGACTAAAGTGAGGAGTGTCAGACTAAAGTGAGGAGTGTCAGACTAAAGTGAGGAGTGTCAGAAGGAAAAGTGCTAGGCTCTAGTGGATTGGAATTGTTTTAACGCTGTGGCAATGATCTACCTAAGTTATATGTCTGTGAATAATAATAATAATAACTGGCTCATTGTTGTAAGAACAAATGTGACAACTTTCAGCTCTGGTGACTATCTTGTTCAAAAGACCGGAACCATTAGAGCAGCTTTGGCAGATAACCTTGAAAGAGACGTGTGTGCACATTTATATGAAAGTCTACCTGTTAAGGAGCAGATGTCATGAAAAGATTTTTTCGATAATAAGCTATTTAGCTGTGAAAGAGGACGCACCAAGGAGCATTCTTGGAATGTTTATCATAGTAGCGGCAGTTTTTTTAGCTCTGGACTTTTTATACAAAAAATTTGATTTTCTGAATATGAGACTGCTATATTTACAGAACAACGGGGTTGTGGGAGCTTGAAGCGGAAATACATCTATATGTAATTTCTTTCGTGTTTAGCTGTGCCCTTTTTGCTTTGTTTAAGATAAATTGATATATGGTAGAGATGTCATAGTATTAAAGTGATATGTATTGTTTTGTTTGTTTGTTTGGATTTTTCGCCGAATTCAACAGTATTTCAGTCATATAACAGCGGTCAGTAAACCTACTCACACTTTTCCTGGGTAAGCTGGTTTACCAGTACTAAGTGCACATACTTATGCCAGTAACTGTCAACTGCCCTACTTGAATCAGAGGTAGGGGGAGAATGGCAATAGAAATAATTTCATGACCAATCCCCACACAAGTTATGTGGCCGGGCTGGGAATCGAACCCGCGATCCTCGGATTTGTAGTCCAGCGCTCTACCAACTGAGCTAGCCGGCCCGGTAAAGTGATATGTAACTTGACGGTGTATGCTGTGTTAATAAACACATGAAAATACAGTAAAGAGGCCCAAAGTTTGTATCGATAAAGGCTTGTGGTAAATTAAGATAAATGTGTTTGGTTTGGTGGGTTGTTTATATATTAAAATAAATATGCATGTTTTGTGACTGTTTGCACTTTTCCGTTCGTATTCATGCGCGTAGAATATGAGATATAAAACAGATTTTATAAAAATGCTTGCACACGCTGACTGCCATAGATCTTACGAAATGTACAGGAAAGCTTAATTATGTGATGCATGTTATTGGCACTGTCGCTGTAGTAATAACCAGATTTCTACATGCGCAATTTAATCACAGGTACTTCATCAAGTAAAATTAATACGCTTAAGTTTTTAATCTGTATCTTTAAAGGATTCCAAAACATCTTTGTTTTAAATGCATACATTTGTTTAGGGCATTTCATAGGCACTTAAACTTCCAAGGTTCAAAGATGTTTGCTCGGCAAATGTGGTTACGTTTTGTGTAATATATATCCGATTTAAATTGTTGCTTTGGTTTATGTCTAACCATTGAGTAAATAAATTGTAATACAATCGTTTTAGTATTCTCTTGTAGTATTGTTTAATTTGAATCGCGATGATTTCGCCGAATGCTTTGTATTGACCGCTCCAAGGCCGTCACCCCACTTTGTTAGCATTTTGTGTTTTGTGTTCCTTACGCTTTTTGTAATGTGCTGTGTTGTATTTGGCTATTGGTCAATTGCCTTAAATAAAAAAAAACGTGTGCGATTGATGAGTGTTATCTTCTGTTGATACAGCTGGGTTGTTTATATTTAATATTGTGTGAAAGTAAAACTGATCTTATTCTAGACCAAAAACTCGCGAGCCTTTCGAGAAGTATTTAACATTAGCAGATATCAAGAAACAAGCTCCATGGAATATATTATATTGTACTAAAACTATTTTCTCCTCTCAAACATTTGTATACTCATGGACATTTCTGTCCATGTGTTTTTGGAAATATGTATAATGTGTTATCTTTGATAAGATCAATTTGTTTTTGTGATAGTTCCACTATTGTTTACGTCTTTATTTTAATCATTACTAACCCTGATCCTAGCAAAAATGGCTTGAAACAGATGTCGGAGAGATTTCCGGTTCGTTGATACCATACATATTTAAGAAAGTTTTTAGTCCATACTAAGAAACAGAATTGGACAAATAATATCCCATTGACACAGTCATCCATTGCTCAGTGTGTTTGGTTGTGTAAATCGATGTACGATAGTAAAAGGGTTGTTGATGTACATTTGTATTTCTCACTAAATTTCACTAAAACCACTAAGCACATTTTGGTCATATCAAATTAGCATCCACAAGTGCGTTTTTGATTTAATTTTTCTACTTTGCAAGGATTTCCACATCATAATTAAACATAAACGTACATATTAAGTTAAACGTGCATACTACAAATTCACTAACTAGTCTTAATTTTTGATACAGTTTTTAGAACATCAGTGGAATTTTTCAACACATTTGCTTGAAAATTATAAGGTGTATTTAAATATTTTCATTTATATTTTTGTTTCCGGTAGGAAGACTTTCACTAATAGACCATACTTACTGTGCGAGACAGATCATAACTTCGTGTGATCAAGTATTTTTTTTAAATGTTCTGTAACGGTTGGAATTTACGATGTTAAAAGTTATGTTAAATTCAGATGCAAAAGGGAAATAAAATACATGTACATTTCTGACAATCCGGTTGATTTATTGTATTTAAAAACTGCACAAAGAAATGAATGCAACGCATATATAATAATGTCGGAATTGCGCTATTTCAAAGCAATGAATCGGTCATGTCCTACATCTCGGTATTATGTATGTATTTCAAAGCTCATATTTAAATATCCTTAATTTTCTATCTTCTGAGCATTGACTAACACTAAAATATAATGTATTCCTAAAATGTAGACTGGGGTCATTTAAAATCGGTTGGAGTACGTTTTATTAATGTATTCTATACAAATTCAGATTAAAAATACATTCATTCCAAAATTATTGTCTCCAAATAATTTTACAAATTAGATTTAATCGAGGGAATTCAACAGCTCATTGCCGACTGTTGTTTCTTTGTGGTCAAAACTGGCAATGCTAGGCAATGCTAGGTACTAGTATTCAGTAGACATAGAAACAATCAAATGGGCCGATCTAGACTCTGCATTTGTTTCCAGAAGTTTGACATCCCATGCAACAAGGTGGGGTGTGCTTGAACGAACAGCAAGGTTCTCTGTCCGGTATTGCGAGGTTGGTGCAATCACAGGGATAGATATCTCCTAGGGGAACGGAACTGGTCGTTCCATTCCACCCTGCACAAATGTCCACGCTTTGTAAGCAGTCACCGTTGAAACACACCTGTATTACAACAAAAAAGATAATATTTCTTTATATATCAACACATATTTGGTTAAAAAGTAACGTTTTTTCGTTTTTATCTTAATGTGTATTTTGTTCAATCTCGCCGTTACAAAACGTTTCAATTATTTATTCGTGTTTTAATATTGTTAAACCAAATGTCAATACAATAAATATGCACAAATAATATGTTATTAAAGTTACTGAAAACTATCGAATAAAAGGTATTTTACAGCAGGGGTTTTAATTAAAATAAAGAGAAACACAGTTGCCCTGGATCGCTCGTATGGATGTAATATCATAGTGACAATAAAACACATATAAAAAACAAGTACTTGTACCCTTAAATACAAATTTTTGTAAAACTCACGATTATTTAAGATAATTGGCTAACGGCTTCCCAATGGTCTTTTTTGTCAAATATTGTTTTTTGCATTGGTCAATTGAAGACATGATTTTTATCTATTTGTTCAACAAAATCGGTTGCCATAGCAAGCTGAGTTTTCCACATAATACGTATATGAATTGTAGGAGTGCGTTTTAAAATCAACATGGGAATACTGCCAGCCAAGATTTTTGAAATCTACCGAGTGGTTTCAGAGAAGTAAATTGTTGACATCGCATGATGAACTATGGACGAGAGACAAAGACTGGTCAGAACAGCACTCTGAGTGTTGCCCAGGGCCGGTATTCACAAAGAGAAATTTTCCCTTAAGGTGTATTGACGGAAAATTTCACATCAAATTTTCTTTGTGAAATCCAAGAATGTATGTTTACAAAAGGATATAATACTAAAAATCTAAGAAATATTTAATAGATTAAAACGCTTTACTGCACAAAGACCTATACATGAAACAGCGAGAGACTTTCACAAATTTAAGAAATGTTCACTAAAACTTAAACAAGCTGTATTAATACTGGCCCTGGGGACTAAAACATCATCAATCAAAACCTCAAATAAAAAAGTCACTTTCTACAATATAGACTAGCACGCATGTCACGTTACATTCAAATACATTGCACATATACTAGAGTAAGCATACATAGTCCACATTCTGGTCGTTTCCACGGCACGGCGTTCCGTCATCCACGTGGAACAGGAAAGCACCACTGCACGTGCCCGTAGCGTTCTGAGAGGAACAGGACACCAGATTGTCATCCCAGCATGCATCAGCTGGAACCACCCTGGTCACGCCATCAAGACGGTTCAGCTGAGACAAACAAGTAATACCGGGTTTGTTACATTCATCAGTAGCAGCAATTGTATCATATGCGTACATATACTCGTACAATATTCGCATGCGTTTAAACATGAATAACCGACAAATTGTCGCAAAGCACTGTGAATGCGAGCATTGCATTTGACATATGTGAATGGGTTCTAAGCATGGAATTTGACTTATGTGAATAGAGAGAAATCATTGACATAATATTATTAGGTTATTTAAGCGCGTTCTGTACAATACAGTGATATATTTGGACGAGTACATATCGGCTCGTCCAATGTGAGCATGTCAGCTATGTACGAATTCAAATATATCACGGTATTGTAAAGAACGTTCTTAAATAATCTTTTCATTATATACCCATTAATAGTTTTGTATGTTTTGCATAATGTACATAATATTTACATGAAACCACAAAGTCCGCGGAACAGTGCGCGCGCTGAAAATAGTAATATATGACGCAGCTTGAGTGAGACGTGATAAATCATTTGCAACGTATATACATGTTTGCCTTTCTTCCTGTTATGCACAACATCTAACGTTCGATTTAAATTTAACTACTAAAACAGCCTTCCGTCCTATTTCGTAGAACCTTATAAACATTAAATGTGAAGATACATTTAGACGTGTCATGTTTTAAAGGTTGCGTGATCGATAGGAATTAATTTCTGCAGCGCGTTTGGTTAAATCAGTATTTAATACACACTGATGTAAGCTGTCGAATGGAATATTATACAGTTGAGTGAAAGTATTTGATCTATATGCAGAACTAGAATAACGATGTAATCTGCAAACAAAATGGTTAGTGACGACGGAAAACAGTGTTCACTTGACTATTGGACGGTCAGGTGGCACGAATAACGACAGCTGATTGGAAGATATAGTTATATAATAATATATATTAATGAAGTATACCAGTTAACATATGTGACAGGTAGGACCGCATTTGACATGTGTGAAAGGGTTGGCAGCAATCGACATTATATAAATATCATATGGCAGCGTGTGTGACATTGATATTGTCAATCCGAGGGCAAAATATCACCCGAGGCGAATGCTGATTGGTGTTAGTCTGTTTTAAGGGTTGGCAATATTAATGTCACACACGTGCCATTTGATATGTAATTTATTATACCGATTAAAACTGAGTTAAAAAGGTAAACACATGCTTAATATATCCCAAAACTAGCCATCCTACCAAGCCGTAAAATAAATGTTACCCTAAACAAAGATACATTTAAAAAAGAGTCACTACAAAGCTACCAATGGATTGCAGGTTGCGTCGAATGCGTATTTGGTCCCACTGAACTCGTATGAACATTGCTCATCGAGGTAAAACACGTCGCCACGTGCCCCGCTGCAAAACTGGCTGCGGAAGTAGTCAGCTGTGGCGGCAGTTGAATTCGGGGACAGGCAATCTCTTCCGGCGTTGCTGCAAAGAAACGGTGATTGTCAAATACCACTAAACATACATGTAGGCCATGGGTAGTACGCAATGTAAACCTTTTCTTAGCCGGTTAAACTGTTAACTTCGATTATTCGAAGTAGCCAAGTTTATCATGCAACATCCGATAATCAGAGTTTTCGAACGATCCTAATCGTACTAATTTGATTTCGTTTGGTTTTAATAAGATAAGCTTTTTTCTAACAACGTTTGATCCTGTAAATGAATTTAATAAATTAATGTCATTATAAAGAGGGCATTTTTTTACTGAAGAGTTCAGTGCGTTTCATTAATTGTTTGTACATCTCTGCATACCTCATGGCCGTGAGATGCGATATAAAGGCATCTACGGTACAAGTAGAGAACGTCCAGTACGTATCCTCTTTGGCAGGAGAAGGTCTCGAGTGATAGGCGGCCATGACGAACCCAGATCTGGGACACGAGCCCGAAGTGCCGGCACCGTCGTGGTTGGAACCGAGACTGTTGGCATAGCAATTGACATGTTTTAAAAGGGGTTCTCCTATACATTGACAGAGGTATTACATGACACTTTTATATTCACTTCATAATGTCTTTGTTTTGTTGTTAGTACACCAATAATAGTGTGTTTTTATTATTTGCAAATAAATATATTTGGATTCCAAAAATGTTCACGTCAAAACAATATAAACATGCCAGTTATGTTAATTAAGGCTCTGTTAATAATATGCCGAAATACATCTATACCGATTGCAACAATTGCAACAATGAATTTCGTCAAAACATACCAGTCAAGTTACTTTTAACTATAACAAAAATGTATATTATATCTGGCATACATTCTGACAATACTCATACATGACCGTGTTCGACATGCTTTGCTACGGAGATGACGTACCGCGCAAGTTACCGCTCTCGCAAACTTAGAAGCCATATGCTATACTGTACCTTCTGAAAAATGTGTATACTCACGCATGACCAAGCTCATGGGCGAAGATAAATACGGCATCATATAGGTTATCTTCAGTTATCGATATCATGTAAATGCGGTAGATGTCGCTTTGACATACAGTGGAGGCATACGATATTCCTGAAATAAGTGAATAGTTTTATAGGACATTGTCTAATTTATTTATTCTCAATAGCAGTGTTTTATGTTATAATTATATAATGGTCTTAGAAAACAAGAGCTGTGTCAAGACAGCGCGCTCGTCTATTCAAACCGGTTTGTCAGAGTTGTGGGTCTTTTTTCAGTACAAAAAGATGCATAATTCTGCTAAAATGATGGTCACAGTTATAGGCCTTGGTCAGCGACCTTACATAATGAGTTCGAAGACATGTGTGAAGTCTCAATTGAATATATGTAGTAGTTACAGAGATATGTACTTGCATGCAAACCTTAACCTGAACTTTTTAGTACAAAAAGGGGCATAGTTCTGCTAAATTGCAGGTCAGAGTAATGAGCATTGGTCAGTGACCTTACATAATCGCCCCAAAGACATGTGTGAAGTTTTAGTTGAATATCTGTAGAAGTAACAGAGATATGTACTTGCACGCAAAACTTTAACCTGAAATTTCTAAGTACAAAAAGGAGCATAATTCTGCTAAATTGCAGGTCAGAGTAATGAGCATTAGTCAGTGACCTTACATTATCGCCCTAAAGACATGTTTGAAGTTTCAGTTTAATATCTGTAGTAGTTACAGAGATATTTACTTACAAAACTTCAAGGCCTAGTTTAATCCCTCTTTAATTTACCCCCTTTCCCAAATCTGGGGTAATGTACTCATATGTATTGGCACCCTGCTGTGGTGACAGTGTACATACAGTGCGGGACCCTTAAAAGCTGAGATCAATACACTGCTGCAATTGAAATAATGCACTCAACCATTGATCAGTCAGCTGAGGGAAAAGATAGCATATAATAATAATAGTTTTACGGTGGACCAATACACAAAGTGGAATACCCAAAATAGTGGTCAGACATTCCTTAAACTAGGCCTTTAACCAGAACATTACGGAGACGCCAACGGCAACGCCAACGCCGAAAAACGGGTGAGTAGTATAGTTCGAACTATTCGGTAAATAGTCGAGCTAAAAAAGATCTATATGTTTTTTACATACAACAATTTACAAGTTTATACACGTTGAAGAAATATTATATGCTTAATACGTGAAACGACAAAATGTATGAACTTTATATACGTTTCTTTTCTGGTAAAAATGTGTAAAACGAGTACCGAGAAGACCAGTTCCAGCATCATTTGCAATATCATATCTGAAAAGTAAGACATTAATAAACATTGCTTTTTTATTTGAACAATATTTAGTAGGTGCTGAATGTATTAACTAAATATGATTTCATTTTATATTAAACTGTATTATGTATTTATCATACCAGTAAGCTAAAATCGGCTTGATACAAAGGTGCCTGATATACTTTTTATATCGGGTTACTAGCGGTTATATCAGTCCATGTTTGAAGGTACGTCATATTACTCGGAATCAATTATAAAGTCAACATTTTCAGTACAAGTGCATCATATGCAACAAAACAAACAATTTGATACCAAGAACGTATATAGTTTTTTTTTTAATCGTCATACATCACAAAAACGTTATTGTTTTAATATCACATAAACTCGCACTTTGATAGTGATATGACGTCATACATGGAACAATAAATAATCCATACACAATTTTTTCAATACATCCCGAATAAATGCACTGAAAGTCACTACACAGGAGCAGTTTATGTTGAGTCTATAACATTTTTACCATAAATTGAACACGCTATAGTCAATATGACACGATCTTGAAAATTTCAACTCCAAAATGTCGTCTCTAAACAATTTGGTGACGTGTGTTCTCCGACAAAATTGATCGTTCCAATCCATTTAAGCGTTCATTTACAATACTATATAAATGCACGTGTGTGTAATAAATGTATTCGTACGAAATGTTAATACGGTATTAGCCAGGCAACATTTAGAAATCCAAAACTACATGTACGTGAACGTGTTAAAGCCGGCTCAGCAAAACCAGCGCTGCTCTTAGCTTTTAAATATTTAAAAAAAATCAGCTCGTTTGGTGTTATTTTTAGAAAACCGTGGTATGATAAATAGACAAACATGTTACTGTCTGGTCTTGTGTAAAATATCAGGTTCGGCACAAATAAAAATAACGACCGGGCAAGCCTCGCCGTTATATTATTCTAAGCCTCACCCGTTATATTACAAAAGACCACACAGTAACCTGTTATTCCATCTATCTGCTATATGTTATCATTACTACATTATGGCGTTGTAAACACATGTCCAATTTTGTTCCTAACGTATGTACTGTTTTCATTGCAATCTTAGAAATGTAGCGGGAACAATACCTTAATAATATAATGTTATGAATTCATATTGGCCGAGTTATTGGGCTTCAGACAGCCGTATTGGCATGGGGCCTACTACGGCCTTAGGCCAATACGGCTGTCTGAAGTCCAATGACTCGGCCAATACGAATTCAACTAAATAATGACAATTTTATTAATTAACTTTATAATATTATCTAGCATATTTCCGTTTTAATAGTACAAGTATTAAAACAGATGGTAATATGTTCGCGTTATCATTTTGACGTCTGCTAACTCAATTTCCGGCACATAATATCTGCTAATCGTGAAAGTCGCAAAATCGATATGCACAGTTATCCCGACCGCGTCTCGGCAAACCTGGCAGAGTTAAATGTAGAAACTTCTCGTAACAAATACAAAGTGCACAATATGCTAAGCGTTTGCAAAATTGCGTCCAAAAAACTTGCCAAAATCTCATATCGTATAAGGCCGAGCTAATTCTGAATCCTGATTGGTCGAATCTCGTATTGGCCGCGTTTTTCTCATATTGACCGTGTTTTTCCCGCATTGGCTGAGTTTTGAAATTTATTGGCGATTTTACATTGTTCTAAGCGAACAAACTGGCCAGAATCTCGTTTAATATTATAAAGTTAATTAATAATACACTATATACGGGTATCAGGTAGTGGCGGTCAAGCACAATCATGAGCATGTCCTACTATTTTTAGGAAGGAAACAATAGCTAAAGGTGTGGTGTCCATAACACGATATGGTTCGAACATTATCATATCAGGAACTTAGTTTTCAATAAATACAATAAATACAATTATGAACACAGAAAAACGAAACAATAATTACATGTTCAAACAAATTTAAATTAAAGAATCCTTTCTTACGCACCCGGACAGAAAAGCGAAATGGTCGAACTGCTTCAGGCTTTTGCTGTGGGAATTCAGAAAGGTCGTCAGAGTACCCAGCAGTGGTTTACACCCAGTACCACAAGACCCTGTCACTTTCAATACGCCCTGTTGGGTGGGGTACAAGAAATGCCATTCGGCGCTACCCTGCAAAAAGTCATCCGATATTCAAATTAATCAGGCCGGTATTCACAAAGTTCCTTAGGGCAATCTTAACTTAAGTTGCGCATATGTACAAATTTCAGATAAAATTTTCTATGTAAAATCTAAATGGAAAAATACTGAATATCTAGGCAAAATTTACTAGTGTCAAACATTTTAATGTTCAAATACCTGCATATGAAAGAGCCAGAGACTTAAGGAATATTATGAAACAAGGCAACGTTAATGGAGCTTAGTGAATATGGAGCCTGGCATTCATTCAAATTTGTTTACATATTTATCGTATCTTAAATATGAACACAGTAAAACTCCCGCTGCATCAACAGGACAAAACTCTTATTAGTAGCACTAGAAAGCAAACGCAATATTTTGGCGTTACTTATGGAAAGGTTTAACACATGGCAGAACAATTGATGATACTAAGAACAACGAATAAACCTACTGCTGGATACAAGATGGTCACCCCATAGACAACAAGTTCAAGCTGTCCAACACTCTTGTCCAAAACACTTCGATAAATGCCGTTGACCTTCATAAAGATACAAAAATGATCCTATTTGAAACAACATACATTTAAATCGATGATTTATATACATGTATGATTGTGTGTTATAGGGATTTGCTGATAAGAGACGTCACAGTGTTTCATGTAAATTTTACCTACAGGTTTCACATTTACTGAAACATTTAAAAAAAAATCATCAACCACCTCCAAAAATAGTAAAACGATAAGCAATATACCTCAGTCAAGAACAATGTTATGTACAGTGCTGCCTCGTTTAAAGCCTCTGTCTCCGTGCTATATCTGTTCTTGAACCTGGGCAAGAGAGACGAATCAGACATTGAGCTATATACAGTAAGTAGATCGATGCATATCAGTGGTAAGTTACATCATGCAATACAAATCTGTTTCAAAAAAAATAGACTGAACTCTGTGGATTATCCAGTGATTGTACACAGATATTACTTGATAAACTGTAACCTTATGCACATGATACTATTGTGATGTACTGCTTGTAATGATTAACAAATAGCGTGCAAACAATATTTATCACATGCTATAACATCGTTTTCGTGTAATACAGCCATTACCAATATTTTTATCACATGCTATAACATCGTTTTCCGTGTAATACAGCCATTACCAATATTTTTATCACATGCTATACATCGTTTTCCGTGTAATACAGCCATTACCAATATTTTTATCACATGCTATAACATCGTTTTCCGTGTAATACAGCCATTACCAATATTTTTATCTTACACATGTGTAAGATAACATTTTGAGCGTTTTTATTGGCTACATATTTTTGACCGACCATATTTTATAAAACTCGTCCAGGAAATTCGTCAGTTAGCTCGCCGAAGCTCGATTACTAACAACATTCCTGAACTCGTTTAATAAAATTTGATATGAACTGACAACTCGTGTCAGATCCTATATAGACAGAGGGGTTTACATTATTAGATATAAATATTGGAGATATCCATTGTTTTCATGTGCGGCCACTTAGCTAACTTGTGGTTCTAACCAATGTTTAATGCATGCACACGTATTAGTTTAAACACTATACAAGTATGTGATGTAAAATAAGCATTGTCTTATAGAATCTGTATAATCTCTACATGTATGTCAATTAAAAACTGGGTTATTTTATTATTAGTATTTGTAGTTTATTTCAGTTAGTCCAATTCGTGACATTTTATATAATGATAAAATACAAGCATATTAATTTTTTGCTCACCATGACAGCCATTTCTGATCAACCATCATGATTAGTTCGATGACGTTCATTGTACCGTAGTCAAACACCTTTGGAATTGACGCACGTCGTTTCTTACGTCCGTTTGGATCTTGCGAAGGGGCGTTTAAGCCTAGACGTACATATGTACATGTTATCTATAATATTTTATAATTTCATTAATTACATTTATTCTGACTGATTATTCACCATTAAAGAAAAACATTTTTTTTGCTGAGATCAATTTTTAGATTGAGAACATTCAAAATCACAGAGCCTTTCTGTCTTGTCATTGTTCGTTAGAAATACAAAGCACAACACTGAATAAACATAACAAATTCTTAAGTTTTATTCCGTGTATGACTTTACAGATTATTGGAACACATACTTAGCACTTCTTCCCAATCACCTTCCGGAACCTTTAGGTCCCATGATGTAATTGTTCCATCGTTGATCCAGCTTTTTCTTCCTCCTTTTTTACTGCTTCCAGTCTAAAAACATAACAAATGTGTTTGAAATTGTTTACTATTTGACATTCATAACAAACGTACTAATTAAATAAAGCTAACATGTGCATTAGCTGATCATTATACTCACAAAAGTTATGTTTTAACCCTTTTGGATGAGGGCTGACTTGCACAAACTTATTTAGCACCTTGTTTTTGTGTAATACAGCCATTACGGATACAGTCGAAACGCGATACTGCGAATCGCGATACTACGAAATGACCCGATACTACGAATACGGCTGCCGGTCACGTCCGTTTTCATTATATGTTAAACAAAAATAAGACGCGATACTACGAATTCGCGGTACAACGAAAGAGGCGTTAATACGAAAACATTCTCCGGTACCATCACAGTGTTTTGCATTGAAATATTAACGCGATATTACGAATTATATTGTCACCGAACTGTTCACACCTTCTCGACGAAGATTTCACACCTCTGCACAGTCAGACACCTGGCCAGTTTGTTTGCACCATGGCCACATTTAGCTGTTAACAAGTTTAGGTACCATTTTAAGCCACTTTAATGATGCAGTGTTAGATTATTTGTGTTTGACAAAATGACTTTCGCTTTTCCAGAATTTCATTGCGAGTTTGATTATTGTGATCGCATTTTATACTTAAATTATTATAACCTTATAATGCGAATACCTTCAGAAGTGTATTGTCAAATAATTAGTTAATAAGTCCGATAACGTTCGTAAACGTTGCGACATTAGACAAATTAACATTAAATGTTAGAAGATTATGTCACTACCGTAATTTTCTAAAGATGCGATACTACGAACAACGCGATCATACTAACAAATCTGTGTCTCCCGCGATTATTCGTAGTATCGCGTTTCGTCTGTACACATTTTAAGCATTTTCATTGGCTACATATTATTTGACTGACCAAACGCGGGACGTTATTTTGGTGAAATGACGTCGTCAACATAAAATGACGTCACGTCAGTACACAATTTCGAGAATTTACCAACTTATTTTGGTAAAATTAGAAGGTTTTTATGTCATTTAAAAGCATGTGATAACAACATCTGACACTCGTTGTCATTTTATGCATTTTACTAAACTCTTACAGGAAATTAGTTAGTAATTTCGCCAAACGATCGCTTACTAACGAAATCCCTAAATTCGTTGAATAAAATATGGTATGAAGTTACAACTCGTGTCAGTTCCTATAGATGTTATATATTCTACAGAAATTAGTAGCACATATAATGGAGTGTGACCTTTAAAACACATTCTGACACGCCCAAATTGTTCTATAGACAAAAACAAATTACCGTTGCAAAACCACCCATAAACAATGTAAACAACGTAGTTCCGATTCTTACGTCAGTCGTTCAGTTTTATCTATGATAGGGGCGTCATTATGAATTTGTATCAATGAATGACGTCACTTTTAACAGCGGTGATGCGCGTTCGAAGGTTCGCGCGGGAAGATAGTCGGTGCATATTAAAACGAAGTTCCAATTGTAATTTCAAAAAGTCATTTTTTCAGATCATGTTAGAATCGAAATGTCGTTCGATCTCGCTAACGCCCTCGTGGTTTAATTCCTACCCATCAGAACTCCAAATCGTAGTTTATTAGCCGATAAACAACGCTAAATCTTTTTTAAGTATACTACAAGTACACATAAAACATACACTAAATAAAAATATGATTGAAAGAACAATTATTTCCTGTTTACATAAATAATGCTAGTCTTATGGTTCTGAAATTTAAAGAAAAAAGCGAATTAAAGCTCATTTTTATAACCTGATGGAATTGACGAACAATTGTATTAGAACACAAATCATTACCACTTTGGACTTCAATGAACCATCTGCTTTTTCTTCAACGGTCATCATGAACACACTGTTGTCGCCAACGTAGATTGCTGAATTCTTAAAACAAAATCACAACTTTGGAATGAAACTTACTATATTTGGATGCA
Organism: Congeria kusceri; assembly: GCA_027627225.1. Taxonomy (NCBI): domain Eukaryota; kingdom Metazoa; phylum Mollusca; class Bivalvia; order Myida; family Dreissenidae; genus Congeria; species Congeria kusceri. Next base: position 31,460,977 of record CM051032.1, on the reverse strand, counting down.
TGACCTTTTATGACTTACTGACTTTTAAGATACTTTCTGTCGGACTGGCAATGCATGAACATGCTTTATAATTCAATAAACCGATTGCAATCGATTTTATTACCTTGTTATTAATTATTATTAATGTCTGTCAGTAACTGAAAAAAACAACTGGTAAACGTAATAATTGTTCAAAATATTCCATACGTCAAATCGTATTTCCCTTTTTGTGTCATCACTTCCCAACAAAACAATGGAGCTCTGTGTCGCAGGCACTCTCTTGGCCACAGCCTTAACCTTGTGTCGGTTGGCATCATCCGTAATGTCTAGATTAATGGTTTCGGGAAACACTATTGTTTTGCCATCCTTCTTCGGCTCCTCTCCTATGTTCTTCACGTGCGCTTTGGCTTTTTGTTCACCAGGACGCTTGAGGCCTAGCATTAGGTAATCGTAAAAGTTTATATGACCCCAAACGAGGGCGTGATGTATGCACTCAATGTAAAATATCATGATAAGAAAGTTGCATAGCCGAAGATCCAACTAACAATTCAAAAACTTTTAAACAGGGTGATCCATAATATATTATACCAGTTTAGCCTGCAATAAAATTGTAACAAACCAAAATGTTAAAGCTACACAGCCACACCATTAGAATCAGAAGATGTCACAGTCTCTTTACCACATTATGTAACGGAAAACATCATCGTCATTTGACGTTGATAACGTCATTTTACGTGTTTAATTTATTTATTATGGCGGCGTCAAATCCGAGCTGCAGAACATTGTTCAGTTCTATTTTGTGAGTCATAATCTTCAGTAACTGCTTTTTGTATAATACAAACGTGATATTGAAATTAAATTAAACTTCCGAACAGATTGAAACCGACAGGTATACATTTCATGAGGTCACAGATATATGGAGGAAATTGCGGAGGTGCAAACAGGTATTGAAGAAACACAAACCAGAGATCAATAAGAAATGTGTTTAGCGAAGTTGCAAATCCTACTAGAATGGAACTGAAAACATAACTTTGCATTTTGATTTATTTTGTTATCCCTTATCAATTATGCAGCAATGAAATGAGACTGAATTGAATAATCAAATTTTGCAGATGGATAGTCATCTGTGATCGCTAATTTTGGTTTTCAGATTAATCACACTTCTATGTTAACAAAAAATTATGAAGTAACAACTACTGTCGGGTACTGTCGGGAATGAGGAAACAAGAATATTCTATACCAATCATTTAACACACACTTCATAATGAGAAGCTGATTAAACTTTAAAACAAAACGAACGTTATTTTTAAGCAAAACTGACGTCGCATTTAATATTTCATGTTGATAAGATAGAAAGCTGTTGTGTCTATTTATTTTTGTTTACAAACATAAATTTTATATTTGAATATTTTAAAACTTTTGAAAATCGCAAACATGTTTTTGTGCTAAAATACTATCAGCGGCCATATTCCAGAAACATCTTAAGTAAAATCTTATCCTTACCCTTGTAATCATAATTTTTCATCATTTTGTTTTTAAGTATTTAAATGGCATTGTCCTATTTTTGTATAAATTATCAACTTTTTAGTAACTATTGTTCACTACACTTTAAAGGGGTTCACAAATTTATAATGTAGTTTTAAAATAATTACATCACACGAATTGGAACTTAAGTGGAAATATTTTAAGATAAACTTAAGATGCTTCGGTCCCAGATATTTTGGATCACTTAGTTTGTCCAAGTGACTTACAAAACACAGTATACAATACGTAAACATGAAGCAAACACTAACTGCCAAACATTATTAAAAGCAAAAATTCAAATATGTTAGCTTTGGCAAAGGAAAAACATATATTTGATTCTCATCCACACATGCACAATACAGTTAGTATTACAATATCAACATATGTGTACATGCATACCATTCTGTTAAGATTTGGATATGAACCGATAGAAATATAATTTGTGTTTCATTAACCGTCCGTATTGTATTAGTTATAAATGCTCATCATTTATTAATTGCGTCCCAGTAACTATTTATAAACTGTTACTACAATACTCTCAACAAGAAAGTTTTACAGCTGGGAACAAATATATGTCTTGGATTTCACAATTACATATGACAAACCTGCAAAAAAAATCGAAATCTTACCATTAAAATCAAACTACAATATAGGCACACATACACAAATACGTGTCTACGTTATTTTTCTTCTGCTTGTCCACGATTTTAATTCGCGCCATTTGATTTGACTATGATCACGTGGAACTTACTGAAATTATGCTGGGATCCTAATGTTGTACGATTTTTACGCGTAGCTGCTTCGTCGGCAACAAATGCTAGATTTCGTATTCTCAATATATCTTAATAAGGAAATACTTTTGAAGTCAGAATAGCTTTATCTACAACAAAGAAACACTAATGTGTGGCCGACAAGTGCGACTATATGTGATTATGTGACTTGTATGGAGATGATGCACATTCGCCAAATTGCTTGTACTACCCATACTATGCAAAACAAAAACTACAATTCAAACGCTTTCCACTACAAATAGCTTGCTAAAGAAATGCTAACAATGCACATGTTTTACCATACACTATAGACGTGCATAATTATTAAAATTCATAAGAATATACACGGTTTGCAAAAGAAATGCATAACAATGCAATGCATACAACGTCATAACAATACACTACTAGTTTGCAATACGAATAAAGAAAATATACATTGAACTAGTACCTTTAGCAGGAGCCGCATAAGTAGCAGCGACTGCCACAGAAAATACCACCACCATTGGTACTACAAATTGCAATATCATTCTTGATGGCATAAACTTGCATGAGAAAGATATAACTTGCGACTGCAAAGAAGCCGGCTATTTATACATAAAATACGACACGTGTCGTATCGATTTGTAATAAATTTTAGACTGGTTCCGTGCCAATTGAGTACAAATCATTTCACTGCCTTATACAGTTCTTTGTTTTACTTACAAAATGACAGCAAGAATGACAGCTGCTACATAGAAATGCACAAAACTATGTCGACACGTTTTTCATAGAAACAACCACAATGGATGGATAGGTAATGGATAAATAGTTTCTTGATAGTGACTTTAATACCAGGGTCATTTAAAGTTCAGGTTTACCTCTTTCATAACAACATTCGTATATTTGTTATAATCATGATTACTCTAATATTGTATAAAAAGACATCCAAAAATATTATATATGATTTTTAATGTATATATCAAATGTTTACATAATGCTACCGTATTTCAGCATAACAAAAACTAGTTTGTATCTGAAACAATGCTTAGTATTTAAAAATAAACATACACATTTGAATGATAATATTACGGTCACAATATATATGTAAAGTATACTGTTTGGTTAACAAATCGTAATTTGCGGTAATAATCATTGAAATTGATTGAAACTTTTGGTGAATGTCAAATCTAAATACATCACAACGTAAAATTCGATTTTAATATGTTTTTGTTTTAAAAGTTACATTCCTGCAAGCGTCATCATATAGATTTACTGATGTGATTTTGGTCTAAATAGTCCTTTTGTTTGGTTAAAATGTCATTTTATTATCAACCTTTCTCGTGCATAATTTATGTTCACGCAATAAACCCGTTTCCTTAGTGTTGCGTACCTAAAATAACTGTCAAGTAAGCGTATATATACCTCAGCAATCTTCTAGCAGAGTTGTCGTTAGTTGCTTTCACCATACACCTCTGCAACTGGCTCAATAACAAGAATCTTGTCAAAACGGAAAAACATGTATTTAACACACATTAAAGTTGATTTTTAGAACTAACGCATATAAATAAAGAATAAATGGTTTTTAAATTATCATAAATGGGGACCAAACGTTTGATTCCTATTAATTGATCTATTTTCATGCCCATTTACGCACATGGCAGCAGTTAGCAGATGTATAGCTAAATAAACTTCTGCGAACAGTTTATATAGTATTGACAAGACCTGTTCTCTGAAGGCAACCCCGTATCGAAAGTCTACCAGAGTCGTACCATATTTATACAGATATAGGTAACTCAATATAAACTTTTGACTTGTGGCGTTTTTTATAATCGAAATTGTCAAATGCATCGAATAATACATGAAAATAACTCTGATAAGCGCACAGTGTACAAATACGCCGCCACTGCTGCTTTATCACGTGGCTACGAGAGTTTCATTCGGATACTTTCGGATCGACCTGGACCTTTTCGCGTGCTAAAATTGTACACATTACTTGGTAAAGCATTATTTTTGTTCAATTACTAATATCTGACCAGCAAACATATTGTATTAATATTGATGTAAGTGATGTTAAAATTATAGTGCGATCACAAAACAATCACCAGTGAAGTAAAACTCCAGTGAATGTCATTTTCCTTCCAGGCTGTGTTTGAAAAGTCAAATCACATGGAAGTTTTGTCCTTTATAATATGAAATGTTGCCAAAATCTACACGTTTTTCACGAGAACGGAGCATACACACAACGGAGCATACAACGGAGCATACACACAACGGAGAATACATACAACGGAGCATACACACAACGGAGCTTTACTTTATAAAACATAGCAGAGCACACTAAGCAAATTACTACAAGAACATTAAATATGCACACAAATTAAACAACAACCAAAAAATGCTTTGCGCATTTCGCGACACACCTTTTGGCTTTCAAGGGAAGATTAATCTGCAGCTGTCAATTTGAAAAAAAACAACAACACATTAATTGTCTAAAGATTTGTTATTACTTGTCCAGTTTTTTTAAAAGAAATATCAATATGTCGTCACTGCTCATATTGCATCATCACTGTATTCATTTATTTAGTTCTTGCTAGCATTTTATGTAGCTAAATATAAGCACAAAAGATTAATTTCTACACAATGAACCAATAGCTAAACATAGATCGCTCCGCTTTTCTATTTTTCTAAGGTTGTTTGTCCAAGGATCTGAAGTAAATTGATTGGAATATGCAACCATATGCTATTATTTGCCACTAAAATATAAACCCATAATTGGTCAACTCAATCCATGATTGACAAGTATCTACTGGTCAATTCTAATGGAATCGATGTACTTCATCTGGATTATGAATATTTATGACTAAATTTGTTTTCATTGTATATGTGTTTTCGTCTTTTAGCAGAGCTTTCGTTGTGTTCAATATGCGTATTGTTTTATAGTTGATAAAATTATTATAACACATAATGACAATTCGACATGATTTTTAACTGAATAACATCAACATAAATATTTAATTATCAAATATGTAATTCTTTGTCGTACTATACTTATAACAAGATATGTCCTTTGGCTATATAAATTGGCCAAAAATAATAAATGAATTGTTTCTCAGGCAGCGCCGCAACGTTTTTCTATGGCCCTCCACGAATTTGATTTAATGCCAAAAAAAAAAATATTAACTATTTTTTGACGATCGCGCCCGGTTTTTAAAGGAGCAGTAAAGAAATTTGTTAATAAAAATAAAAGTTTGCACAAAGTGTTTCTAATGGGCATGTTACCGAACAAAATACAAGAACTACGCATTGAAGTCTGTGAATTATTAACAGTTTGGTAACTTGTCATCGTCTATTTTCTGTATGCGATAACTGGTGATGACTCTGGAGTAAACAAGCATGTACATTATAGTATATTCCGTTCGTACCAAGTGCTTTACAGCAATGCCTTTGGTAAACAAGAAACAGATTTCGGACGAATAAACACCATAAACGTTAATAATAAGAACTATTACTAAAAAAACGAGGTATTAAATTAGATCCTATGGACAGCGGCTTAAAATTAAACGAATCCGCATTTTAACACAGCGAAAGAAGAGTAACCCGATGGAGATTTCGGTATTTCCAGTAACTTTCTTCCTGTCTGATTTAGTTATATAAATCGGATATGCACAAATTGTGAAATACTCTGTACATTTTCAGAATAAAATTGTCATATTCGATTGGAAACCTTTATAAATATCGTATTTTTAGTGATTTAAACTTTTGTTTCGTATATATTTTTGCTTGTGTAATAGCATTCCATATTTTAAAAAAGAAAATCTGTGTCAATATAAGTTCTATGGAAACAAACGAAAATGCAAGCTGCACTGACAATTGTTGACTTTCCTTTCCAAATATTATTGGTGATTTATTGCAAACAATAATTCATATTTTTGACAGTTATAAAAATATAAATAACGAAAAGTCAAATTCTATAAATAGAAGTACTTTAATTATGATGGTGTATCAATTTGAAGGCACTTAGGTGAATTATGAACATTCAAATTGATTGCCTTTTTACTTCAGCTTGCATAAATGACGGTTTGTAACATAAGCAATTAATAAATCTATTTTTAGAATCTTATAGAATGGGATGCTTATGTTGTTATTAAAACATAAAATTGTCTCAAAGCTGTACTTATTTACTTGTTTTAATAAGCCATTACATAGTGCCAATAGAAAAGAGTAGGAGAAAACAAATACTTCATTAAACAAAATTCGCCCTCCCTCCTGATTTTTTGGAAATAGCGCATGAAAAACAATTCATTATTTTTTTTAGCCTTATCACTCCTAAGTTAAAATTGTGTACACAAAATAGTGACGAACAACGTCGTCAAACATATTCAATGGTTCTACATGTATATAGACTAAAACAATATGGGACCCTCGGGGGAGCCCGGTGACTCCAGGTTGACAAAAGAGGAATGTAACGACCCGGGATGGAAACACAGCAAGCAATAGTTCCCTTGTCGAGCAGTAGTGGGATTGCGCCCGTGAACAGGCGTCTATTTGGTAGCCCGGTCGATAGAGCGGGACCCAATCCTTTTGTGAGTTGTGTCAACTTACATTATACGTTTATCTATACAACAATGATTGTTTACAAAGATGGTGTATTTCGCGACGTTTTGAAATCATAAATTATGTTTTGCTCATATGCAAAAAAAGATGTTTCTTGTTTCACTATTCCATTTCTTTTGACTATATACATTTAATTTGTGTTTTGGCTTGATCCATCAACCTACACAACTTCAAGGAAAAAAAACATTTAAGGTTTCAGCCATCTTTTAGTTACGAACGGCAATTCTTTCAGTAGTATACACCACGAAGCGATGCAAAAAGATCCTACAGGTTATTTTCCTTATATCATACGTATTGATGTGCCCCAGCAATAGGCTGTGGCTCATGTTTATAATTATGCCATGTTTACATATATATATTCATACTTACCTGATGCCATCATTTTATGTAATTTTCTTCTGCATGCATTTGAGAGTGTCCATTCATGCTGCCATTAACGATTCCCAAGGAATAATCGTCTGATAACTCGTGTATTAACGATTATACTGACAACATACCTTGTGCATCGTTATTCTTGATTTTAGTTATTTACACTCTGTTCCATGTCTCAATTTGACAGATATTTCAATCGCGTATTTTCCAGTCTATATAGTTCTTACGGATATTTTACCAAGCAGTTCATTTAAGTAATCATATTTCTTAGTAAAAACATGTTTACCTTATTATTAGACTACTTATTTAATCCGTTTGACACGATTTTCTTGTCAGAATTGCACATTGTGTTTGTCCATGTATGCCACCATTTTGTCTTGAATTCTGGGACGTAGGTTACACTGTACTTATATTAAACTGTCTCAGAGTAAAGATTTTACATCTTTAATGATGAAAAGAGCATATTCAACCATGAATTTGGTATGTTTTGTCGTCTAATGTTCAAGAAATATAATATTTTGTTAGATTTTATCAAATTCCAATATGGCGGCCTTTCTTTCCCGTTCCCTTCTTGTACCCATGGAGCGCGTTCTATAGTTGGTCGTTTTTGGGGACTTAGCGTTCTTTTTGTTGGTCATTTTTTGGGATGGGGCAAAATTGGTCGTTTTATGGCCGTTTTGGGGGATTTATTTGGGTTTTGGTCGTTTTGGGGGCTTTTGCCCATCCATGGGTATAAAAGGAGCGATTTTTCTTATGAAACTCACTCTGGTCGCGCAAAATCTAGAGGCAGACGCTTTTCGTTTAGTTTCAGGAAAACACCTTAACAGTAAAGGATTTTACGTCTATGCATTTATTAAACTAAGTAGTTATGATTAGTTAAGAAATTAACAATTGTTTCGTCATTTTGTGCAGTAAAATAAGTAGTGTTTGTATAAAAGACCAGAGTCACTGCACTTTAAATATTAGTGGATTGTTGCCTTGTTTACATTGACTTGTACCGACGTGGACACTCTAATTTATTAAATGAACTTTTTATGCCAAGTTGTTGTTCTGCGCTATGTTTGCGAGAGAAAATTAAAATGTAAAGCATTTGATCTTGTTTTCGTCATTTTAGAAGTAGGAAAACAGAAGCCCTATACGCTGGGCATAACATTATGGTGTCAGAGAAGTGGAATCTTTATAAATAAATAAAATTCAGCGATTCGAACCTACATTTAATTGTCAGTAATGACCGTAAAATAACTTAGCATAATGTAACAAGTAACTTTGACATTTAACAACATTTTAGAATAAAATAAACGAACACTGTCATACTTTAAATAAATAACATTGCGTAAAATCATGGCAAACAACTCAATCGATAGCGAAGGCGAAATAACAATTAGACCTGGTTTTCTTAATGGTCCAATTTCAACCGAAATGGAAGACGGCAGAAGCGTTTCCGACGATGGAGCCGACACTGTGACTGAGGCCGGTGGGTGCTACCTTCGCAATGGACCACACACGGAGGGCACCGGTAACCCTAGCTTGCCGCACGATGTGGCAAGCATCCTACAGACAGTCGTCCAAGAGTTGCGGGAATTAAAGCAGCAAAGCAATGGCATCAACCAAGTACCGCGACAAAGCGTCTCGAGCAACGTCAGAGAAGAGCGGGGCAAGGGGTTCGAACGGGTGCGTTGGCGAGATGGTTATGCCGATGATCGAGAACGCGATTTCAACAATTGCCACGGAGAGGGTAGGCCATACAGCGAAAACAGACCGTATCAACGAGACGATTATAGTGATGGTTACCACAATAGCCGAGGATATCGTGCAGCGAGACAGAATGGTAGATGCCACAACGGACCTCCCCCAAAGATCCCTGCCTTTACAGGCAAGGAGGACTGGAATGTATGGCATTCTAAGTTTGAGGCTATAGCCAGACGGTACGGCTGGGACGAGGAAGACAAGCTTGACAACCTCTTACCCAGACTAGAGGGGCAAGCAAGCGAGTTTGTATTTGCTCAACTGCCACCAGAAACACTTTCAGACTATGGGGAACTGACAACTGAACTCACAAGCCGTTACAGGGTGATTGAGACGCCTAGGTCTTTCGCTGCTAAGTTCAGCCGAAGAAGTCAACGACACGGCGAGACCACTGAGGAATATGCAGCAGAACTAAAGAGGCTGTATGACAAGGCACACGGATACAGAGACCGTGTAACGAGGGACGAAGACCTTGTAAGAAGATTCCTTGATGGGCTTCTAGACCAGGACGCCAAGTTTACAGTTGAGTTCCACAAAGAACCTAGAGATATAGACGAGGCGGTGTTCCATGTGGTCAACCTGTTCCAGACCAAGAATGCTTGCAGGTCGGACAGAAGCAACAAATATGCATTAAGGGCAGTTACTGCGAGTGAAGCTGAGACTGAAGACAGTGACGATAACGATAACGACCAAATTAACAGAATACCCCATCAACAGACGGAGGCCAAAAGTGGACATCAACAACATAAGGCCAAGCAACAAGCGGTTAAAGTGGACGACACAGAAAAGCAGAAGGAACTTGTAGCCGAGCTTCTTAAAAGGATTGGGAAGTTGGAAGAAGCACTACAGGCCAAAGACAAGAGAAAGCCAACACCCAAGAGAGAGGTCAAGTGTTTCGCATGTCATGACATGGGACACTACGCTAGGGATTGCCCGAAAAGACACGAGAACCGGCCAAGAGGAGAAGCACCGCCTTTAAACATGAGAGGGGCTTCTCTCGAGCCCAGAGGGAGGTCCTGTTAGAAGAAGTCAAGAGTAGCGTAGAGGGCATAAAACACGAAACTGAGGTCAGCGAGTCGAAAGAGGATGTGTTGTGTCTAGGGGTGAAAGGTCGAAAGAAAGGTACTGGCGTGTATATCAGAGGGCTGATTGGGAAAACCCCAGTGACCTTTACTGCCGATACAGGCGCATCCAGAACGATTGTGTCCAGCAGAGTGTATGACCAACTAGGTACAGAGGACAAGCCGGTCCTCAGAGGATCAGTCATGCTGCGCGGAGCTAGTGGATCACCTATCCAGGATAGGGGGCAGGGCGTATTCAGTATGAGTTTAGGCCCTGTGGAGGTCACTAAAGAAGCGGTGGTAGCTGATATCGAAGATGAGGTACTTTTGGGGTTGGATGCACTTGCTGGGGGTAACGATGAGCATGCCGATATCCTTCTTAGCAGGAATGTCATCAGTTGGAGAGGGAAGGAGATGTCATTGAGCCTACTGAAGATTTCAAACACAGTTATCCACTGATGATGGCAGCTACATTGGTGAATGTGAACAGAGCTCTGACATGTAAAGTAAGGGTACTCAATCCATTTACAAATGACACTACACTGCGACACAATGCAGAGATTGGAGAGGCAGAGAGAGTTGATCAATGCGCAGGCATTATAGCGGTTAAAGAGAATGTAGATGAGAAAGATAATCTAGGTGCAGTGAGACGGGTGCGGTTGAATACAGTTGGTGAAGACAGTTCCACGGACTTGCCAGTCGCAAATGAAAAAGATGTTCCATATCACTTGAAGTCATTATTTGAACAATCAACTGTCGGCAAAACTGAAGAAGAAAGAAGTGTGGTTGCTGGGCTTTTAAGCAAGTTTTCAGACACTTTTTCAAAAGATGAATGGGATCTTGGGTTGACACATCTTGCAGAGCACTCGATCAATACAGGCGATGCCGCTCCAATAAAGCAACGCCCCAGGCGAGTTCCTTTAGCATATGCAGAAGAGGAGCAAAAGGCGTTAAATGATTTACTGCAAAAAGGGGTCATACGAAAGAGTACTTCACCGTGGGCAAGCCCAATTGTTCTCGTCAAAAAGAAATCAGGAGCAATACGCCCATGCATTGATTACCGTCGTGTTAATGCACTGGTTAAACCGGATGGGTTTCCGCTTCCTAGGATCCAAGATTGCCTTGATGCTGTATCAGGTTCTCGCTACTTCAGCACTTTTGACCTAACGTCTGGCTATTTTCAAATACCCTTGAAAGAGGAAGACATCCCTAAAAGTGCATTTTGCTGTAAGTTTGGTCATTTCGAAATGACCCGAATGCCCTTTGGTCTCAATAATGCGGCGAGCACATTTCAACGCACTATGGAACTGGCCCTTCAAGGTCTTCACTGGATTACTTGTCTCGTGTACATAGACGACATTGTGGTATTCGGCGCAAATTTCCTTCAACATATGGAGCGGGTTATCCAGGTGGTAGAGCGAATACAGAGCGCGGGGCTAAAACTAAGGCCAGACAAGTGTCATCTCCTACAAAGCGAGGTGTTGTTCCTTGGTCACATAGTGTCGAAAGATGGTGTTCGACCAGATCCTTCAAATGTTGAGAAGATAGTCAACTGGCCTCGTCCAAAGAATGCAAAACAAGTGAAGCAGTTCGTCGCAACTGGATCCTACTACAGGAGGTTTATCCGGAACTATGCAAAAATGGCCAGACCACTGTCTGCTCTCACCAAACTGGATGCTGCATTTATCTGGGATGAAGAATGTGAACGGTCTTTCAACTGTATTAAGGCAGCACTCACAAGTCCCGAAGTGATGGGTTACCCACTGAATGAAGGAGGCATTTTCTACTTAGATGTAGATGCATCTGGTCAAGGCATAGGAGCAGTTCTAGCACAATTGCAGGAAGGCCGAGAGCGTGTTTTGGCGTACGCCAGTAGAGGCCTCAGCAAAGCCGAGAAAAACTATTGCATTACCGAAAAGGAATTGCTGGCAACAGTATACTTCATACAGTACCATCGCCAGTATCTCCTAGGTCGACCCTTTATAGTACGCACAGATCATCAGGCTCTTGTGTGGCTATTCAGCTTGAAGGAACCCAGTGGCAAGGTGGCCCGCTGGCTCGAGATTCTGGCTGATTTTGACTTCAAGATCGAGTATCGTAAAGGTAGTCAGCAGCCGCACTGTGATGCCCTGTCACGGTGTGAAACCCCACGTGACTGTCGCTGTAGTGATGTGGACACCAGCGAGCTGCTTAAATGTGGTCCCTGCAAGAAATGTCTGAGAAGGGCTGAAATGATGCAACTCAAATGTGAACAGGTTATTGGACAGTCTATTGACGGCAATTCACAAGGAAAGCAGGAACCAGAAATAGCACAGGGTAATTGTAACATGTTACCATCTAATATTACAACATTACCAGAACAAGAAGTCAGCACTTTGTCATGTGAAGCCGTCAGGACCATTAACACGTACGACCAAAAACCTGATACATCACGAAGCAGTGCACCGGATGTCACCAACCAACCAGTTAAGCTGTGGGCAAGCATGTTCACCCCAGAAGAAATCTGCAAAATGCAAGCAGAAGACATATACATAGGTAAAATACACAATGCAATGCAAAGGGGAGTTAAGCCTAGTAATAATGAAATGTTAGCTGACAGTCCCGAAACGAGACATTACTGGATGATGTGGGACGAGCTTTCCTTGAAGAATGATGTATTATATCGAGTTAGTCAAAACTCCAACGACATTGAAGCAGCCTACCAAATGATAATTCCACACCAGCTTCGCAAATCTGTGTTAGCACATATGCATGATGACCCTACCTCAGGACACCTAGGAATGAAAAGAACAAGGTCAAGGTTGGCAAAGAGCTTTTACTGGTATAATGTAAAGGCAGATGTTAATTTATACGTAGCAGGTTGTAACGTTTGCGATGCAGATAAAAGACCACAACGAAAACCGAAGGCCCCTTTAGGAACCATCCAAGCTGGAGCCCCATGGGACGTACTTGCTATGGACTTCACAGGTCCTTTCCCATTGACTCCTAGAGGTAACCGGTACATCTTGGTGCTAACAGATGTCTTCTCCAAATATGTGGAAATAGTGCCAGTACCATGTCAGACAGCTGAGGTCTGCGCAACGAAGATAGTCGATGAAATAGTTGCCAGATGGGGTACACCACTATCCATTCATAGCGATCAAGGAAGAGCATTCGAAAGTACTCTATTTAAGGAACTTTGTGAATTACTTCGAATCAAGAAAACGCGGACAAGTGCAAGGCACCCTTCAGGAAATGGACAAGTGGAGCGCTTTAATCGAACTTTACTCAGCATGATAAGAGCTTACCTCATTGACGAACAGGAGGATTGGGACTTACATCTACAGTGTTTGGCGGGAGCGTATAGATCAGCAACACATCAGAGCACCAAACTTTCACCTAACCTGATTGCGCTTGGGAGAGATGTAAGGTTACCGGCAGACTTGGTGTTTTCACATGCAAAAGCCACATCTGGTTCGACAGACAATGCCAGTCAATATGTACAGGAGCTTCAAGCCCGGATGCTGAAGGCGCACGAGGTGGCGCGAAGGCACTTGAAATCAAACGCTTCTAGAAATAAAGAAACATATGATGTAAAATTATCATTCAACAAGTACGAAAAGGGAGAAATTGTTTGGTGCTTGCATGAAACTAGGCAAGTAGGTATAAATCCAAAGTTGGAGAAAACCTATGATGGGCCATTCATCATAAAAGAGAAACGTTCAGAAATAAATTATATAATTCAGCTGAATCGAGAGGGTCAAGTACGGCTAGTTCACCATGATAAACTGAAAAAGTACCGGGGGCGAGAGGTACCTAAATGGATACAAAGTGTGCGGAAAAAGTTAAACAAACAACAGAAACTGTAACGTCCGAAAGCTTGAAATGCAAGCTCGTCATGTTATTTCTTAAAAACTTTGTTATAAGTTAATCTTAGAACAGTATTCGTTAAACAGTGATCACTGGGCATTTGACATTTAAGCGCATCGTTAATTATAAATAAGTGTTTCGAGTAGTATAGATGAAAAATATGTACGGCATTGGAGATTAGACGTGAGTAACTAATATTAAATGTCACATATAGTGAATATCACGGTTGGTAATTAACACTAACAGTAAATATCACAGAAGGTAAATATGACAGACAGTAAATTATTGGACTGATAATCATGACATTGCACGGACAGTAAGTAATGAGGCCTTATTAGAAACGAACAATAATGATAAAAGAGGCATGACGCAGCAGGATAATGAAGTGCAGTGACCCGGTTGGTGCACCCGTTCTGATGGTTTGGTAACCATTGTGTTTTTTCAGGGGCACACAATGGACGCGCAGTCGGGCAAGAGAAAGACGTGGCGATGCAAGGCATGTGGGAAGGAGGATCGCAAGGGGAGAATGGTGGGCCATATCCTGAAGCACCATGTCCCCTTTGATCGGGTGCCGTATAGCTGCAGCCTGTGTAGCTTCCGTTGTAACGACCGGCAAACCTTGGTAGGCCATTTGAAAAACTACAAACGGCACCAGGATGAAGTCGCAAGTCGGCAAGGACGGGTGAACCTCGACCGTGTACTACAAAGGGCGGAGAACCCCTACTGGGTAGGATCGAGGGACATGGAGGTCATCCAGACGGGTGGTGCAACCTACCAGTCAGAGTCACCGATGACCGGAGGGCCGGACGAAGATGGAGTCTTTGACCCCCAAGAGGACGATGGCAACACCTTGCCAAGTTGGCTGATGAATGAAATCTATCAACAACAGGAGCTGACGTCACTCTTAGAACCGGATTGTGCTTCCACGTTAGGACCTTTCAGGGCACCAGCTGTGCGAACGGCTCCTCCGCAAGCCACCCGTGTATCGGAATTGGAAATACGTCCGGTAGTAAGAGCAGTGAACAGGTCCGTATTAATTCCGAGAACAGACATTACGGAGAAGGCAGCGGAGGTGAACGGTATCTATGAAGGGGGGTCATTTCTTGATTTCTTACGTTCCCCAGTTCCAGAGGGCAGGCAGACTCCAGTTACACCAGCCAAAACAAGGGATGCACCCACCCCACTATTGGACGAGATCATGCCAAGTTTGCAAGATCGGACAGATCCTCTGTTGCACGAGGCCGAGGAGGAAGCAGCTAATACTGCCAAGCGCCGCAGAACTGATGATGAGCAAAAGGAAACTGAGGTGCCTCACCCGAACACCATTATCGTCGATGCCATGAACCAGGCAGCAGCGCTTGTGTCTGATACCCTGAGCAAGGTACTGGAAGCCACCAACCAGACCAATGCGTTATTGCAGCGACTAGCAGGAGTAGCCGAGTCAATGCAAGGCGACCTCCGACGTGTGGAGAGGAAGATGTCAGCCATGGAGAGGCGCTTGGAAGAGATGAAGGGTCCCACAATCAAGAGCGTGGTGAAAAGTGTTAACAGAAAATAAACACTAACATTATAGACAGTAGAAAGTGAACAAAAATGAAAATTGTGAATAGACACTAACATTTGTTTACTAAGGTTTAATTAAATTATAGAAAAAGTTATTTCACGGTTACTATTTAAATGTTTCATGTTAATCGTTAAATTGTCACATACTATACAAATTAAATTGAACTTTGGCAACGGAGTGCCAACTTATTCTCCTAAGGAGGGAGTAGTGATGTGCCCCAGCAATAGGCTGTGGCTCATGTTTATAATTATGCCATGTTTACATATATATATTCATACTTACCTGATGCCATCATTTTATGTAATTTTCTTCTGCATGCATTTGAGAGTGTCCATTCATGCTGCCATTAACGATTCCCAAGGAATAATCGTCTGATAACTCGTGTATTAACGATTATACTGACAACATACCTTGTGCATCGTTATTCTTGATTTTAGTTATTTACACTCTGTTCCATGTCTCAATTTGACAGATATTTCAATCGCGTATTTTCCAGTCTATATAGTTCTTACGGATATTTTACCAAGCAGTTCATTTAAGTAATCATATTTCTTAGTAAAAACATGTTTACCTTATTATTAGACTACTTATTTAATCCGTTTGACACGATTTTCTTGTCAGAATTGCACATTGTGTTTGTCCATGTATGCCACCATTTTGTCTTGAATTCTGGGACGTAGGTTACACTGTACTTATATTAAACTGTCTCAGAGTAAAGATTTTACATCTTTAATGATGAAAAGAGCATATTCAACCATGAATTTGGTATGTTTTGTCGTCTAATGTTCAAGAAATATAATATTTTGTTAGATTTTATCAAATTCCAATATGGCGGCCTTTCTTTCCCGTTCCCTTCTTGTACCCATGGAGCGCGTTCTATAGTTGGTCGTTTTTGGGGACTTAGCGTTCTTTTTGTTGGTCATTTTTTGGGATGGGGCAAAATTGGTCGTTTTATGGCCGTTTTGGGGGATTTATTTGGGTTTTGGTCGTTTTGGGGGCTTTTGCCCATCCATGGGTATAAAAGGAGCGATTTTTCTTATGAAACTCACTCTGGTCGCGCAAAATCTAGAGGCAGACGCTTTTCGTTTAGTTTCAGGAAAACACCTTAACAGTAAAGGATTTTACGTCTATGCATTTATTAAACTAAGTATTTATGATTAGTTAAGAAATTAACAATTGTTTCGTCATTTTGTGCAGTAAAATAAGTAGTGTTTGTATAAAAGACCAGAGTCACTGCACTTTAAATATTAGTGGATTGTTGCCTTGTTTACATTGACTTGTACCGACGTGGACACTCTAATTTATTAAATGAACTTTTTATGCCAAGTTGTTGTTCTGCGCTATGTTTGCGAGAGAAAATTAAAATGTAAAGCATTTGATCTTGTTTTCGTCATTTTAGAAGTAGGAAAACAGAAGCCCTATACGCTGGGCATAACAGTATTAAGCTAATACACTAAATAATATGGAAGTAAATTGTTAGTTTTAAATGATTTTCGTTCTTCGTAATTTTTTTGATGTTCGCTAGTTTGGGAAATATAATACTTCGTTTACATTCGTTTACATTTATAAATGTTATGATAAAACCAGAACTTTCAAAAGTCACATGCCAAAAAGGCATGCATCAACACATTTGTAAAAATAGTACTTCTTTAAACTCACTTCTATTCTTAAACCAAGACATGTATGGCCAGTGTCAATGACAATACAACTAAATGTACCCTGTATATTCAATGACCTTAATTCCACAGTTTATACAATCATTAAAAAGGACAAAATTGTTCTACACATTACCATTCAACAATATATCATTCTTTTCTATCCAGTATCATATTTTGAAGGAAATGAACTTCTTCTGCAATTTAGATTCTAACTTAATAACTACATGGGACATTTTGTTAAATCTGTATCGTTAAGAACATTGTGACTTGCATATTTTATCCGTATATTCAAAATTTCAATATGTGTATCAATTTGTATATTGCTGTTTAAGCAATTATGATATTATTGTTAATATGCAATTGTGAGCACTTGTCTTCATTGTAATATTATTTATTATGCATGTTGAACTATTATCAATACTCATGATGTACGGTGTGGAGGGGGATGCCCTCGACCCTCACACACCTATTGACGAGGAAAATAAAATATATAGAACGGAAAAAAAAACAATAAAAAAAACAAAAAAAAAACAATATATCTAACCTATTCTTTAACAAACGCAGTGAATGTTTGCTTTGAATAATGCTAATTTTGCAGCATTGCTTCTACATATTAATATATCATTTGCCATTCATACGGGGAGAAAACATAGTTTACTTACAACTACCCATTTGAACGTCTTATATAAGACCGTGTTTATTTAAGGGAAATGTTTTAATAAATGCGAAGTTCATAGTAAGAGACATAGTGTTAACTCGTATGCTCTTGTTATGTATATCAACCACCATTGCGTAAGAATGTATATGTATTATTTACGTTTATTTTGTGTTTACATGCTATCAGCGCATTGCTTGAGCGTACCACTCATTGCAATGGACTTGCTTATTTTTAATGCATAATTATTTTATTAGAAAACATAGTTTATCGTGGACATGTGAAGAGGTCTAATTGTATTTGTTAAGCGATATATAAAGAATTTGTACTTCAGTGAATGAACCTTTTGTTTATTTTTAGCCGAAACATTTAGGAACACAGGAGGTACGATTTATGTTTTCTTGTTTGTCCTTATAATATTTATATTTAATAGTAATCCCTAAAATCGGGGCAGGCATTCCTTGAGGTGAGAAACAATTATGCATAGATTGTATACATGTGTGTTGATGTTTTCGTCGATACATTGGTTGAATGCATCACGCTTGATACATTGTAATTTGCATCATCAATGGATTTTGTATCATTAATTGATGACAGCTACTGCATTTTGCGACTTCGAAAACAGCTAGTGTATTCGAATAATTGTAACAGTCACTTGCTGGTCGTCAAGTTGGCGACATGAAAGCTTCGACCGACTAATGGCAGAGTGCTTTGAAACTCTCTATATCTTCGCGACTAAATTAAATGTTCATTTAGCAAGGTCACAGTTATTTCAGAGCATTGCGATGGTAGACTACACTAGACAAACATTATTGTAAACATGGAATACAAAAATGGTTGTAATGTTAAGGAAAGAATTTACTAAATTTGATGTTTCTGCATAACAGCCTTCTTCTCTTTAAAAACGAATGCTATGTATTCAATCTCATTAAAATCATCTCCAGTCTGACGCTACTATATTATCCGCTGACTGGATCTGATGACCTCGCATTAGAGGTCACGTTAGATGACCTTTGAAGGAGCCAGTCAAACTGTTGCCTTCAAAATCTTGCGGTATAATTTCATATATAACCCATACATACTATGCACGAAATTAACGTGACCTTTGGATGTTTACTCGCCTAAGATACCAATATGTCCATTGTTATCCCCATGAACATTAACTGTAAATGATTTATTGCCGAGGATCAGCCGGAAATGCATCACTTTTCAAAAACCGTGGCCAACCATTGCTGTGCAAAAGGCAATTTTAGGGCGCAGCAGGGCTGATGTTTTATTCTTTGGAAGGTCATTTGAACGTGACCTGTTATACGACGTCTTCAGATCCTAGCAATGTTAGGATTTGATTTTAATGAGTTTGGCTATGTATTCAGTTGAAAGAATTCACAAGGTGTTGCAAGTTGAGACAAACAATTATATAATATGTTTTGAGCGAAAAACTAGTTTACATGTCCTGAAAATAAATGGTATTGAACTAGTTTTAATTCACGTTGATTCATTTCATTTTCAACACGTTGAATCTAACCGACGATTCTTGTGTTTTATTTAGAATATCGCGCAGCTCGTCGGAAGATAACGGATTTAATCCGCGACGCCACGGTGATCGGCAAATAAATAAAAATTATTTATAACATTTTTCCTGGAAGATCAGTTTTTACATATTAAGTATTTGATATAGCTCGCCAACATTAACATGACACTGACCTTTATGTGTGAAAATATTTTAAAATTCCTTTACGATGAATGTATTAGTTTCCGTACTGCAATCGAGTAAAATACAAAAAAAGAAAATCCCACTAAAATACTGTTGTGGTATCATTAAACTAGTGTAACACGTACACGAACAAAACCGAGTCTGAATATAGGAAACATTTCAAACGCGTGATTTATAAATGCTAATAGAGTATCAAGTTAATGTTGGCGAGCTATAACGACCCAAATGTTTCATGGTGTAGGTTTTTTACAAGCTTGTGCATACACATTTGCCTGATTACTAGTATACGTTGAATGATTTAATTGTTCATGTTACATTTGGCCATTTTCACCTTTTCGCGTGGCTTTAAGCATTTGTGTGTATTGTAACAATAAGTACTTGCGTGATTTCATGAAATAAAATAACTTCCCGTGTACATTGAGATATATACACTTTGAGGAAAAATGCATACAAAAGGGAGTTTTACTTGGATGAAGAACATTTTTATACGATGTATATTTTGAATGTTACATTATAAACTAGTTATAACTACATACGCATGATATCAGTAGTTTCTAGAAGAAAAGCTAAACAAATTCAAAACATGTTTATCTATTGCATTACAATAGTTTAACAGCAAATTAAATCGTTTTTTTTCGGATTTGTTTATAAAAGTGTTGTTCAATACAGGGTGGGATAGCTGTACCTAAACTCCAGCCAATAAAGGGAGTGGAATTTGAGCGCACACATCTTGTTTTGGACATTCAGTTTTTAATACAGGTAAATAACGTTCTTGATTTATTTTCTTTTACTATTGGGTAGTAAGTATTTTAATACTGTTGCACTTTACACGAAACTGTAACTAGTTTCACAGGTTCTGAACTTTAAATGGTTGATAAATTCTCTTCAGTCACGCCATTGAAGACCTTTTTCTGTGTTAATGTTAAGTTCACAATTATCAGTAATGTTTTCTTCCATTTTAGAAAAACATGAGTGTATCCGCGTATTCTGCCCACGATGACGTCATGAACTGGTCGACCGCCACGTACCGACTAGACAAACTGGAATGTAAGTTTACATTTCCATGCGTTGTGCGCCTCACCGAAGGTTTCTGTTCTGACAACGAAGCGGAAGGTTTCTCCAAAGACGATATCATTGGAATCGACAGCAAGCTGGTGCTTCACAAGGTGGCGGCACACTTTGCTAACCGACGACCGACAAAACAAGATGAGTCCAATTTCGGTTATGAACGCTTAACCGATGAGATTTTAGTTCCCTTAAATTACAAGGGAAAAGTGAAAGTCCAGATGTGCTCTGGGAAGACATATACGACATTGCGTGATTTGGTAGCCGATTTTCCCCGCTTTGCTAACGTCTGCAGAACTCTTCAAGCGTATTCGGCAGATGATAAGCCAATTTTAGTGGCCGCCGGAACTTCAATTGAACTTGACCGGATTATACCAGGAATGGACCGGAAATCAGACGTCCTGTCTATAAGGTTTATGTTGTCAGGCAAGCAGACGTACGCCAAGGTTCTTGTCACTGAACGCGCTGTGATCCAGTGCGAGCCGGATGAGACCGAGTATACGATCAAGGAAGTCGTTGACAGGTTAGTAAATGCCATTGATAGGTTAGTAATGATAGTAAAGAATCCATAAAAAAAATCCCGGACCCAGACTGTGATCCGTATCACCACTAAAATCTTATCTTTTTTTTCTTCGGTCCATGCTCAACCTTGCCAGAAAATTCCATGAAAATCAGTTCATAACCATGTTGAACTTTCTTGCTATCTCTAAGGGAGATAACTCGCGCAGCGCGTAAGCGAAGATGGCACGGTTGGCTGAACTCGAGGCCCCTTATCATATATTTGAACAAAGTAGGTTGCATAAACCCCTGTTGAGTGGCAAGTTACTATCTTATTGACAATAATTTGTAAGGATCGATTATATAAGACAGGAACTTGATTCTAATAGCCTAGATTTTATTATTATACGGGAAAATATCGAGCTTTCTTTACCTGAAAGAAAACATTCTCGTCTTGAGGGTTAACATGGCATGATATGCAACGAATGAATTATTATAATATATAATGTTATAAATACAGTACATAACTTCATGTTATTGGTTTAAACACTTGACAGTTTACAGCTGCATGCGTATAATGTAAGAGAGTTCTGGGCTGATGATTTTGCTTGCTGTTACTATTATCGCCCTTTAAAATCTAGTATGTTTGTTTACGCGGTAGTTCTCAGGAAATGATAACTAAAATTCGATTAAAGTCGATTAAATTGTGTGTGCTGCATCCACACTAGAAGGATATTGTCATGTCATCCTGGTCTGATAATTTGTTCATGGAGTTATGTCCCTTTGATTATTACATCTGGTGTATTTCCAGGCTAGTGCCCGTATTCAACAACCCTTTCTTAGAGTTAAGAATAAAGACCATTTTTTGACTCAATACAACGACTTCTTCTGCATTGACAATATTTCTGTATACATATGTTACTTATGTAGTTAATTGTTCTACATAAAGAATGATGTAATTAGAGTGTGTGAATACCATTTAAGATTCACCTTAGAACAAAAGAGTTTCAAGAATATTCGTTGTCCTTAGTCTTAAGTCAGAGAATCGGTTGGTGAATACGGGACTAGATCTCAGGAACTAATTACTCGAATTAAATGGCCCTTCGTGCGTTCGGTGACCGCATATGTTCAGGTCGTTATTGTATGATACTTTTTTGTTATTGCCCTTTACTTATAAAAATGTATTTTATTTTCTTTCCTCGCTGGTTCTCAGGAATAATGACTCAAATTGCATTTGACTTCAAGTACAGCATCCCTACCACGAGGATATGTGCATTTTATGATGTCGATCCGGTCTGGCGATTTTTCTCTGAGTCACGGCCCTTTGTTTATAAACGGTTTCTGGGCAATAAAAGAACTATTGACTGGAAGTAAATGTAGCATTTGTGTGCAATATCGCTACCAAGAAAACGTGCGCACATTATTTAGTCATTTCAGTCTGAATTTACTTGACTGAAGTCATTTGATTATAAAAAATGTATCCATGCTTTATGTCAGGAATTAATGAATAGAATTCAATAAAACGCAATGTGCCGCATATCTAGAAAGTAAACATGCTCATAGTTATGGGTCATTCTGTTCTGATTGTTATGCTGTCCGAAAAGTTTCGGGGAAACATATAGTCACTTGCATGAGTATAGTTTTAATTAATGTATCCTAAATATTTACTGCCTTATTGAACTCATGCTATACTTGAGATGGCTGTGTTACAATTATTTCATCGAAAAGCTTTTCTAACATTTAAGGCCGTTTGATTGTTCTATTAAATTCGCATATTCTGCATGTTGATGTTTTATTTGTGTCTCATTGCTTACATAATTAGTTTTGACAAGTTATTGTTGTTTTGGAAAATATATTTGGCTTCCTCAGTTCATTATCAACAACTGGCAAAGCTCATTATAAGGGATGCATCCATCAGTTTCACTGAAATTTTTTGTTCAAATTCATTGTCAAGGTTCAAACTGCCACAAATCGTGAAATTCGTCGATGATGAGATCCGCAAAGTCTACACCAAAGACTTGGTGGAGGGCATTGAAAATATGACAACGATCACAGGTAAACATTATCTAGCTGAATACTTCTTATTCAAGACGCCAACTATACTTTTTATTTGTAAGAACAGCATTCAAAATCGATGTCCTGCCTTCACCACAAACTCATTATTTATCAAACGTATTATTCGTAGTAACCGCACAGGCTCGGGGTTTCAAACAGGCTTGGGGTCCCACAAAGACTCGTGGTGCCACACACCATGGGGATGCCACACATACTGGGGGTGACACAAACTTGGAAACTTGGATTGTCACCCAGCTTGGGGTTGTCACAAGCTCGTGTCGCCGCAAAGGCTGGGGTGCCACACTTTCGAGGTGCACACATTCTGACACACAGGCTTGGGGTGGGACCCATGCTGGGGTTGCCACACAGGCTGGTTGGAGCCACCCAAACTGGGTGTGACATCTTACATTGCGGTTTCAGCGTTATGCACCCTAATATCCAAAGCCTAAAACCGAAACTATATATTCTTGAAGTAAAGCTTCAGGATTACGATGCAGTCAAGACGAAGTCAGTGAAGACCACTGAGACCTGGCTCAATAATTAAAACACAAATGGTAGTATACACATTCCTAGCTTCCAAAGCCCTGTTCGAAATATAGAAATATCGAATTGGAGCAGGTGTTGCTACTTTCGTAAGAGATAATATTCATTTTGCTGAACGACAAGTGTCAACGGGCATGAATCAGCTTGTGTTGAACTATAAATAATGTTTTAAATGCCTTGTGTTTTTTTATGTAGTTGCCTATAAATACTTGTTACATCCAAGCCTCGTTAGTAGAAAGGAATTAATATAAGTTGAATATACTTGTTTTCCAATCCACTCATTGCATGCTCATGTGTATTGTCAATTTGTATATTTCTGCAATAAAATACAGTTTAAACCGAACCAAACTGGGTGTGCCAGAAAGATTCCATGTGCCACACAGACACGGGGTGTCACACGGGCTGGGTACCACACACGTTGGGCTGCCACACAGGCTAGGATGCCATACATGCTTGGGGTATCACAAATGCTGGGGTGCCTCACATGCTGGGGATATGTTGTCCGTCATATGCCCTACATTACTGGATATTACCAAAATGGAATCACCGTAAAGACTACAAAATGAAGTTGTTTGATAGCGTTTATGTTTTACAATAATATTTTTTTAATATGACTGACATTATGTGATTTACAGGAACGCTACAACTGAATCGACTGGTTACCCAAAACGTTCTAGTTGGTCATTACAAGCCTGTAGAAGTCCAGGATCCAGGCGACACCGAAAGGTTTAGAAGGCGGACTCTGGTTGTTCTTCCTATTGACCACCCGGACATTAGCGAAATAAAAGTTAATGTCTTGGAGAACGAAGGAGATCTATCACAAATTTATGAGAGCGTGTTCAACGTTTCTAACGTATCAAATTCTTTGAAAGTTGTCGATAAAATATACGTAGAGTTCGTTAGAGATATCCTTTGCCCAAAGATGTTTAAACTCGATTTGCAGGGTAGGTAAACATTTTACTCTTTTACACAAGTATTATATTAATACATGTACGTAGAAGTTACGAAAAACGTTGAATGCTTTTGAGTACATTTAACCTTCATCTGTTGTCTATGCAATTGTTTCAAATAAATGTCTGTGTCAGAAGTGTTATTTCGCTTCCATGTATTTAATGTTCTTTTATTGTTTGAAAGACATCAATTGGAAATGGTCAATTTGACAAATCGTGAATACGCCGAATAATATCGTTTAATAGATCTATATTCAGTGTGTGTGTTCCCAATAAAGGACAAACTCTTCACACGTTTCTGTTATAAGTCAGCAATTGTATTGATAACGTATTGAAACTGGACATATACTATTGTATGTTTCAACAGATCAAGCGCCCAACCAACCGGTAGAAGACGAGCCTCCGACTCTTCCACCACGTACGGCACGTCAAAAATAATCTCTCACTAGGTAAGTATTTAATCAAACTGCTATGTCCTTATTTATTGTTATGGTAATACTGTTATGTATTATGTGGATGTATTTTATATTTGTAATATTTTCTGGACGATCACATCCTATAGAACGTTAAGGAGGATTCATAATAAAGGGTCGTCTGACATCTGAGTATTATTACTATGTCCACTGAATAAACTGCAGAGAGTGCTTGTTGAGTCGTTATTAATTCCCTTTTATTACACCGTAATGCTACACTAATTGTATATAACGCATGTTGTTATTCGTTGTACTTAATTCATCATATTCCTTTATTTCAGAGTGCCTTGGTACCAGCCTCTTTTCATGTATATTTGTCCGCTTAAGATTTAAATTGCTTTTATATCCTAAATGAACACAATTTCAACACCAGTGAGAATTTTATCTTTCAATGTACGGTCTCCTACAAAATAAAGGCCATATAATTTAGAGATCAGCCATTGATTTAGATACTGACCAATTCTAGTAAGGAACCCTAGCAACCCATGAATTTTTTAGACGTTTCCTATCATTTGGTTAAGAGTTCAATTTGATAAGAAAGCGCTTAATTTTTGTAGTAATTTTAATATAAGTAATAAAAAGTATCCTGTATTAGACTGAAAACACCAAATTACTGTTTTTAAATGAATGTTTACACAAATCCCTGGTTATAGTATATAGCGATTTCAGATAATTTCTTCAAATATCTTTATTTTTTAAGGCAAAATCTATAATTCGCAATTAAAAAAAACAACAACAAAACTATAATTATGAGATAGAACTGTAACAATAAAAATAACTAACACACGTTAAGTAAGAAATACTAATCAATTTCCATTATCCAGGGGTGGCCGAAAATACATGGGTGGCTGAATAGATACGAAAGAAGGATACTATTCCGAAACAAAAGCGAAAATGCGTGGAACGAAGATTGACAAATCAATGACTGTTTTCAAAGGAGACTGGTGTAAAGTGCGTGTTATGGGGCTTCACCAGTATATTACTTCAACTTCATATTAATTTTCTTAAAATTTCACATGCATTACCTTATTCTGTATTAACTTAAGTACTGCGAGCTGTATTGTTTGCCAAATTTTTTGTTCATGTGTTAATGCATTAATTAAGTTAAAGCGTGTTTTCGTTAAGAAATTATTATTACTGCTGCATGTTTAATCTGTTTAAATTCTTTAAGTTCTATGTCAAATATTCAACTATATTTGTAAACTTGTCCGCATGACTATTCAGATATGCTTTGAGATCTGTTGATTATGAAAACAGGTATGTGTGATATTCTCGTATTGTGCATGCTTTTAAATTTAGTGAAATATAGGTGTGCAGTTATTATTTAATGTGAAGAATTGTTGAATTGAACTGGTATACTGCCTAACTGAACTATACGTATACTTTAATACAGTCCTGACACGTTGTTTAGCATGATAGCAAATTGCATTGTCCATCTTATAAAATTTGTGTATGTCAAGACTGTGTAATATCCACATGGCTTGTATCAAGATAACCTAGATGAATAAGATAAATATTATTTCCATTACTATATTTGTTATAAGTTTTTAAAACTTGACGATGATTATACTGTTACTGTTAAAAAAAAAAAATATATATATATATATACGTATTAAGGCAATTAATTTTACGGAGCAGGGGTCAAACAAAGGCTTCATCGCCTAGCAAAATGTCTTTTATGTTATTCCAAAAATGTTGACTTTACACCTGGAATTGTGTTCCCTGTTTCCAGATTTGTTACAATGTATGCCGCCAAGACCTTAAGCTGGGGCCCCAGCCCCATTTGGTATGGCCATTGATTACATGTAACTTAATCATTTAAATTATTGAAAAAGCTGACGACCTAGGCAACAAAGACGACAACCCTGCAAGCATGTTGTACAAGCAGCAGCAAGCATGATAGTCTGGCACGTCTAAACACATCTAAAGTAAATAAATAAATAATTATTAACGTTAAATACTTCTTCGGATTTTCTCGCGGTGCGTCTCTCTTGACGTTCCGCGGCAGACTGACTAGAATTATCCTTGAACTTTGAACTTTTTATTCATAGTCAAGGCCCATATGGGCATTGATAACATACACACATACCAGATCACTGTTTTTAATTAGGCGGAACAAGTAACCCTAAGAAACTAGAAGTACCAGCAGGCGTTAAAGGTTAAACATAATACTAAAAAGATTTATCGACAAATCAATACCATAATAATTAACATAATTACACCATGATATAAGCGGCATCTTGTAATTAATTGAGTAGCTTAATTGAAAACCCCTGTTCCAGTAGAGTAGCGGCATCTTGTAATTAATTGAGTAGCTTAATTGAAAACCCCTGTTCCAGTAGAGTACAAAATTTACACTATGTGTCAATTAAGCAGGCCATCTGATACTGTTAATTATGGTGTATAGATAAGTTCTTGCAATATACTGTAACAAGTTGCTATACAACCGAAGTTTTAGAAGTGTATAAACGGTTTATACAGTAACAAAACCAGGTGATATTTTGTTGTCCCAGTATTTAAGGGACAAAAACAATTCAATTTCCAAATGTATTAAAGGACGCGAAAACAAATTATTATTCCCCAAATAAGGGATGTCCCAATATTCTGGGTACCCCAATACTAAGGGTTATTTACGGTAAATATGATGAACTGAAAGACGACTGCCCAGGTTATATATTTAAATACCGACATTACATTTGTAATTATGATACTACAATAATGGTTGTTCCTATGTAATGTCAAATGTTCTCAAGCATTTAGAAAGCGTTATGAAACTAACTTCTTTGTGAGTTGGTATGCCCTAAAAAGTGTTATAACCACCGGTTCCAATGCTTCATCATAAGTTAATAAACGTTAGTTATATGCATGTTTGAATGTTTGATTTATTGTAAAATTTAGTGTAGTCAAGTTTCGCCTTTTTTCCAACATGCAGTATTTTTGTACGCTTTGTGCTGTAGTTTAATGCCAATAAATGTTAAATATAAAATGTTAAATTTGTGTTTTGGGTCACTTAGCTTTATGCGTATAGGTCTAGTTAAACTAACACCGCTGTAAATTAAAATTAAAGCTTCTATTTTAACGTCATAACCACTTTCGCTTTAGCACAAATATAATCAAATTAAGTGGTTTTTAATGTTTAGAGCTACAAAAATTCCAAAAAAACATAAATGGAAGAAATAAACACTGATTATTTCAAAGCAAAATGTAATATTGGAGTGAAGAATTACCATATGTTTTGGTCAGACATTCAATGTATACAAATATAATTGGCTTTATGCATGTAAGCTACAGTTTTTATGAAACCTAATACTAATAACATTAACAGTTTGACCTTACATTATATAAAGGATATGTGTTGGTTTCGGTAGAATATCGATTTGAATTCAAGAGTGATCGCAGACATTTATATTTTCACGACTGGCGCAGCCACGAGTGAAAATGTGTATTTTCTTTGATCACGAATGAATAAAAAATCGATATTCTACAGAATCCAACACATTTTCTTTTTATTTTATGCTTAAAATTGGTTATTTGTGTATTTTCCGACATCTCGGGGAAAAAGTACTTCCATTATCAAAGTGGTAATTTTCACGGTTTAAAACAGTGAATTACCAATTTTATGTTCACTGATTTAAAACAGTGAATTACCAATTTAAGTTCACTGATATTTCCCTATGAACCACAAGTAAGCATAAAATAAAATTAAGCACATGTGTGCATTTCTACGTTAAACTTCCTTTTGCACTTGTACAAACACAATTCACAGTACTTGTTACATAATTACACGCGTAATTAAATAGTTCAATACAATGTTCTGTAAACCAAATCTTTCAGAAGTCAACATACTAAAATTATATATATATTACATACCAGGTTCATGTAAATCCAATAGTGTGTCTCAGATATAAATTTTAGTAACGTTTATAATCTCCATACAATACCGGTTAATGTATAATGCATTCATATGCGAGAATGTATCAACGGTATCAGTGCATCCAAAATGTCTTTAAACAGATTGTTTTTCTTCTTTTTCGACCTCTTTTCATTACCCTTTTCTTTGCAGATTCATTAGTGGCAGTATTTCACGTTGAAATGGTTCTTCTGTAGGTAATAAGAGCGTTAAATTGATTAAGAAACATAAAAAAAACTGGAGCTAGTAACTTCAGGATGTACCAAATGCAGATTGTCGACACTATAACCCACCGCGTAAGTTCACATTGCGACACTGTTACTTGAATTTCACATGCTATACTTTCATTGTCTCCCGTAGCTCTAATGATTAAATTTCTGTCTTGCAAAGATGCTTTGAAAATAGTTAGTTTTCCTCTCAATATCTACTGAACACAGACTGGTATTGCTCAGCAATCATACCAAAACATGACATGTTAAACGAACCAATCTCTATTTCGTAAACAAGTATACATACATCCTTTGTGTGCCGCCACTTTATAGTTATCGGTTCTCCGGGGTTTGTTTTGACTGGACATGTATCGTCTTCAAATGCAAATTCAGCGTCGTTTTCAATTGCCCAAATCATGAATCTTTCCGGTCAAAATGAATATTGCATACATAATTCGGATGTTATTCATTTTAATACCAATATTAACTACTCCGTATTTCTAAAGATCCATATACACACTTTTTTCCCTTTTTCCATGTAGAAGCATAATAAATCACGTAAACCTGAAAAGATAAAGTTTCGCAGTTAACTTGTTAAAAATGTGTCCCATAACTCATAGCTTTAAGTACTTCTATCGTCAATTGTGTACATGTAAGAAAAGAAACATTTTCTTCCTCGTTATGATGATAATGATGATGATGATGATGATGATGGTGATGATGATGATGATGATGATGATAATGATTTTTAATAATAATAATAATAATAACAATTATATTATTATTATTATTATTATTAAATTTAAGTAGCTTACCTCAAAGGCGAAGTTTCATTTTGTAATCCGATAGTCATTCTTTTTCAAAACATAACACCTTTTGTGATCTAATATAATGTCAATGTGTCATTAGAATATGCATAGCGTACTATTCTATACCTTATATTTGCCACGCTTAAAAGATACCATTCAATGTATTTCAAAAGTATTGGGCTTCTTTGTAAAGTTTTTTTCTACTGCATTATCAGACATCGATACCGTTCACCAATATAATGATAGCCTTTGTACACTTCCACGTTATTGGTTTTCAGGTTTAAATATAGACGAGATATTCAAATTCAAAAGCTTCGAAAGGAATCGTGTTGCGCTCTTCTTTGCAAATACTTCCACACTCATTTCAAATGTAATAAGAACGATTTGAGGATTCAGTCTAAGAGTTTTACAACACTATCTACTAAAACGTATTGTTTTGCCACCATGAAATAACGACGGTATGCAATAACTATAACACGATGTGAGAAAAATGAGCAGTAGACTAGTTAGCTATTGAAATATAAATCGCTCTAAAATCAAATATTTTATGTATAGGACATGCTATTTTTCATTTATCGTATACTGTGGTACGTAATAGATTTAGACTGCGTTTATTTTGATGAATAAAATAGAAGTTTTGTCAATAGTTTGCTCCAAATGCGTGTGTAGGTAATCCGAATCCCCAATATAGATTGCATGGGACATGATCATTCCAGATATAAACTGTACAACATCTACCATGGAAGAGAATGTGTATCGTGTTAGCATTAATTATTTATTGACGTAGTATATGATTCCTACTCAGGACAAAAGAGTTACCTTCGCAAGAGGCAGCAACACACTATCATGGCATCGTCCATTTTCAAACATCTTCCAAAACGTTAACCAGTCAGTTGCAACATACTGCTGTGAAAAGAGGCAAACACTGAAGGTCTCTGATAGGCTGCTGAAGAATGCGCTACATATCTTACACAGCGTTTCTCTGAAACAACTGATATAGATAGACACTCTTTCGGAAACCATAAGGGATTTCTGTATCAACGCCATTGATAATAATATACCATACACGATGACGTAGCCTAAATACAGCCAGTTCTTCGTTAACAAAAAAATACAGCGTCTTTTTCCGCAAAAAAAAGATAGCTCAAGGGCAAACACTAACGACATGGTAAACATTGAGCGCGTTTTGATAGTTCTGGTATGTCTCGAGTGAATAGTGCAATTATTCAGAACCGACAATTCACCAGCGTCTTTAGGGATGAGGACGGCCGAAACCTCCCAAGAATGGCAGGAAAGCCACAATTTGAAATCCAGTCTTTCTCGATTGGAATGACTGGTTTAGTAAACTGCTTCATGCTCTTAACCCCCACAATGCCACAGGCTTAGGTGCACTCCCCACACGGTTTCTAAAGAAAGTCGCTACAGTCATTATCCCGGCGTAAACACTATTCTGCAGGACGTTATAACACATTATTTACAGTCAGGTCATGGCACGCCGGCATAAACAATAATTGCTTACCATAACATGATTTTAATCGAAAACGAGTTGTGAATCTCAGCTTATCATTACCCTACAAGACATCACATCTGCCCTTGACGCCTTTGAACAGGTTGACTTATCTAAAGATTTCGACCGCGTCCCGCATCAAGGGACCAGCTTTAAGCTGGATCCAGAGCTTTCTCACTGGAAAAAACAACAAGTCCTACTTAAGTGACACTGCTCTTCCACAACTCCGGTCATGTCAGGGGATCCCACGAGGAACAGTGCCTGGCCCACTCCTGTTCCTCTCACGACAGGATATCACGACAGTATACATATAACACACTAGTGAAATAATTGCATGAGGAAGAAAAGTAAGTGACATTAGTAGTTTATAGTTCATATACATGTATACGTTAAAATGTTGAGTCATGCAGTTGAAATGCTTGTTAGATAAGGGTCGCAAGTTTCGATAGGCTATAAGGCGTCTTGTTTGATTGTTCATTCAAAATGTGACAATTTCTACCAGTTGTGCGGTTAAAAATAAATACCACTATACAAACAAATACATGTCACTGCATAATGTTAAACAAATAACTGACACTAAACAATGTTTACCAAATGCATGACAAACAGTGTGAAACAAATGCATCAAAAGCAGAAATGATTTCAATGTCTTGAAATCAATATTTGTTGTTTGCTTATCGACCATCTATAGAGTGAATAATACAGGTTTGACGTTGTTTTTCTGTGGGTAGTCTGTCCGTTCTATGGATTATGGACAAAGAGTCTTGGTGCAATTATTTTCAGGATGAACAATATGGCGACTGATGACCCTATCAACATCCAGTTAAGTTCGCATAAAATTGACGTTACATTAAGTTCACATGTTGTACTTTCATTGCTTCCAGTGGCTTTTATCGTAACGTTCCTGTCTTCGCAAGATGTTTTGAACATGTTTAATTGGCACTTCCCATTAACGACTCCTATTGAATACAAAGACTGGTATTTTTTATCAACCATACCAGAAGAAGATATGTCACATGAGCCGATCTCTATTCCGTTTACAAGTATTGCAACATCCTTCGTGTGACGCCACTTTATAGTTACCGGGTCTCCTGGATATGCGTTTACGGGACATGTATGGTCAAATACTAGTTCAGCGTCCGTTGAATTTGACGAAATTATCGGAATCATTCCGGTAAAAATGAAGATTGCGTACGCCTTTGGAATATTTGTCATTTTAAAACGAATGTTAACTAAACTGTGTATTTTATGCAAAATAAAACTCTTATTCGATAATAAACTTTACAATAAATTGGACTATTCTTGATCGCATTAAGCGTTTATCGTTTAACTGTTTATTATAACAGTTCATATAAGTTAAGTGTATCTTTACCTGTCAAGAACTGATTTTCCACATATAAGGAAACAATCTCATGGAATTATAATAACATAAACATATAAAGTAACTTTGATAACGTGTCAGTTATGTGTTTTATTCCAATATATATGTAATAACTGAGTAACAACTTGTATATGCTTCGCGCAAAAAGGTATGTTTTTACTAATTTGCTGTTCAATTACTAATTCATACTGGTCCAGGATAATGAATTAATTATGTTCACATAATGGTCCAGAAACATTCAGCTTACAAATGGAACTTTCCGTATCACCAGTGTTCTTCACGCTCACGTTTTTGTCGTCGCAAGCAGCTTTGAAAATACGTAAGCTGCAAACATTCTTATTATCAACTATTGAATACGTAGAACTGAATTCTGGTAGAACCATGCAGTTGGAAAACACGTCGCACGACCCGACCTCGATGCCGTTTACCAGTATTACAGTATCCTTCGTACACTTCCACGTTAAAACCACTAATTCTCCAGCTTTAATATGGACTGGACATTCACCTACTTCAAAAGTAGTGTAAGCTTCCTTTGCAAGCACTAAAGCTGACACCGAAATCCAAAGCATCAATAGAAATACCGATATCTTCATTGCAAATTACTTCTTTTATTTCGAAAGTACGTTTTATCAAATATGGTCAATAACTGCTGAAATATGATTAGACTCTCTTCTTAATCTTCAAAATCTTCAAAATACGTAATAAAGATCTTCTACAACCACAGAAAACATGCTAATAAATATTAACTTTATAACTCGATGGACAGAACAAAAACTTTAGTCGATTTATCTATGTAAATATTTTCCGCCGTGTTCGGATTTCGATATCTTAAACTGTATATGACAAGTAATGTTTCAGTCAATGTATACAGTGACATATTTAGACTGCGATTTGAAGTTTTGCCAACTAGCGACATGTAGTAGCTACCAGGTATTGTATGTCAATGTGGTTTGCTGATGTAATATATAACATGCACTTAAAATAACATTCTTATTGGCACGTGTGCATGATAAACTAGACATGCGTTCAAAGGACACGGGTGCCCCCACATTCCGCTTGTTGTCACAAGACCATATGCAATTACTATACCCAGGTGCACAAGTTCACGTGCTGATGAATATGTCTGTCATTCAAGCAGTTATAAATTTAGAGTTACACGCGAAACAAGTCAAACAATGTCAATTTTTTGCTAAAAAGTTCACATGTTGATCAATATGTTTATAAAGTTTCATCACCCTAGCAGTATTACTTTTTATGTCAAACAATGTCAAATTTTGGAAAAAAGGGGGGCCATAACTCCGCTGACCAACGACAATTCGGCACCAAAATACCCAGGTGCACAATTTCACATACTGATAAGTTTCAACACTCAAGCAGTTTTACTTTTCGAGTTACACGCGACCCAAGTTCAACAATGTCATTTTTTGCTAAAAAGGGCCATAACTCCACTGATGTTAGAAAACAACTTCACCAAAATACTCAGATACACAAGTCCACATGCTGATGATTATGTTTATAAAACTTAATCACACTGGCAGTTATACTTTCCGAGTTAAAGTCCAAGCATGCCATATTTTGCTAAAAAGGGTCATAACTCTGATATCGGAAAAAATGCACCAAAATACCCAAGTGCACAAGTTCACATGCTGATTAATATGTTTATAAAGTTTCATCATTCTAGCAGTTAGACACAAGTCCAAAAATGTCATTTTACGCGCTTTATGCGCGATACAAAAATCCGACGGACGGACAGTACGGACGGGACGGACGGACGAGGACAAATCTATATGCCCCCACCCCCCGAAAGTGGGGGCATGACAATATATTGAAGGTCAATGCTTGAATTTGATATATGTTCGTGCGTCCCATGCATGCATGTTAATAACAACGTATGTGTTAATAAGTACTGGTTATATGTATTTTCTAACGTATTAAACCGATATAATAAGTATTTATGGCTGCTAGGGACAGGACGGGTAGCATTTTATTACTCAAGTACGCGCAATAGTTATGTCCCCTGAGCACTAAGACAAATAGTTGCGTCAGTTGTGTCAAAAAATGCAAGCTTAATCATGCCTAATGACCAGCTTTCTTTGAAAAGCAGTCTGGAAACTAATCGAGAGTAGCCGTAACTGTCTGCTTGTCTGTGTATGGAAAACGTATACTTCACTTAGTCCAGAAAAACACACATTGATGTAATTTTCAATTCCAATGCAACTTTGCCTTTTATAATAACTGATAATGTATTTATGTCTCAATACATATTACAAGTTCAAGATGGAAATTATGTGTATGTAAGCAGATTCAATAGTATAATAAATTAAAACAAGTAATTCCGTAGTGATTGCAAATGCAATATTAACCCCAGAGTCCTAAATCTCCGATAAGTTTTTCCATGCTAAACTTTCACGCATATAAAAAGACAATACGAAATATAGTTGTAATAAAATATTAACTTACAATTATTATTGACATATTCCTGCTTATGTATCAATTTATTTTGATATCTTGTTCATTTATGCTGTCACATGCTCATGAACAAGATTCAATATTTCCCGTCATCATGAAATAGTTACCTTTCATTGCTGACGTAAAGAAGTACATATGAGGCGTGTCGTGGGAAACCCGTGCTTAATGCATTTGCGTAAAACGTCGTCCTGGATCAGCCTGTGCTTTCTGTTTCAAGGAAGTCTCTTCTAAACATAAATCCACTGTAGGCGGAAAGTGCAGTCCTGGATCAGCCTGTGCGGACTCCACGGGCTAATCCGTGACGGCACTTTACGCACATGCATTAAGCCCGGGTTTCCCACGACACGTCTCAAATTCATTGGAACCATATGCTAGATAATTATTTGGCGATGGTGCACATAAATGTTTAAAAGAACAGTGAAAACAACTATTTATAAACCCGTTTTGTGTTGTTGTTTTTTGCACGTAATTATTGCTTGTGTTCCCCGTGACGACAAAGAGCAATGTCACATCGTTTACATGGTGGAAACCACAGTAACGAGTCATCAAAACTGAAAATTAAAAATCTACCAAATGCTCACATGGATTTCCATCTCTGGTGTCATCACATTGCACCTGTTTTACAATGAATGTTTGTGGAATGGAGCCTTATCATACCGGCATAATCTAAACAGTGCTTGTTGTACAGGATTCTGAGACGAAGTATTTTTTTAACATGAAGGTCCCGGTAACTTACATGTGTTTAAAAGTATCGACGAAATGCGTAACGAACGCTTTCAATTATTCTGACCATTTCATTGGATGTTTATTCACGAAGGATACAATATATTTAAATATATTTCTGTGCCGGGAGTGATATGTTGCTTCTTTGTATATGGCATACGAATTATTTAAACATCTGTGACAAAACGTGTTCAGGTCTGTGAATAAGGCCCTTTAAAACCGCTTGTTTAATGTTTATTGTAGTAATAACATTAAACTGCGATGTATCACTACATGCTGGGACCGACCCATGGATCTGAAAAGTAAAGCTATTGTTGACAACACGTGTATCGAAATATGTACAAGTCAAACGCAACCAATCATTATATTTAAAGTTATCATTTAATAAACTGTATAAATAAACATAATTAATAACTTCAAAAATTAAACTCACATAACGCTGCGTTATCCGACGATAGCTGTAGCAAAACATGGAATATGTAGATGTACATGTAATATGTGTTTTATTAAAAAAATCAAATTTATTATGAATTATCATATAATTTTTTTGAGTGAAAACATGGAGCAGAAGATAATGTAATCAATTTTAGTTTCTTAATAATTCATTAATTGTAAGAGTAAAATTTTATTGTTAAGGTAACACAATTTTCACGCCTCTCATTGAATTTTGTTAGAATAATGTAATAACGTAAAGAACTAGAAAGCACTCGGAGAGTGCATACCTTCGCCAATATAGGAAACCCACTTAAAAAAGAATGTCTACAGTGTTGTCCTACTTATTTGCCGTACATGTATCTCTAAATTCATAAAAAAAAACTTAAATACAATCCTGGGTATATACGGTGGACCATTTTACCATTTTGTTATTATGAACGTATTTGCCTTAAGCTTCATTTGAAGGTCAAAGAAAGCTTCATGCAAATACGTTCATACCTTTTTGCGTAAAGCTGCTATAGTGCGAAATTATTAATCTGACACTCATAAATCTTCGTGGCAAATTGTCAGTGTGTTCGGTTGTTTGCGTTGTTTTGGACGAGTTTCTGTTATTGGAATTTATTTTGTTATAGATTGAAATACGTGGTAGCGAGAGTGGTAATTAATGGCCGTGTGGTATATTGGTTAGTGCCGCACGCCATCGAACCAAGTTCAATTCCGTCTGACAGCGATATGTAGTAAAATGTAAAGAGCTATTCTTACAATATGTAGATCATGAGATATTAATTAAAAAGTGTAGAATATTTTATTGTGTTACCATCATTTTTTCATTGAACATTTACCAAGGTTTCAATTACACTCACACACTCAATGAATAAATCGTAAAATACATGGGTACTTACCGCAACATAATGTGTAAAATAAAGTGTTTAAAAAATGTCGCTGCAGAGACTCGAACTCAAAACTTCGCATCGCAAGCGCGGCATCTGTTCCACTATACCATTCGCGCTTAACGATACATAAACCAATACGATATCAATTTACATTGTAGTATTGTTATGATACGCTCGATACTTGTCGCTGTATCTATAAATAAATCCCGATTGCATACGGAATATTCACGAGTGACAGTTTAATAATTTTGCACTATAACAAAAATATAATGTCCTCGTGGAGGTAAGCCTACAACTACTACTTTATTCGTTGTTATTCTATTGGGACAGCCATATCGTGCTTAATGTATTAATTGAAACATATTTTCGCAGCAATATGAAAGTTAACGAATAAATATTCTATTAAAATGTAATTTGCATAATTGAATTGCATACCATG
Organism: Congeria kusceri; assembly: GCA_027627225.1. Taxonomy (NCBI): domain Eukaryota; kingdom Metazoa; phylum Mollusca; class Bivalvia; order Myida; family Dreissenidae; genus Congeria; species Congeria kusceri. The sequence continues at coordinate 31,423,133 of CM051032.1, read as the reverse complement.
AACCGGGGTCGCCGCTGTGGTGGATAACTACTGTAAAGAATGGTCGTTAGATTAAAGTTGAGGGTAGCATCATGGTATCATATTGAACAAACTGTATAAAATGTTCTAATTCATTATTCATACCCATGAATTGATATGTTGTGAGTAATTTGCTATTTTACCATTTCTTATTATGTCGATCCGATGAGATTTGAATATTTGTACATAACGTTGAGTTATTATCTGAAGTCTGTACTGCAGAGAGAAAATATTTATTTTTTTGAAAATAATTCCACCACATGAGCTTCTTTAATTTTAAATACATGTACATGCATTTATAATTTTTGTATTATTATATAGCAGTGTGTAATCTTAGCTGATGTAAACAGCTGAAACAATCATAAGCCAAGTATCCAAATAATCGGACAACCTTCGCACGCGGCTGCCTTGATATCCGCCCTCAACGTTCTAAGCGCGTCTGACACAGTAAACACGTGACGCGGACCGGACGCGATGGCGTTCAGTTGCGCGTGATTGATGCTGGAGCCGATGCCAATGGCGATGACGACGACGTTTTGCTGCTTTAGGAGGTTGGCCGGCTGTATAGTAGCGTTCCTGTTGGTAGAAGCGCCGTTTAGTGACAACGATGACGTAATTATTCGCGTCGCTACGGTCGCTCGCCGTCGGAGTGAACATGCTCTGATAATAAACTTCAGCGCTGTGTCCGTGTTGGTGATGCCCCGTGTGTACACGACCTTTTGAAAGGCTTTGAGGATGGAGGATTTGTCATGGACTGGTTCAGGTTGAATTCCAAGTGCGCGTCGTCGGAGAATGTCACGCATCCGATCTGGACGTTGTGGACGCCGGCGGGGTAGTCGTTGACAACGCGCGAGACGAAGTCCAGCTGGGTGTGAAAGTTAAGCGCGACTTTTTTTCACGAAGCATTCAGTGCAAACGCTATGTCCGCCTTGTTTGCAAAAATTATAATGACACAAAACGTTGACAATAGTTAAAAATACATGTTGTGGGTCAAATCTTACATTTAATTCTTTCTTTTCAATTATAACCAACATGTACGTTGAACTAATTAACAGACGTTCCGATGCAAAATGCCGAATATATCTCGACAATGTTCTCTTTACTCAAAAATGTTGCTTGAAAACTTGCAAATTGATTGTTCTGCTCTGTTCTACTAGGTGTTTTTGTAAATGTAGGAACTGATATTGCGGTTACTTCTGTTCCCCATTTTTATAAACCTATTTACACCATGTTAGTAAAGCCAGTTATTTAGCTGATTAATAAAATATGCGTGTGTTATATATTATGCATTTAACGGTCTTTTGTTTATTTTTTCATGTCCATTTTGATAATGATACTGGACAAAAAAATAATACAACATCATCATTCAGTATGAAATGTGGCGAATGTATAAATGTAGTTATAGTTGTCTTTCATAGTCTATTCAGTCAGTAAAATTTGTTTTAATTAAATAACATGGAAATAATTTACTTTCATTTATAAACATAGCTCTAAATCATCTTAACATGTGCATGGTGGTGAAAATATAGAGTGTCTTTATTTTATTCATCCATTTATAAAAGAAAATCTAAAATAAATCAGGTAAAACCAGCAATAGAGCATTCTTAACATGCAAAACTAGCATTTCATACAAACAGAAGGTATTATGAACAACATTAATTGTTTAGGTCTTGTAATCTTCAATTTAACGTAATGTTTAGTTTTGAAGATCTATCGTGTACGAAAATATTATCTCGCACAGTAAACAATATATCCACTTGATTACATTCCAGTTGTTCGTTGAATAATATAATAACATGTAAAAACAATGACAAGAAGGCTGCCACGTATATAGAAACACAATGCTCATGTCTGAAGTGTTCTGCCACAGTTCATAATAGCTGGAGCTGGAGCTTGGCAATAGCGTGAACCAGTTCGTAAAATGGGAGGTACCGAGATATGTCGTTTTTGCTAACTAGTGTGTTATTAATTCATATATTCATAAAAACTAGAAACATGTTCACAGATTCGAATGCCCCCATGCACATATGCAGCCTTTCTGCAGGGCGCCACGTTTGTCTTTATACATGCAAACTCTTTTGCAAAAGAACTATTGTGTTTTTGCTAACGTCTTCTCTCATTCTGTGAAGCAAGATGGGGTACTACAAAAACTATCAAATCAATAATTTTAAATCTAGAGTTCTGGCAATAAAAAACACACACAAAAGGGGCGTAATTAAAACGTTTTGGCAATTATGAGTTATGGATATCGTATACTTCACGTAATCTTGCTGTCTTAAATCATTATGTAAATAATAAACAAAATTGCTTGTAATGTTTAATTATGTTTTGGAAAACAACTTTGATGAAAATCCCCGCATGGACGATAATATTATTGACCTCTCATAACGTCTATTAATTCTTAACACTTCTGCCAAGTTATATGAAAATCCTTCAGTGACAGACAAAATTATGCTCCGGCCAGACAAGGTCCATGTATTTAATTCTTATAATTGACCATTGCCTAAAGTGTGGCCTTAACCTTGGACCTAGTGGACTAGATCTTGCGGGCACACACCGTCTCATAATGATAATACTTCTGCCAAGTTATATGAAAATTCTTCAATGCTGGACAAAATTATGCTCCGGATGGGTTTCATGGATTTAATTCTTATATTTGAAAAAAAAAAAGGCTTTATAAACGTGTGACATTGACCTTTGACCCAGGGACCTGGTTCTTGCGCGCGACACCATTTCAAGATTATCACTTCTGTCAAGAAAATAGTTCAATGCTAGGCAAAATTATGCAAAATTATGCCCCGCCCAGCAAGTGGATGAACGTATTGCGCACCGCGTAATTTTTAAAAGAGACATTTGCATCGAGTAATCAATATGGCCGTCATTTTAATGGACATTCGAAGATTCGTTCAGCTGGTAAGTGGGTTTAATATTATTTTCGAAAATTTAAACGTGCCTATTGTGTGGTCCTGTGATTTAAACTACACTCGGTTTTTTATTTCAACTTCGTAAAGCTTGCTAGAATAAAACGTTATTGAAGTCATTATGTACTATGATGTTTGTTTACGTATTTGAAAACGGTTAATTTTCGGTTTCTTAGTTGTTTAAGAGACGCTATCATTGGTTGTTGTATATATATTCGATGTTTTAATTTGGAAAAATTACGCGGTGCTGAATACATTCACCCCACCTTACAAATCGTATCAGAAACGTCTCATATTAAAAGTTGATGTTGTATATTTTGATTAGACTGATACAGATTTCAATAAAGCATCAATGCAATTATTTATTATTAAATAGTATGTAAGAGGAGCAATCAATTAATCGTGACTTCGGCAGATGGTTTTTGACCATTACAATGAACGACCGTTTTGCCTTGAATGTCTGACATATAATTTCGCGATGGTTTTATGCGAACAACAACAACAACAACGACGACGAATGTTTCATTATTTGAGTGTTTTATAGTCTAAATTAAATCGTCCAATCTCGCACATTACATTTGATCAATGAGATGGGTTCTGAATAACCACACATTGACAGTTAATTGGAACAAGTACTGAAGTCAGAACGCTGTAATGAAAATTTCATTGTAAATTGTTGATAACATTTCGGATATTGTATTTCGGACATATGTTCGTCCATGTTCTTTCTTTCAGCATTAAAATTATTTTGCGTTTGTTCAACAAACAAGAATACCCATATTGTTAGTTGTTACACTAGTTTATGTAAATATTAAACTACTAATGTTATTTGTCTAGGCGACTTAAAAATATCTTTTCTCAAAGTTTTCACGACGTATGAATAGAATTGCCAATGGCAGTGTAGTGATTGGCCTATAAGCCACTTCCAACAGCCTTCTTTCAATAGCGCTTTAGTGACATGGTTAGAGTGTCCACATCTTAGCAGAGTACCTGGGTTCAATCCCTTGCAGGCTCTGACTCAAGAGTCTGAGGACTTTTTCACTTTACCAGGTTAAAATTGAATTTGTAAATGCCCGCTAAGTAAACAAGACCACTTGGGGTCTATCTTAATGCTAGTGGTCTGCATATTCTTCTGGTCCTCAGATCGCCAGGTCAGTTTATGCATATTTATTTTATGCTTTCCATGGATTTATAATGAAATAATATGAATATAGGTGCTACCTAGTTAACGGGCAAAAGCATATTTATTTAACAGTATACAAACAATATTTACTGTAGTGTCAATTTCATTGAGCCACTTCTTTTGTGGGCAGTATAAACATAATTAGTACGAAAAAAATCTAAATTCAATTATAGTTGCAAATAGCGTCTACATACACACTTTTGGTGTCTTTTATACAAGCAATGATAGAAACTAACAATACTATAAAATAAGACAATACAAAGCATTACAAAGATAAAATTATTAATATGTATTAATTTTCTATGGTAGCTCAGTACAAACTTGAAGCTGACAAAACTGAGAAAATAATCTGTTGTCTAAAAGAACTTGGTTTTCCAGGACTTATATGTTTTTTCACTTAAATCTTTTTATTTGTCTTTCATTTATAACATATATTTGACTGAAATAAAAAGAAACACATTGACCATGTACTTTTTGGAAAAATTGAGGAAAACCTAACATACCCATTAAAAATAAGACAGCTTTATTTAGGCAATTCCTCAACAATAATTATCAGAAAACATTATGCAATTACAGTTAAATACACCATTTACACCAGTTTAACAAAATATTTAATAATGAAAAGCGATTATTTGAGTGAATTAAAGATTATGTTTTCAAAATTAGGTTCCCTGTGGGCCCACAATATGCCACCCACACCCTTCACTGTTTTCAACTCGGAGACAACACACTATGCATGAACAATAAGGTGTCTTTTTTACTTCTTTTTCATTTATCTTCATGACAATAGTTTATATACTGCAGAATGTTATCAATTTAGGCTGTATATGCTGTTAATTTAGGATGCATCCTCACCAATTGGCACAGTCAGAGAATCATGTGTACTGTGCTTATCAGCAGGCTAGACCTCCAGGGAAGCATTCCGGCTGATTTATGGCAATTCTCTTCCTTCAGCTGAAACTACAAAACTGTCCAATATATGTGCAACCCAACCTATGCCATATTTTTCAGTGTTTGGTGAAGCAAATGTCAAAACTGGTTAATTACTTTTTGCTATTTTAATACAAGTCCTGTAGAAAGACATGAACACATATTCATAAGCAAATATGGCACACATATTAAGTATAAGGAGTCAACTACTATTTGCTGGTATAAAAAGCTGACAAAAACTTACGTGTCTTGAGGCTTCAAAACTAAGGGCTGACAGATCACCATACTTTATGACTTGTATACGTTCATTTGCAAGTTTACATGTATATAAATATAGTCAAACACAATTAAACACAATTACTAATACTATATAAATTTAAGCAATACACTTTCGTAGTTTAAGCATTGAAATGAAAGCATCACATTATCTTGAATTTCTTATAAAGTATGGGTCGATTGAGATAATGTACATGTTCCCAATTCTGTCAATCTTTGGTTTTACAAGTGTTTCATTTCCCTATCAGAATTCAAACTTGTTCGTCATATGTACGATCTGGTTTAGCTATTTATTTTATTTGGGTCTGAATTTCTCTCAGTAAGCCATCTCTTTTTTGCTTCTTATTTATCCTTTGACAGTTGTTTTGTTTATACAAAAATAGGTCACTTCCGGTTACTTTCGGTTTTGAGTTCCATTTGTTTGCATTTCGTCAACAGTATAACCATCATACGAACACGTATACAATAATGTTATTAAAAAAGGAATGTGCTTGTATTAAAAATAACACGTGTTAGACAATAATCAGAATAAAACACGCACCGTATGCACTGAATAACGAAATTTACCGACAGTTATCGACATCGATCTTAGAAAAAAAAAGGCGGGAAATGATTACATGATGTACTACCTTGATGACGTCACAGTTATAACAGGCAATTGGTTCCCGACCTTTAAGTTTTATGTATAGGCCGGGTAACAGATAAAAGGAAATAGCGCGAAAAAAAACACTATTTTGTGGAAATATTGAGGATAATTCGCAACACATCAGGTCAAAATATGTTATATTTTTTACTTAAGTAGGTATTCACTTTGAAATTGGCCTGTGTCGGTCCCTTATTTTACTGCAATTCAAAACCAAAACTGAAGGTCGCGAAAACCGATGTCACGTTTCAGGCCGAAAAAAATTGGGTTGCTGTTATAATATCGTATGTTGTAGTGTTGTAGGTTTGTGGTATACAAATGTATGTAGTCAAATGACTTAGTAACAACACAAGTGTGAAGTTATATATTTTATTCTAGCATTCTAATGAAAGCTAAGCATTGCTCTACAACTACTAACAAATACTAACAGAGACTGAATGTGCAGGCTGTCTGCATCTCTTATATGTATTAGCGTTTGGGCATGCAAATTAGATATAGGCTGTTTCACAGGTACTTGACACAATTTTTTTTTCCTTATATCTATAATAGATATAAGGGTAAAAAATTGTGTCAAGTACCTGTGGGCTGTTTCATGTAATAGGAAACTGAATACTGGAACAGTTGCATAGGTATATCCAAAAACTGATATGTATAAGCGGTCAGTGAAATGAAATTGGTAATTCACTGTTTGAAACAGTGAAATTTTTTTCACCCCGGTAATTCTCATTTTTCACACTGGTTCCCGATTTAATAACGAAGTAAATGACACAGACCGTCAACGATGCTCTGCTCAAAATTGTGACATCATGAAGTTATAATTCCAGAGATTTTTCAAATTAAACACATTTAGAATAGCACATAAAATGTAACAAAACGGCGTAAAAAACATAAAATAAAAAGAAAATGTGTTGGTTTGGGTAGTGTTTAGCAAATCATGAAAATATAAATTTCTATGATCGTGAATTAAAATCAATAATCTTCTGAAACCAACAAATACCCTCTATGTATGTGCTATTTAAAGTTTAAACAGCATTGATAAATAAATATCAAATATTTGAATTTGGTTTCCATTTAATATTTCATTAATTCAGATTGTCTAAATTATAATTATGGATATGAACTTAACATTAGGTCGGTAATAAAATTTAGCATTAATTTAGTCAAAGTCCATTTATGCATTCAGTTCACCATTCATCAGTGTGCTACCCCCTTACTGTCAGTTAGTGTCAATTAAGGTAATCTGTTACATATACTATGTGCTAATCCTTTATCAGAACTTCTCTAACGTTGTTTTTCATATGCTTCATTGATATCACAAAGCAGCATGTTATCTCCAAGGCATAATCCTGCTGTTAATTATTCATTTCAATTGACAATTTGTGAACCACCAAACGTCACTGTTCTGAATAACGAGGTCATTTTGAGCATCATTTCATATTTTCAGTCGGAGATTACTGGTTTCTTAATCTATATGGTGCCCTTATTATGGGGGGTGGGTAGGTTGCAACCATTAAAATATACAGGAAAACAATCGGATCCTTTAAAGATTCCACTTTAGCATTGTGGTAATACAATCAGGGTGATTGTAAAGCAGGGTTTTTGTGTAGTACTGAGTTACATGTACTTTCATCTACATTGTTTCTGTCTATTTGTATGCCCCCAGCATCTTGATGCAGGACGCATATAGTGATCGTCCGTCTTTCCGTTCTTGACAAGGTTAAGTAGATTTTACCGTTTCGTCTAGTACCAACACCTCTTACTACAACACTTTGATACTTACACAGTGGTTGCTTATGACCATTCCCTATCCACCCATATCACCCAACCTCACTTTGACCTTGACCTAATTTGGACTTATAACCTTTCAAAATTGCCATTTCTTGGTTAACTAGATTTTACCGTTTCGTCTAGCACCAACACAGCTTACTACAACACTTGAATATTTACACAGTTGTTACTTATGACCGTTCCCAATCCATCCATATCGCCCAACCTTACTTTGGCCTTGACCTAATTTGCACTTAGAATAATTCAAATGGGCTGTTTCTTGGTTAACTAGGTTTTACCATTTCGTCTAGCACCAACACCGCTTGCTACAACACTTGGATACTTACACAGTTGTTGCTTATGACCATTCTCAATCCACCCATATAACCCAACATCACTTTGACCTTGAACTAATTTGGAGTTATAATAATTCAAAAGTGCCATTTCTTGGTTAACTAGATTTTACCGTTTCGTCTAGCACCAACACCGCTTACTACAACACTTCGATATTCACACAGTTTTTACTTATGACCGTTCCCAATCCACCCATATCACCCAACCTCACTTTCACCTTGACCTAATTTGGACTAAGAAATTGGCTACCCAGCACCAACCGGGGGCATGTGTGTTTACCAAACACAGAATCTTGTTCTGTAGATGTGTTACCAGTGGGACCATATAGCAGAGCTGCAGTTGGAAGTGTCCTGTCTGGACAATGAGAACATCAGTGATGTGAAATGCCACTGCACAAGGGCATTTATTGGGTAATTTGTGAATCATTGAATGTATTTAGTTTTCTTTATAGGAGGAAATTTTCAAAGTTAAGAGTCTCTTACTTGTTTTCACTCAAAATTAAACTGGTGTAATTGCAACTCATCTGGCAAGCATTTGGCAGCACTGGTAATTAGACATCTGCTGTAAGAGAGATGATCAAATATAACGTATACTTTTTCATATTTTTAGACATATAATTATTTCATAGAAAAAAAGTACATTAAAATAAATTGGAATAGATATTGCATCAATTTACAAAATTTCAGCGATTTTACTATTCTTTGTTAAAAAATGGCTGGCATTTAAAATGAGTCACAAAAGGCAACCCGGAGCATGTCTACTGGCATTCAATGACGTCGTTAACGCATTTATTTTTTAGGGAAGATTTGGCACGAAGGAAATGTTCTTGTTTCAATATTATTATTTCAATATTATTCAATATTTTCATATAATTAATTACACTATCTTATCAATGATTCTTGTGTTGGAATCTCCGTAAAGAGGCCTTTGTGTAGTTAATTCTCATCATGGCCTTGAGGCAATATGATAATCAGTCTGGCATACTCATGTACATGTACAGAGCGCTTTATGGTCTTTTGAATACCATAGTGGTCCTCTTCAAAGATTGTTCAAATTATTCCCCTGGGGTCAAATCTGGCCACCCCAGAGAGGTTACATGGTTTGTATAGACTTAAATAGCAAAATGACTTTAAAAATCTTTACCTGAAACCGCAAGGCCCAGAGGTTTGTTCAAGGTTGTTCAACTTATGCCCCAGGGATTAAAATAAGCACGCCTCGGGGATGCAAATTCCAGTTGGGTTACAAGGTCTCAGGTGAGCGTCCTAGGGCCCATCAGGGCCCCCTTGTTTCAGTTTGTGTTACTTAGAATAATGAATAATATGAAGTGTTTATTTTCAAACCAAGATTGAGATTTTTAAATGCATCTTTTTTAATGTTTCGTTTGGTAATATAGAAGTGCAGTTTAATGATAAAACACGCTTTATCTACAGTTACAATTTAACAAATGACTTGTAATGGACACTTAACGAGGTGAATTTTGCATTAAATTTGCGGGGGAAAACATCTGTAATTTATCAAATATACGAATATCTTTTGTTCCAAACGACAGATTTTGTTATAAGATCCCACATACATGCGTCATTGTATACTGAAACTAAAGCAGTCTTAAAAGGTAGGGGTCACCGGCCTTGTTCCGGAAATATTGGGTTTTGAATATGGTACCTGTCGAAGCCCCTTTTTCAGTTTGAATTTTTATTACTGTCTTAAGTATATAGGATAGTTATTTTTCAGACAAGGTTATGGTTCTTTCAAGTGATATGTTTGTACATGCATTGTTTGGCAATATACATGTGAATGTTGATTATAAAAATGTTTTACCTACATTTACTGCTTAAATAATGAATTTGACTGGACATTTAAGTGTGCCAAATTGGAATTAATAATGCTTTCTGAAACTTCATTTTTATCAAATGCATATTTTGTTCCAAACGACAGGTATTTCTTAAAATTTCACACAGACATGCACCAAAGTATACTTACACCAAAACATTAATAAAAAGATGGTTCACCGAACTTGTTTGGGAAATATTGGATTTCATACATGGTACCTGTGTGACCTTTTTCCTGTTTCATTTTAACATACATAAACAATGTATTAATAGAATGAAGATATTTAATGGATCATTTCTAAACTAAATTTGTTTGGAAATAAATTGCATAGTGTGTTTTTGATTATTATATATGTTTTATGAACTTTTACTATTAAAATATTTATTTAGAATGGACATGTGAGATGAAATTAGTATATTGTAACCTATATACAATAAAGAAAAAATGAAGCAAAAGGAGAAATTAACCCAATTACTTCCTTTTTGTTGCGAACATCTTTAATTGAGAAATATTTTTACACAATTTAAAGTGCACCATGCTGTTTGCTAGTATCTGCTTGTATGGCATATATAAGTAAGGGATTGTAGTTTTGGGACTCTTTTTATAGTTCAACAAAATAAAAGTGACTTCCCATGCATCACTTTCATTACATTTCATCTCACCTGAGCCCTTCATGCTCGATGAGCTATTGGTATAGGGGACTGTCCTGCGTCGATCGTAGTCCGTAGTGCATTGGAACAATTGGGCATGTGGACATGATACATACTTCACTTTCATTCAATCTTTACTAAACTTGCACAGTTTGTGTATGGCCATAAAATCTTGGATAGATAATGGGCCAAATTAGACCATGAACACCAGAGTTATTGTCCATTGCTCATGAGAAAATCTGCAACTTTGGACTTTGTGCAACATACAAACTTCATTTTTCCTCGCAATTTGACCAAACTTGCACAGCATGTACATGAACTGAATATTTCAAAATAATCAATAAAATGGCCCCTTGTTTGTGAGAAAAAAGGACAATGTGGAGTATAGAGACTGCATTTATTGCCTAATCATGCGCTGTTTGTGTTTGACCATAAGGTCTCAGTCAATTCCCAATATGGATCAGATCAGACAAGAAAAACCAGTGTTATGGCCCCTTATTTGTGAAAAAATCCATAATTTGTCAATAATTAGCTTTCAGTCTCCATAGAGAATTAACTTTTCATTCCTTGATGACTTAATTTGCACTATTTGTGTATGACCATATGATTTCATCAAGGTGCAATGATGGGCCAGATAGAACCAGGAACACTGGATTTGTTTCCCCTTCTTTGTGAGAAACTTTGCAACAATGGACTTTTGTGTGACATAGAAACTTTGTTTTTGATCTAATCTTGATAACACTTGCACAGCTTATGTATGACCATAAGATCTCATAATAAAACAAGGTTTTGCGCTGATCAGGCAGCTTGTGTATGACCATAAGATCTCATAATAAACCAAGGTTTTGCGCTGATTAGGGTATAAAGAACCAAGTTATTTGCCCGTTTGTTTGTGAAAAAGAAGCAAAAAATGGACTATGTTCAGGATAGCGACATCATTTTTCATCTGGGATGGCAGCAGATAGTATTTCAGCAACCGGTTAATTAGTTTTGGTATTAATGAGCTGTTAACCAGTGAGCTAAATATCATTTATGAGACCTGAAACACAATTGAAATGGAAATACATCAAGTACAATGGTCTGTTTGATTGAGTAGTCCTAATCGATGATATACATAATGCTGACAGCTGTCTTGTATTGCTGTTTTTTTGTGACTGTTTTAATTATTGTTCTGTTGAAATAAGAACAAAGCATAGTACATGGAATTCAGCTGCATGTTTGAACCTAAAAAATTTGCCTCTGTGTAATGAAAGTGTGATCGTGCATGGAAAACATATCATCGATTGCTTGTGGTTCATCTTGGTCCCAACAGTTTCGACCGTAATTGCATCTTGCGCCATTTAATTGCCAAGTAAATAACAGAAGTAGGCCGGACAGGCATGAGACTGTATAGCGCCTGTAGATTGCCAGGTTAGCTGCAGAAGAAGGCCAGACAGGCATCTGTATTGCACCTGTCAAATTGCCATATCAGGTTGTCTGATTTGGGTCATTTTGTAGGTGATGACATTTAGCTGATCTCTGTCATTGCCAGTACTCAGGTGAGCGCTTTGGGCCATCGTGGCCCTGTTGTTTCTTAATTGACATTGTGCATCACCATCATATCAATATTGTTTTTATTAATAGGCAATCTTAAAATAAAGCCAACTTTTGGTATGATGTAAATGTATGTTTGTTTTACATTATACCAAAACTTTTTGAAGTATAATTATTTCATACAGAATTTATTATCAATTTACTTGTTGTAATGCAAATAAATGGCATGCTCCACTTAACGGTTACCATGGTTATATTAGCAAATAGGTTAGGCATGTAACAAATTAATTTTGCAATATTGCTTATTTTAAACATGTTCTATTAGAAATCTGATACATTTTGATATAGGTTTTATTCAATTAAGTTTATTTAGTTGTAAACATTATAAAAAGTCTACGCTATTTTTAGCTCACTTGAGTTCGAAGTGCTCGGTGAGCTATTGGTATAGGGGACCTCTCCGGCGTTGTCCGTCGTCCGTATGCCGTCAACAATTTGGACCGTTCTCGCGATAACGACTACACTTTTTAGCTCACCTGAGCACAACGTGCTCATGGTAAGCTTTTGTGATCATCTTTCGTGCGTCGTCCGACGTGCTGTAACAAGTTAATTGTTACATAATTATAGGACATTCTAATTATAATGATTTATTCAACACATTTAAATGATTTCTAAAGAATATTGTTACTATACTTGGCATTGCTCATTTTTATTTGTTATGTTCAAAATAGTACACTGCCAGTATTTACAACTATTTAATATTATTGTTACGCTGTGATTTTAAACTTGACCTCCAATCGACACTATTTATTACATTGTTATCCACAGAATCTATTATTGGAGAACTGTTTGAAATATGTACCTTTCAATGTGTTATTATTCGAAAAAGTTAGCTTATGCTTATAATAGCATAATTCGGACAAGGCCACCCTATATCTATTTAATATGTTATTGTTACAGACTGATGGTTATATGAAATGGTTTACGTAAATTATGCAATGCAAGTTTTCTTATTTTACAAATAAGATACTTACTTGTCAAGTGACATTCGTATCCGCCATCTTGTCTGAAACCTGACAGTGTGTTTTTCTAAACCGGCGTTCGGGACCGTATTTTTGTCAGATAACCCTATACAGGGTATCATTTCATTCCATAAACATTGTTCTTTGTAACTGTCCACTGAACGCCACATTATAAATTGTAATTAACTGTATTTTTGTATTAGAAACGGAATTTTTGCAGAAATATTAATTTTAGAACGCCGACAGCATTTATGTATCAACTGTTTTCATTGGTCCATATTTTGTAACGTACCGTCCCATTGGCTGATACTCCCTATAAAAAGGCGAGCGTCACAGGGCGGGATTATTAAAAAATTCTTGGCTCAGAACAGTCAACATCTCATAAGGAGAATCATATTTGGAATCAGACACCTATTCTACATGTACAATGGTTCGGGGGTGAGCCTGCTGTTGTTGTACGTTGTATTATAACTGTTGTTGTTTTGCCTGGTTATCAAGAAGAATATAGAGAACGTTTTCGTTAACCTACAAATAAATCTTAGTCTTATTATTTGAAATCCCAACTCAGAACAAATAACGAAATGCGACTCGCCAACCTCGACGAACATTACAGTGCGTCAACATTTTCATTCAAACAGCATCTCCTCCTAAACCGCTGGGCAGATTTTCACCAAACTTCACAGATTTTATCCTTGGGTGACCCTCTTTCAAAATTGTTCAAATGGTTTCGGTCCGCTGCATATGTAGGTCACCAGAGCTAAAAATAGATTTAAAAAGTGAAAACTTAAAAAATCTCTGAAATTGCATGGCTGAAAGGTTTCATATTTGGTATGTTGCATCTTCTAGTGGTCCTCTACAAAGATTGTTCAAATGATGCCCCTGGGGTCAAAACTGGCCACGCCTCGGGGGTCACATTGTTTATATAGACTTATATAGCAAAATGACTGTAAAAATATTTTCCCCTGAAACCGCAAGGCCCAGAGGTTTCATATTTGGTATGTAACATTGCATAATGGTCCTCTACAAAGATTGTTCAAATGATGCCCCTGGGGTCAAAACTGGCCACGCCCTGGGGGTCACATGGTTTATATACACTTAAATAGCTAAATAGCTAAATGACCTTTAGAAATCGTCTTCTCTGAAATCGCAAGGCCCAGAGGTTTGGTATTTGGTTGGTAACATTGTATAGTGGTCCTCTACTAAGACAGTTCAAATGATGCCCCTGGGGTCAAAACTGGCCACGCCCTGGGGGTCACATTGTTTATATAGACTTAAATAGCAAAATGACTTTAAAAAACTTCTTCTCTGAAACCGCATGGCCCAGAGGTTTCATATTTGGAATGTAACATTGCATAGTGGTCCTCTACAAAGGTTGTTCAAATGATGCCCCTGGGGTCAAAACTGGCCACGCCCCGGGGGTCACATGGTTTATATAGACTAAATAGCTAAATGACTTTGAAAATCTTCTACACTGAAACTGCAATGCCCAGAAGTTTGGTATTTAGTTGTAACATTGTATAGGGTTCCTCTACAAAGATTGTTCACATTATGCCCCTGGGGTCAAATTTAGTATGTGGCATCCTCTAGTAGTCCTCTGCAAACATTGTTCAAATGATGCCCTTGGGCACACACCGGGGGTCACATGGATTATATAGACTTGAATAGCAAAATGATTTTAAAAATCGTCTCCACTGACACGGCAAGGCCCAGGGGTTTCATATTTCGTATGTAACATTGTATAGTGGTCCTTTACAAAGATTGTTCAAATGATGCTCCTGGGGTCAAACTGGCCACGCCCCGGGGGTCACATGGTTTATATAGACATAAATAGCTAAATGACTATGAAAATCTTCTACTCTGAAACCACAATGCCCAGAGGTTTGGTATTTGGTTTGTAACATTGTATAGGGTTCCTCTACAAAGATTGATCAAATGATGCCCCTGGGGTCAAAACTGGCCATGCCCCGGGGTTTACATTGTTTATATAGACTTAAATAGCAAAATTACTTCAAAAATCTTCTCCTCTGAAACCCCAAGGCCCAGTGGTTTCATAGTTGGTATGTGGAATCCTCTAGTGGTCCTCTACAAAGATTCTTAAAATGAAGCTCCTGGGGCCAAAACTGGCCATGCCCCAGCGGTCACATTGTTTATATAGACTTAAATAGCAAAATGACTTTAAAAATCTCCTATGAAACAGTGCGGCCCAGCGGTTTTATATTTGGTATGTTATATTTTATAGTGGTCCTTTACAAAGATTGTTCAAATGATGCCCCTGGACTAGAAAGTGGACACTCCCTGTTAGTCACATGTTTTATATAGTCTATAAAAATCTTCTGCTGAAACTGCAAGACCCTGAAATTTATACTCAGGTAAGTGGTTTAGTGCCATTTGGCCCTCTTGTTATAATCCATTATGATGCCTTAAACTCAGGTGAGCAACCTAGGGCCATCCTGGCCCTCTTGTTATTCAATCTTGACCTAACTTGCACAGTTTGTGTATGACCATAAAATCTCGTTTGGTATTGATAATGGGCCAAATTGGACAAGAAACCTTAGAGTTATGGCCCCTTGTTTGAGGGAAAAAATGCAAAAATTGCCTTTTATGTTCATAGAGACTTCATTTTTCTACCAATCTTGACCAAACTTCCACAGTTGGTGTATTATCAAAAGTTCACAATAGAAGTCAACATTGGGCCGAATTGGGCCACAAACACCAGAGTTATGCCCCCTTTTTTGTTGAAAAATAGGCAAAAATTGCCATTTTAACTTGATTAAGACATCATTTTTTCTTTCAATCTTGACCAAACTTCCACAGTTTGTGTGTAACCAAAAGATTTCAGCCAAAAATGGGTAAGGTTAGGCCACAGACACCAGAGTTATTGCCCCTTGTATGTGGAAAATAAAATGCAAACATTTCCTTTTTTGTTCATACAGACTATTTTTCTTCCAATCTTGACCAAACTTCCACAGTTTGTATGTGATCATATGACTGCAGCAGAAGCCAACAATGGGTCAGATTGGGCAACAAACTTCAGAGTTATGGCTGTTTTGTTAGTGAAAAAAAATGCAAAAATTGCCTTATTCATGCATCAAGATTTCATTTTTCATTCAATCTTGATAAAATTTGTTTTAAAACACACGTTTTGTATGGCCATAAGATCTCAACACAAGCAGCAAATGAGACAGGCCACAAACACAGCAGTTATATCCCCTTAATTGTGAAAATTAATGCAAAAATGAATTTGTTGCAAGACTGGGACTTCTTTTTTAACCAGTCTGGACCAAACTTGCACAATTTGTCTATGACCATCCAATCTAAAGCGAATGTCAATATAGGACGGGTAAATGGCAATACACTGTACTCTTTAAAACAAGCCGGCAAGCATGATATGACCTTTGCGCAGTGGTCGCCATTATCTTTCAGAACTGCAGCAATAACACTATTCCTCCGAAATTGCCTGCAAAAAGTTGGATACCATGGTTGAGAAAATATATCCGGGTCCATACTTGTTTTATGTATGAGAGTAAATCAGCTAGACAGATTATTACAGGACATTATGGCGTACATTCCCACAAGCCTTTCACAGCAGTAAGGCTTTCATCTTTGCCAGTACTCAGGTGAGCCGTTTTGGCCATCACGGCCCTCTTGTTTATCATCCCTCGTATGGAAACAATTGACACACTGTTCTCCAAAGGGACTCATCAAATTGGAAATGTTTGCGTCATGAAATATTGCTAATAATTTTATTGGGAAAAGATAAAAGAAATTTGGATTCATTAACTATTTTAACTGGTAGCTTATTGATTTAACTCAATATTATAAAGGTTTAAATCCTTAAATATTTAAGTCATGGCATGATTTACGTATCTTGTATTGGGATAATTCAGTCTCCACGAAAGACCGTCTGACCTCAGACATTGCCGATAAAAATCCGTGAGGTCCTGGAAAAGCTGTCCGAATACTGGTCCTCGTGTCCGGTGTAAATTTCGGTGAAAAATATTTTATGACAGCGATTGCTGTATCTGTGTCCATAACAGTCATAATGTCTGTTTCCACAACAGTCATATCGTCATACTTGAGGTTCACCAATTGTGTTGAAAACGTTGAAGGGACTTGGACAAATACAATTTAATTCATATATATCTTGCAAAGTTAACATGCTGATAGTACATGTAGTAGCTTTATTCAATGAAGCACTCTCAAGTGTATATGTAAATGGGAATGGGTTCTTTTACAGGTCCCTGTCAAAGAAGGGAAACAATCGCTGTTACCATGTTTTTCATTTAATACTCGGACCTATCCCCATTCTTTATAAAAAAAAGTATAGGCTGGTGATGATTATGAATGCATTTTATATATAGAATTCCTTTGACCGTGCTAAGTTCCATGTCATAAGTATAATTATATTTTAGTGATGGTAGACTGTACAAGAAAGGCCTGTATGCGGACTGGGATGAATACGAGGATTCTGTGACTGAATCAGATGGGAATGAAGTTGATGTAGATGAACAGGAATGTGAAAAGGAAGAAAATGGTGAGATCACTACTGGCAGGGATGTAACTTCCTCTAGGCACGTGCCTATACATTTTTTTCAGAGATGTAAAATTTAAATATGCTAACAATGCAATAAAAACAAGAGGGGGGGGGGATGGGTGTGAGGGGATCTTTCTTGGCTGTGTTGATACTTTGTTATTTAACGAGCCAGTTACGTCAATATGAAATAAATTTCATGAAACACATGCTTATTTTACAATTATTTTGTAGAATCTGGGTTTAGCTGAAGTTAGTTATTTGTAGCCACATACGAATATAAACACTCCTGGCCCAAATTATCGCTTACAGCGTCATTTTGTAGATTCCTCTTATTGTGCCTATACATTTTTTGGACCCAAGCTACGCCCCTGACTGGGGTAGGAGTATTGGTACTCTCCAAAGCAGTAGTATTTTGTACAGATTTGATATTTTACCCAGTCCAAGAAAGAAATACAAGAAAATGTTTTTGTTGATTGATCCTTCAGTTATTGATGATATCCTAAAGAAAGCCAATGTATTGTGGTTAATATAGTGACTTCCAACAGCCTTACTAACATGGAGCTATGTTTCCTGTGATGTGGTTAAATGTGTTCTGTCTGCAATCAGAAGTTAAGCAAAGTATATGCCTGTATGGGTGACGAATCCGGGTCAACTTGGCCCGATTACTAACTCGGTCTAGTCTAATTCGGCCCACTGACGAATTCGGCCTGGTCTAACTCGGCCCAATTTTAAAAAAAATTATTGATTTATGAATGTTATTTGTATTGATATGGTTTATGTTAATTTTGTAAATGAAAGTAATAAAAGGGTTGACTTGAATGCAATGAAAAATATTAAGTGTCATTTTAAACTCGCAGCTTATATTATAACAAATGAACACTAGTCTAACATTTAATATTATTTTACAACGTACAGAAAAGTTGCATTATAATTGTTTCTACGCTCATAAACATATACAGTACTGGTAGTTACAATTAAAACATACAAAATATTCATTGTATTGTAATGCATTTTTTTCTTTAAAAATGTATCATCATTCATTTTTAGCTCAACCTTTCGAAGAATAGTTGAGCTATCCTACTACCCCGTTCGTTGGTTTAGCGTCTGAATTGGTTTTTATTCAAAAGTCTTGTAACTTCAAAACTACATAAGTTATTGACTTGAAACTTGAAATATACCTCTGTCATCAAGTTCAGTATCAGGGGCAATATTCCCCATAACTCTGTTTTGTATTTTGACAGAGTTATGCCCCTTGTTCACTTATATTTTCTGGTTAAAGTTAATATTCAAAAGTTTTTTAACTTCAAAACCATGTAAGTTATTTACTTGAAACTTGGAACTAACCTTTGTCATCAACTCCAGTATCAGGGGCAACATTCCCCATGACTCTTTTTGTATTTTGACAGATTTATGCCCCTTTTTCACATAGATTTTCTGTTAAAGTTTATATTCAAAAGTTTTGTAACTGCAATATTACATAAGCTTTTCACTTGGAACTAACCTTTTTTATCAACTCTAGTATCAGGAGCAACATTACCCATACCTCTATTTTGTATTTTGACAGAGTTATGCCCCCTTTTCACTTATATTTTAGGTTTAAAGTTTATATTCAAGAGTTTGGTAGCTTCAAAACTCGTAAGCTATTCACCTGAAACATGGAACTAACATTTGTCATCAACTCCAGTATATGGGGCAACATACCCATAACTCTGTTTTGTATTTTGACAGAGTTATGCCCCTTTTTCACATAGATTTTCTGGTTAAAGTTTATATTCAAAAGTTTTGTAACTTCAAAACTACTTAAGTTATTCACTTGAAACTTGGAACTAACCTTTGTCATCAACTCTAGTATCAGTGGCAACATTACCCATAACTCTGTTTTGTATATTAACTGAGTTATGCACACTTTTTACAGAGATTTTGTGGTTAAAGTTTTTCTTCCAAAAATGTATAAACTAGACAAGGCTTCACTTAAAAGTTTTATATTTTAAAGACGTTCGCAACAATTTCCTTCAATTCTTTTCCAACAACAGATTTTCGTTAAACTTGGCACAAACATGCATCAATGTATCCTAAAACTAAAACAGTCTTAAAAAATAGGGGTCACCGGCTTTTTTCCGAAAATATTGAATTTTGATTACGGTACATGTCGAAGCCTTTTTAGCTCACCTGAGCACGAAATGCAAAACTTTACCTTATAGCACAGCCATCGCAATTATCGTGTTGCAACTACTTCTTCAAAACTGTGTGCGAAAAAGACATCAAAATCTACTGTTTCTGCATTTTCCAGAATTGTCAATGACTATATGAAAAAGGGTCAGGTAAGAAAAAATTATTTGAGAACCATTAGCAAAAAAACGCACATCCACTACCCAACTCATACTTTAGTTAGCCCATTGCACTAACCGATGTTTTAAATCAAAATTGATCCTATCCCCCTCTGCGTATTGTTCAGATACCTTAATTTTCAAACCTGTCACAACAGTATGTTCTTCATCTGTACCAGTTCTCAGGTGAGCGCTTTGGGCCATCATGGCCTTCTTGTTTCAGTTTGTGTTACTTAGAATGTTGAATAATAAATAGCGTTTACATTGTATATTCAAACAAATATGGAGATTTTTAAATGCATCTTTTTTTAAATGTTTCGTTTGGTAATATACTAGTGCAGTTTAATGATAAAACACGCTTTATCTACAGTTATCGTGTAACAAAGTACTTGTAATGGACACTTAACGAGGTTAATTATGCGTTAAATATGCCTGTGAAAACATCAATAATTTATCAAATATACGAATATATTTTGTTCCAAACAAAAGATTTTGTTAAAAGATCCCACATACATGCATCATTGTATACTGAAACTAAAACAGTCTTAAAAAATAGGGGTCACTGGCCTTGTTCCGGAAATATTGGGTTTTGAATACGGTACCTGTCGAAGCCCCTTTTTCAGTTTGGATTTTTATCAATGTTTTACATATATAAGATAGTTATCTTTCAAACAAGGTCATGGTTCTTTCAACTGATATGTTTGTACATGCTTAGTTTCTTAATATACATGTGTATGTTGATAATAAAAACGCTTTACCTACATTTACTGCTTAAATAATAATTTGGACTGGACATTTAAGAGTTTCAAATGGGAACTAATAATGCTTTCTGAAACTTCATTTTTATTAAATGCATATTTTGTTCCAAACGACAGATTTTCTTAAAATTTCGCACAGACATGCACCAATGTATACTTACACCAAAACATTAATAAAAAGAATGGTTCACCGAACTTGTTTGGGAAATATTGGATTTCATATAGGGTACCTGTGCAGCCTTTTTCCTGTTTCGTTTTAACATAAATAAACAACGTATCAATAGAATGAAGATATTTAATGGATCATTTCTGAACTAAATTTGTTTGGAAATACATTGCATGGTGTGTTTTTGATTATTATATATGCATATGAACTTCTACTATAAAAAATATGTATTTTGAATGGACATTTGAGATGAAATTAGTATATTGTAACCTATATACAATAAAGAAAAAATGAAGCAAAAGGAGAAATTATCCCAATTATTTTCTTTTTGTTGCGAACATCTTTAACAAATTTATGCCCCTTCCACTATCCAAAATATGTACAAACTGAAATACTTCGAATAGTTGAGCGCGCTGTCCTCTGACAGCTCTTGTTCATACAGAAACGACTGTAAAATAGGCATAATGTAATGCATGTGATACACACATCAATGATGCCAGTGATTTCATGATACTAACACGACGATGTAAGGTTTTTGACCCACGGGACTTCGGTTTTAAATCATTGTCTATACACACTGCTAAACATATCAAAGCTCTTTTTTTTTCTCCTGTTAAACTACGAATTATATAAGCTGCCACAATTACAAGATAGTGTTCCATATTAAAGTGATTGGAAGTATATATAGATGTAACAGTAACTTAATATTAAATAACTATGTATCAACAAACACGCCGACTTACCTTAAACCATTCATTGTGATACGTAACTGAATAAAAAGAAGTAGTTTATTGCGCACACATAATAACGTTCAAATAATGTCATATGCAATCGCTGTAATATTCAAAAACACACCGTACTGAATTTATGATATAATTTGTGTTTTAAAATCATATAATGCTTAAAGTAAGTTTCAATATTAATTTAATTATTTAAAGCGACAGTCGAGAAGATGTTAATAAAATAACACTTTGCAGAGATCGTTTCTAATGGACATCTAACCAATCAAAACACACAAAAAACGCATTGAAATTGTTAAAATAATAACACTTTGGTAACTTTTTATCGTATGTATATCTGTACGCGATAGCTGGTGATGCCTCTGGAGTAAAGCAGCATGTACTTTAGTCTATATTTCGTAGTGATAGGCCAATAATTGACTGGAGTCGAATAATCGTCGCATAAATATTTGTGACGGCGATCGCCGACTTTGAATTCTGGCAAACGATTAATCGGGAAAAGATAATATAAACTGTTTAATATATTGTTTTTTGTAACCGTTTTTGCGCATTTTTCAGTCACATAAACTTTGGTCAAGTACATTTACTTGAAAATGCATGTGGATTCTCAGCAACAGTGCGACTTATACATGTACAAAACCCGATTTTCTTTTCTTTCACCACCCACTTTTTTTCGGGCATATCTCTTTAAAATATACAATAAATGATTCTTAAATAAAATCAGGCATTAAAGCCTGTATCTGTCGTCTTTACTAATTTATAAAATATTATCCTCAGTAATAAATGCATTTCAAATAGCTGTACCACTGCAGGGTAATTAAGATATATATGCTAACGTAACACTCATAAGAGAACTTTATCATCACTGTCATTGATTTTGTATTGTAAAAGCCATGTCATATTAATATTAGATCTACTTACTCACGGTCTGTAATCACTGGTGCCACCTCTTTTTGGAGATTCATTGGAAAAAGAGCCAATTATACTTCCGAGGTGGCGCTTATGACAGGAAGAAGTAGGAAAAAGTAAACAGTGATAGAAGGTGAGTTGGTTTTATATGTTTTATGACAATTTTACACACTGTTTTAAAAATCGGACAATGTAGTGCGATTCAGAAACAATTGTACCTTCCAACAATGTAGAGAAGTATGAAGTCGCAACGCATTTCAAAACGTGAGGACTTTTATAAGTCTTGACATGGTGAAAATTGAACCAGCTACATGTAATTGATGAATTTGAACGTGTTAATACACAATTTACACACAATTAGAGCATTAATGGCATAAAGTAATTCCTTTCGAAATGTATTATTTGCTGCGTTATCAGAAATGTTGATTTGAGGTCGATTAAACATATTATTTTGCATTTTTTAGTAAGAGGTAGAGCCAAAGCAATGGAGGTGGCGCTCAGAACAGGAGGTGGAGCCAATGCATATTATTCAGTTTGAAGAATTAACATATTTTGATTAACGTTTCATTCTCCGTTTCGTGATAAGCATTATAATCATATTGACCATTTAAATTGTCACAAATATCACTTAAGCAATATCTTTTGTAGTACATGTATACAGTTAATCTTAAAAAGTCTGCAAATTCAAGTAAGGTGTACTACTCTTTTAGGATTTGTAAATGAATAGAAATCCAACACATTTGAACCTTATAAACGTCATTCCTACGAAGAGTCGTCTCATTTTCCAAACTTTGTGTTAAATATCATACAAAATCAAATAGTTATGTATAAGTATTGTTTTTATGATTTGTAGCAAGAGTAAATTAAAATGACAATTTAAAGAAAGGTTTCCACTGTAACAGCTACGACACTACTTTCTGATTTGTACTATTTTCCTGGCTCGTCGTCGACGGGGTTCATATCGCATACTTAATCTAAAAACGGGTGTTTTTAGCTGATAATGTACATCTTCTGTGTTAGAAAAAATATAATGACAATTAAAAACAAAAACAAACTACGGTAATAATATGCTCATTTGGTTGATAACAATTTGCTTGACATCGTAGTATGCATTATACCCGCCAATCATTGTGTATTAGCTTCCACCCGTTCCGACATTGCTTTGGAGACATTTGTAGCTCATATTAAGAAATGTTGTCGAACTGCTTGCTGCGCTATACCGAATATATAATCATGGTTGAAAGTACAGTATTTTGAAAATACTGAAATCAGTTTTTCAAAATACTGAACTTGTAGTTTTGGGTATGTTTTATGATGGACAAAACTTAAAAAAATACTAAAACCAGTATTAATTCTGAAAACTTTCACCAATATATTATATGCATATATATAGGATCTGACATGAGTTGTCATTTCATACCATATTTTATGAAATGAGTTTAGGAAATTTGTTAGTAAGCGAGCCTTTTTTATCACATGATTTTAAAGGAAAAAAAAACGTCTAAGTTTACCAAAACATATTGATAAATCCTAAAAGTTGTGTATTGGCATGACGTCATTTCATGTTGACGACATCATTTCACCAAAATAACGTCATGCGATTGGTCAGTCAAAGAATATGTAGCCAATGAAAACGCTCAAAATGTTATTTTACACATGTGTATAAGATCGTATATAATATTTTGTCAGTATTGCATATGCATTTCTACTGACAAATGGGAGTATTTTATGGATAAAAAGAAAGTATACGTGTTGGAAAGATTATATAGTACATTGGCTCCACCTCCTGTTCTGAGCGCCACCTCCATTGCTTTGGCTCCACCTCGTACGAAAAAATGCTAAATAATATGTTTAATAGACCTCAAACCAACATTTTTGATAACGCATCAAGTATATGTCGAAAGGAATTATTTTATGACATTAATGCTCTAATTGTGTGTAAATTATGTCATAACACGTTCAAATGCATCAATTAGCTAGTTCAGTTTCCACCATGTCATGACTTGACGTTTTGAAATGCGTTGTGACTCCATACTTCTCAAAGTTGTTGGAAGGTAAAATTGTTTCCGAATCGCACTACATTGTCCGATTTTTAAAAAAGTGTGTAAAATTGTCATAAAACATATAAAACCAACTCACCTTCTATCTTTGTTTACTGTTTCCTACTACTTCCTGTCATTAGTGCCACCTCGGAAGTATAATTGGCTCTTTTTCCAATACATCTCCAAAAAGAGGTGGTGCCAGTGATTACAGACTGTGTTATTGGTTAACCTTACTCTTAGAACTAATGCCAATTTAAGATGTATTGAATTATATTCTGTGGACTGCGGCTTTAATTTCCATTGCGTGTAGGTCTATGTTAGTTTTGTGGAAAAAATATTTTGCCAGATTGTATATTTCTATTCTGAAATGGGTATTTAAAAGATTTGAAACTTATTAAAAAAATAATTAATAAGAAGGGTTAATTGTTGTCCTGTGTGTTGACTCTTTTTATACAAACCTTGTTTTAAAATGTCATTATCAATTAAATAATTATCAATATTGTCTGTTATTGGCTGCATATGACAAAAAGTAAAATGAATGTTTAAAATTGTATGTTTTATTAGCTAGACTATTTACTGAATAGTTTGAGCTATACTACTCACCCATTCGTCGGCGTTGGCTTAATCCTCTGGTTAAGGTTTGCGTGCAACAAGTCCATATCTCTGTAACTACTACAGATATTCAATTGAAACTTCATACTAGTACATGTGTTCAAGGTCTTTATCTGAGGTCACTGACCAAGGCCCGTAACTCTGACCTGCACTTTAGCTGAAATATGCCCCTTTTTTGTACTTAGAAACTCAGGTTTAAGTTTGCGTGCAACAACTCCATATCTCTATATCAACTACAGATATTCAATTAAAACTTCACTCATGCCTTCAGGGTGATAAGACCCATAACTGTTACCAGCATTTTAGCAGAATTATGCCCCTTTTTATAATTAGAAAATCAGGTAAAAGTTTACATGCAACAACTCCATATCTATAACTTAAGAATGGATTGAACTATTGTAATGACACATCACACATAGATACCTTATAGCGAGGCCTCACTTAAGATTGCATATGGGATAGGTGGGGTCAAGGTCACTGTTACTAAAAAATAGAAAAATGGTTCAGCTCAATAACTTGAGAACGCATTGAGATATTTCAATGAAACTTAAAACATAAATACCTTATATCGAGACCTCACTTTGGATTGCGTAATTATGGGGTCGGGGTCAAGGTCAAGGTCGCTGTTACTTAAATAGAAAAACTGTTTCCGCTCAATAACTTGAGAACGCATTGAGATATTTTAATGAAAGTTAATACATAAATGCCTTATATCAAGACCTCGCTTGGGATTGCATATAGGGTGGGTGGGGTCAAGGTCACTGTTACTAAAATAGAAAAATGCTTTCCGCTCAATAACTTGGAAACGCATTGAGATATTTTAATGAAACTTAATACATAGATACCTTATATTGAGACCTCGCTTGGGATTACATATGGGTGGGGTCAAGATCATTGTTATTAAAAATAGAAAAAGGTTTTCCACTCATTAACTTGAGAACGCATTGAGATATTTTAATAAAACTTCATGCATAGATACCTTATATCTGAACCTCGCATGGGATTGAGTATGGGATGGGTGGGGTCAAGGACACTGTTACTAAAAATAGTAAAAGGGTCTCCTCTCAATAACTTGAGAACGCATTGAGATATTTCTTGAAACTTAATACATAGATACCTTATATCGAGACCTCTCTTTGGATTGCATATGGGGTAGGTGGGGTCGAGGTCAAGGTCACTATTACTAAAAATAGAAAAAGGCTTCCGCTCAATATTTTTCTTGTTTGCAGTGATAAAGGCCAATTACTCAGACAAAGCGGTTAAATAGTCAAGCGCGCTGTCCTGAGACAGCTCTTGTTTTGTAATGAACTTAACAATCCATGGATTTTCACTAAAACCAGTAGATTTAACTAAATACTACAAATTCTCATTCATACATTTGCATTTTCACTAAAACCAGTAGATTTTACTAAATACTACAAATTCTCATGCATACCTGTGCATAAAAATATCCATGTATTATAATTATTTGAATGGTATTCTGACATTACATGCGCAGAGTTTTCTATAGACAGAGATCATAATTCACCGTTGTTAAACTACCAATAAACAACTCGTAAAAATAGTTCCGAAATTGTAAACTATAGTTCGCATTTTAATAATGTCAGGTAATGTTATAATAGAAGTAATTTTCTAAATATCATTGATAATTGGCTAGTAAACGCCGATTAGTCGTTCTGATGCGGTATATTCAACCCCTTGGACTAACACCCTCGTGGTTTAGTTCATATGCATCAGAACTCCAAATCATTTTGTATGAGCTGATAAACAACTCTGAATCCAAAATTATTTCTTAATTAA
This sequence comes from Congeria kusceri, assembly GCA_027627225.1. NCBI lineage: Eukaryota > Metazoa > Mollusca > Bivalvia > Myida > Dreissenidae > Congeria > Congeria kusceri. The sequence continues at coordinate 31,396,121 of CM051032.1, read as the reverse complement.
GTAGTGATCAAAATGAAATTTATGTCATTTTTCAGGTGGGGGATTGGACCATAAAAATGAGTATGTAGATAAAGGAGCAGATACAGAAGCTGATGATGGCGACTGCAAACCTGATTCAGAGAATGATGAGGAGGAAGATGAAGATGACTTGGAACTAACAGATGACCAGAGGGAAGAATTGAAAATGATGCAAAAAATGGGGCTACCTGTTCAGTTTGTTTTTGGAAGAACTAAGTCAGCCAAGACATCAAAGGTATGGGTAACTTGTAGCCTTAAAGTTCTGTTTACTGTTAACGGAAGATGTGTCGAATATACTCAGTGGACTAGAAATATAAAATATCTGCATATTTGGTTGTTCTTGTAGATTTTGACAGTGGTTGAAATACACACAAGCCCGTAAGCCTTGCACTAGTAAATTTTGAACTGGGCTTTTTCAGTTTATAGGCACTGTAACACTTTTTTGCTCTAAAGTTATGGTATTAGAAATCAGGCTTGCTTGGCCAAACTGCTACATGTAATTCAGATGATTTAACAAACTTTGTATATAATTATGGTGTATAAATAGTAAAAGAACAGTGTTTAATAATATTATGTTTAATAGAAGCAAAAATATGTGGTATACTTTTATTTATCTTAATATGTTAGACCGTATGCTGATTTTGTCAAACGCCGAATATCCACATGTTCTGGTCTATACCGTAATCCTCTCTAAACCAGACTTTTGACACTGTTCTAAGGTGTTCACGAAGGTTTTTCTGTTGTTACTGTTCAAAGTAAAGGCAGTTCAAAGTAAATTCAGTTAGAAATATTGGGCACAATGCAATGTGTTCTTTTGCTTTCCAGACAGGCAAGAACAGAGGCAAAAAAAGAAAAAAGCCAAAGCAAAGGAAGCAGAAAACAAGTAGCAAAAATGAATACTCAAACATAAACTATGCTGCCCAATCATCGAACACATTTAGTGAGATTGACAATGAAACCATAAAAGCAACCATGGAGTCAACGTCAGAAAGGGCATCAGAAAACTGTCTCAAAAATCCTCACCTTATTGGCTATGACCTTGAAATGGTCTGGCAGGACTACTGGGGTAAATATGGGGAGTATTTGGTATGGGAGGGCTGGGTGGCCAAATATCCAGACCAGATTGATTATGACAATACACAGGCAGTGCCGGCTATTGCTGAAATAGAGGTAAATACTAATAATGATGCGGATGTGGTGAATGAGCGGCTAGAGGTGGATGAAGAACATACAGGTTCTATGGCATGTAACGGCAATAATTATGAAGAATCAACTGGCACTTCTAAGAAAGTAAATGAAGGATCTCATGAAATTATTGAATACAATGCAACAAATGTACATGAAAACAATATGGCAGATGATAACTCTATTTGCTGTGGTAATAGAAGCAGTAAGTCAGGAAAATTCTGCTCAAATGACACAGAAAATGCTCAGGTCAACAAATTACTGAATAAGGCAATGGAAAACTTGTGTCCCAATTTAAAATCTGACATAGTTGCAACCCTTCAGAACCGAACAGAACCGTGTAACAGTAACGCAGGTGAAGTTATCGTTAGAGGCTGCAGCACAGAACAAGATGCTGAAAATTATGCAAACAGACTAAGTGAGACTACACAGATGATGCACAGTTATTCTTCTCAGTCCCAACATTGTGGTACAGAAGAAGTTAGACAAGAAAAGGCATGTGCACAGTTCCATCAAGCTGTAAACGAGAATGAGACAGCTAGGGAAAAAGAAATAGATGTGGGTAAACTTGAAAATACAGAGCCTTACAATGAGGTTGATGAAGGTAGTCATAGTGAAGCATGGGCGGAGTTGTGGAACGACCACTTTACTGAGTGTTACTGGTATTACTATAATCAGTTTGCAGAGAAATTCTGGAAAATTACTGTGAATAGAGAACCTGAGACTAGTGTTGCTGAATGTATTGCCATTGTTGATGAACATGGCCAGCTTGTAGTTGTGAAGGATGAAAATGAATTGGAAAATGTGAGAGCTAAACTTAATGGATCATTACAAGATTTACATGCACAGAATAGTGAAAATGCTCTATCCAATTTTGATGACATTTCTTGTAATAAAAGTCATCTAAAGCACAGTGCTTATGAAAGTTACAGTGAAGGTGGAGCAGGTGATGTTAACACAGTGGACTCCCAAAATATCATTTATGTTATTGAAGACCCTGACAATCCAGGGGTGTTCGCTGACCTGGAGAACATGTCTCAAGAGGAACTTTCCAAACTTACTGAGGAGATTTCCACATGCCTGAATGGATGCAACCTAGCGGATGGATCAGATATGACACCCGCCATTGATAGTGGTAAGTAATAGAACAGACTGGAAAATAACTTGACCTTGGATAAAGCCAATAAACTGTACGAGGTCCAGGTAATTTGTCAGACAGCCTTCTGGCAGATTCATAGGCCTGTGTGGCCAGTATGATTTGCAGATAAGTGGCCAATAAAATTGGCAGATGAGATTGATCATTCAGTAAATATTACAACATTGATGCAAAGTTGTGTTTACTGGATTTAGACAGGAACACACTACTATTTTGTGACTCATAAAGAAACCATACATTAATTTATTTTAAAATTGGGAATTTTGGATCATTATTTTAAGCCTGTGGGGATTAGATATACATTTACTTTTATGGCATTAACCTCTGGGTATAATTTTTTTATGCCCTCTGCATCTTGACGCGGGAGGCATATAGTGATTGTCCTGTCTTTCCGTGCGTCCTTCTGTCCGTGACAAGGTTAAGTAGATTTTACCTTTTCGTCTAGCACCAACACGTCTTACTACAACACTTGGATACTTACACAGTTGTTGCTTATGACCATTCCCATATCACCCAAACTCACTTTGACTTTGACCTTGACCTAATTTGCACTTAGAATAATTCAAATGGGCTGTTTCTTGGTTAACTAGATTTTACCGTTTCGTCTAGCGCCAACACCGCTTGCAACAACACTTGGATATTTACACAGTTGTTACTTATGACCGTTCCCAATCCACTCATATCACCCAACCTCACTTTGACCTGGACCTAATTTGCACTTAGAATAATTCAAATGGGCTGTTTCTTGGTTAACTAGACTATACCGTTTGTCTAGCACCAACACTGCTTGCTACAACACTTGGATGCTTACACAGTTGTTGCTTATGACTATCCCCAATCCACCCATATCACCCAACCTCACTTTGACCTTGACCTAATTTGGACTAAGAAATTGGCTATCCAGCACCAACCAGGACCATGTGTGTTTATCAAACACAGAATCTTGTTTGCAGTTGCAAGTGATATATTAATATCAGCGTTTTTCCTCACCATTTTGGGAATGGTACCGGTACCGGTCAAATTGGGAAAATTAGCGTCGTTTTCAGCCAAATAGGGAATTTTATCACTTTCATTAAAAATGTCATAAAGATGTAAACACAGTAAGTTACTTCCGGTAGCTGTTAACAGTAACCCAGGATTTTTCTCAGGCGCCCCTGTCCTTTTGTTGAAAATTTTTTGCAACATGCGTCGTATGATGTTATCTGGTTTGTTTTAGGTCTTAAAATTAAGACTAACATGTTTTTAATTTTTTGTAAACGTTTAAACGAAATGAAATAAACGAAACATCACCATTTAAACGGTATACCTCTAGCCTTTTAAAAGCAAAAGCGTAATTGTAAGAATCATGATTAAAATACATGTATATTAGACATGTTTTGTCCTTGCAAAATCAGCGGAAGAATTTCCGTTTGCACGTTGTGCCTACGCGCGTCCAATTTTAAAGACCTGTGTTTAGAAAGCACATGGTCGGTACACGCACGCTTTCCACGCTAGAACGTGACGTGATTGTCAGCAAACATTTCGCGCTCTTTTGCAGAAAACACGGGTTTTACATGGCATACATGTACATAAACAAGACCGCTTGTGTTGACGAAACTACAACACTGAGCAGTAACACTGGATAGGCTTTTCCGATTACGATTTCATACAAGCGTATTTGAGACTGATATTTCGCCGTTTATTTTTTGAAGTTATGAAAAGTTATTAAATAAATAAGTGTGCATATTATAAAATAAGAAAGCTTATTTACTTTTTAGGTCGATAATACGCTTGACGCGCGTATAAGGTTACTTGTCTGTGGATGCATGCCAACTGCGCCGATTGGTCAGTCACAACGTCATTCCAAAGCGAAGATAAACTGAGCGTGTCTATTGACTCGTATCAATTTTACTGCATGTTGAAACTCTGCCTACAGGGCAGTGCTTCACGGCGATTGATTGCGGCTTAGGAATAACTGCAAATTGTTAAAATTTTCGGCGAAGTGACACTCGCTTTGGTCATTGATTGAATTTATAGAGTGGGTGTACATGCTTCTCTAGTGAAAAACTGCCATTGTGACGTAAGAGATAAGCTTTCACTGCAGGAATTGTCAGTCTGCTGCAGTCAACACAGCTAATTAATTGATAAAATACATGTGCCCCGGGCGATGTTTATAAGCGCAACACTAATTTTAGGCGCCCCGGATATGTTCAAGTTAAAATTTAGGTGCCCGGGCCTGGGTAAAACAAAAGTAAAATACAGGAACATCGTCGATCTTTACAGCTTCTTTTAGATATTTTTCTTACATTTGGAAATTTTTTAACTTCAGATTGGGAAAAATGGTAAGAAAATCGTTTTCCGGTACCGACTTTATATAGAGGAAAAACGCTATAATATACTAAACACAAAAAAAACAGTATATAATGAGATCTGTATATGTTTAACTTATGATCAAATTTTAGAGGTCACTAACACCAATAACAATGCTGATTGTCCTGACACGGAGGAGCCAGTCGACGGCAGCAGACGACAGCGGAAACAGCAGGGAGAGAGACCCAGTCAGCAGGGTACCAGTCAGTCTGGGGGGATGTCTGCATTCTTGCCTTTCTCAGGTAATCAAGACATGACCAGTCGAAACTGGTTTTGTAGCATGATTGTGTAACTGTTTATAAAAGAGTGGTGAGATCAGTGGTCCATATTGCAATTTTTTTATTTTTTCTTTCTCAAGAATTTCCTACAAGTATACAAATATGATTACTTTATCAGAAAATGACATGGATTTTGTCAAAATCACATTTTATGATTGGACAATGCCTAATGTGCATATACTTGGAATTTGTTACTAGGGTAGAACCGGTACTTTCTTCTTTTAGCGAGATCATTAGAACACTGAATGTATATGACTGGATAAAAGTTCTCCAAATTACATGTATGTATTTCCAATTTCAGTTCATAATCAAGAATAATACGGTTGCAAGCATTGAAACTAAGTATTTTATATGTTGGAAAATGATCAGCAACTAGTCGTAATTTTTCCTAGGTCGTTATACATTGTATCATTGTAATCTTAACATGTCCACGTTGCGTACTAGTATATTTCTTTGTGGTATAATGGTATGTCTTGATATCTATTAGTTGATAGTTTGATTATATTCCAGGTGGTTCAAGTAATGTAGGAAAGGGAGGCAACTCAGGTGAAGATGATCCTCCGGAGGAAAGGCCAGTAAATCTGCCTCACAGGTACATGGGGCCAAATAAACTGACCCTACCTAGCGAAAGCCCCCGCTCCCCCCACCGCACATGTCAGCATAGACGGAAAAACGGGGGGGGGGGGGCGGGGCAGAAGTGGTGTATCCCCGACCAGCCTTTAAATGGTCTAAAATCGTGTTGTTTAATACTCGCAATAACTAAACATTGTCTAAATCCAAGAATATATATGAGGCGTGTCGTAGGAAAACCGGGCTTAATGCATGTGTGTAGTGTCGTCCCGGATGAGCATGTGCAGTCCGCACAGGCTATTCTGAGGCAACACTTTCTGCTTTTTTTGGTATTTTCTGTTTCAAGGAAGTCTCTTAACATAAATCCACTGTAGGCGGAAAGTGTCGTCCCGGATAAGCCTGTGCAGTCTGCATCCTTTACGCACATGCATTAAGCCAGGTTTTCCCACAACACGCCTCATATGTTTATAAGCTTTCTTATAATGCTATGTTTGTCAATATCTCAACTATGATGTTCAGACAATGTAATTTTCATTGTTTTGCAACATGTATAATGTATACACTTATAGTTTAGTATTTTTTAGAAATGTCCAGCCTCATCTAACTCCAACTCAGAGAATACATGTGTAATATATCAGAAACATCTACATATTTTAATAAGTTAAAAATTTCAGAATGCTTTACTGTCAACGCTACCTATAAACTTATGACCCTGAACAGACATGTAATACAAATAACTGTTTATTCTGTTAATGTATCTGATAATTAATGTATTCTAAGCATAATGTACTGTGCACACAAAATAAAAAGTTACATACAATGATAGAATTTAGGTATTACTTACGATGTGTCTTGAATACGACCCAGAAGTTTTTCAAAGCAAGTATACAGAAATCATGACAAACAGCTTATATATAATGGTAATTGGCAAAAATGTTTTCTTTATCTATTATAATGAATAATTTTGATGATTTCGGCATGTTTATCTGACACCGAGCTCTGCTAATGGGATGGAGTATTACTGTATTAAAATACTATCGTATCTCAGCACTGACTTAGCATCTTGTATCGTAGTCATGCGGTAGACTCAACATTGCCTGAAGAGGAGGATGATGATGGAGATACCAACTCTGCTCTTCGCGCTCTTGGTTTCGCTGTCCCTGAGGATGAAACATGGTAATGAAGTTGGAAATTTTCTCCACTTCAGAGATGTTACTCCACTTCAGAGAGGTTCCTAGGGTGTATAGAGAAACCGCAGTTTTGAGTTTTGTTCTAAAGGTCTTAGTCTTATAGCAGTACTCACATAATTCTTCTTATTTGCTAACTTACATAATGTTATACTTATAAGTACAATTTACTGGTATTCCTTTATTTGTTTGAGGTGATATAAACATGTTTAGCAGTGTAGAAATGTTTATATTAAAATGATATGTATGCAACTGCATACATTTTGACTCATTGTGTCTACCGGTATTCATATATTTAAAGAAATGCAATATTTCTGTGTTTCCCAAGCTTTACCACATGCTGTTAACAGTTAAGCTGTGGGCACTGACTGTACAATACACCTATCAATATTTTCTATCAGGGGAGCAGCGGCGGGCATATACGGGACTTTAGACTGAAAGCAATTCTTGACATGCAGGAATAGACTTTGTTCCGATTTAAATGCCAGTTAATATTGGTCCCCGGGCCATTGGATACATCAATTAAGGTTGGGAAATTAGACACCCAAAAAATACAATCAGTCAAATTCCAATGGGTTTTGCCCACTGCCCCCTCCCTGAGGAAAAATATTGATAGGTGCATAAAACATTAGATCAATTTGCATATGATTGACATTTGGGGAACTATTTATTTGTGGCGCGTCGTGAGAAAACCGGTCTTAATGCATGTGCGTAAAGTGTCGTCCCGGATTAGCCTGTGCAGTCCACACAGGCTAATCCAGGACGGCACTTTCCGCCTACAGTTGATTTATGTTCAGAAGAGACTTTCTTGAAACAGAAAATACCATAAAAACAGAAAGTGCCATCCCGGATCAGCCTGCGCGGACTGCACAGGGTGATCCGGGACGACACTACGCGCATGCATTAAGTCCGGTTTTCTCACGACGCGCCACATTTGTTTTACTGTTGCAGCTCAGAGGAGAAGAAACCAAGGATACAGGGTGGGGTTATTAAATATCGCACAAAGAATGTGAAAGCCAAGTCCAAGCGATTAAACTTGGGAAAGAGTCCTATGCATATCAGCTTCGATTCAGAAGGCAATGAAATGAAAGTGAAAGCCAGCAAAACATTGAGTAAAGTTAAACATTTTCTTGCTGCCTCAATTAAAGATAGTGTTGATAACATTCCTGAAGATAACATGGCCTCCGGTAAAGCTGAGATTGCTGACAGTGAAAGTGACGTTGATGAAGAAGTGATGGAGATTCTAAGTGTAAAAAGAACTAGCAAAGAAAAATCTGCAATTGATGCTAAAATCGATGTGACACCAATTTTGAATCGAACTGATTCAAAACCTGAGGTACATAAATGGAAACTGGACAGTCAGTCAGGTATGTCTGATGCTGCTGAAAATGTTCTGGATAAAGGTCTTTCTAGATCGATAGCAGTTTCAAGTGATCATGTTGAAGAAATGGTTGACGAAATCGTACAAACTGAAAAGGGTGCCATATCTGTTGGCAAGCTGGCTCCGATGGAAACGATACAAGAAGGCCAGGAGGGGAGGGAACCAGTACAGTATGATGTAGATATGTGGAATGCTGAGGGGCAGGTTGAGAAAGTCAGTGAAGATAGGTTGAACAAATCTGCAAGGGCTAAGAGAAAAGGAAAGAAACGAAAGCATGGCCAGCCAAGAGTGCTAATTCCTGAAGAGATAGCCAGTGATCCTGAACTGAAGAAATATTGGGGACAGAGGTACCGACTGTTCTCAAAGTTTGACGAGGGCATCCAAATGGACAGAGGTATTTTTTAGTTTTTTTTGCTTAACTGCTTATATTCATGTGTGTCATTATAAAACATATTGGTAGCTATTATGCCCCCCATAGAAGATGGTGGGGTATATTGGTTTGCTAATGTTGGTCAGTCTATTGATCATTTCGATTCGATTGAAAAAACATGGCCACCAGGGGGCGGGGCAGTTTTCCTTATATGGCTATATTGAAAACTAGCAAAATCTTCTGGTCTGAAACCACTGGCTGGATTTCAAACTAATTTCACATAAATATTCCTTGGGTGACCCTCTACCGAATTCCTTGAAGTCATTTTGATTTGTTAAAAAACATGGCCACCAGGGGGCGGGGCAGTTTTCCTTATATGGCTATATTGAAAACTTTAAAAATCTTGTTGTCTTAAACCACTGGCTGGATTTCATAGTTATTGCACAGAAAAGTTCCTTGGGTGACCCTCTACCAAAATTTTGGATATCATTTTGATTCATTAAAAATAATGGCCGCCAGGGGGGCGGGACAATTTTCCTTATATGGTTTTATTGAAATCTCATACAATCTTCTTAAAAGCCATTATGATGCTTTACACTCATGTGAGTGACCTAGAGCCATCTTGGCCCTCATGTAGCAGTTTCTGTTCTCTAGGTCCAACAATTTTCATCCAATCTCCACCAAACTTCATGAAATGTTTATTTGAATCTTCACTAAACTTCATGAAAATGTTTGTAAAAAAAAAAAAGTTCAATAAGCAGCCAAATCAACCAAAGAATTGTGGATTAATGGTCCTTGAATTATCGAACATTTGCCTTTTAGCAGTTTCTGCTCTCTAGATCAAATAATTTTCATCCGATCTTCACCAAACTTCATGAAATAGTTTCTGGGCATAAAATCTCGGCCAAGTTCAATAATAGCCAAATGTCTGCAGGAATTGTAGAGTTATGGCCCTTGAATTATCTTAAATTGGTCTTTTTAACCGTTTCTGTTCTTTAAGTCCAACAGTTTTAATCGGATCTTCACCAAACTAAACCAAACAAGTGAAAATCTTTGTGGGCTATCTCAGTCAAGTTTGATAATAAACCAAATTATCCCAGTAACTGTGGAGTTATGGCCCTTGACTTATCCAAAGTTAACCTTTTTAGCTGTTTCCGCTCCAACAGTTTTCGTCCTATTTTCACCAAACTTGATGATTAAGGTTATAATATCTCAGTCAAGTTCGATGATAGACCACATTGGTCCAGGAACTGCAGGGTTATGGCACTTCATTTATCTAAAATTGGCCTTTTTAACATTTTCCAATCCCCATGTCCAACAGTTTTCATCCGCTCTTCACCAAAGTGTATATTTTATTTGAAGATTGCTTTTAACCTAGAGGGGGCATAACTGTTTTACAAACAGCAAGAGCTCCAGATAAGAGGGGTATTTGTGTGAATACCCTTTAAAATTTTGCAAATACCCTTTAGAACTTGTAAGTGGTGGTACTGGTCAACGTTGAAAATCTTGCCAAAAACTTTGAAAAAACAATATTTAGCTCGACTATTCACCGAATAGTTTGAGCTATACTACTCACCCGTTTGTCGGCGTCGGCATCCCCGTAATGCTCTGGTTAAGGTCTGCGTGCAACAAGTTCATATCTATGTAACTACTACAAATATTCTATTGAAACTTCACACATGTCTTCGGGGTCAATATGTGTGCTAACTGACCAAGGCCCATAACTCTAACCTGAAATATAGCAGAATTACAGTACATGCCACGCGAAACCCGCAAAGTATGCAATATGCTTTGAGCCAATTTTACGAATGTTCGCTAATTCTACCCACAAAATTTGGTGTGTGGTCACGAACTTTCGTGGCGAAGGATTTTGTCTCGGCACAAATCGTGACGAGAAAATAATCAGTGAAAATGTACACCTGAACTGAGCAGTCAATTAATAATTTCTTTTAAAAAATGCATAATGTTAATTTTTTTAATGTAATACTCTGAATTATCTTATTTACAGTAGCATTCAAACATACACTTATGACGACACTTTTATGACATTTTTATGGAAAGAATAATTAAGTGATATTGCAAGTAGGGGTCCATAAATTTGAAACATTATAAAAAGAAAGCATCATAATAGGAGAGTTATTGAATACTAAAAAATATATATTTTGTTTGTTGATAATAACAGTTAAATGGATAATCGTGTCGTGCTTCATACATTATATCAGCAATAGAAATAAAAATAGTTTAATTAAGATGAATAAAACAAGGAATATGTTCTAATACATAGTTTAACTGGTTGACAAATGACTAAACTCCATCAAATGAGAAACTATATTTGATAATTGACAAACAAAACCTGATAATTGCAACATAAAGAGTTGTTTGCTCCCTTTATGTTTCCACTACCCCTGCAGATCAAATAAGGAATGCTATTGCAGATCAGTGTAGAATGTTGTGAAAAGACCGTGAAACTTTACAACTCTAAATTTTGAAAGTGCAGATGCTCATGTGTCTGTGAAAGCGTTGCGAATCGCGACAAAATTTCATGACACATTCAACACGAAATCTTGCTATGTTTGGCGAATTGTCGCGAACATTTGTGACGTCGCTTCGCGAATATTGATTGAACCCTCGTCACGCTAGCGCGAATTCTGCGGGTTTCGCGTTGCGTGTATCGTTTGCCCTTTTTTGTACTTAGAAAATCCATATCTCTATATCTACTACAGATATTCAATTGAAACTTCACGCAAACCTTCAGAGCCATTATACAAGGTCTCTGGCCAAGACCCATAATTGTGACCAGCATTTTAGCAGAATGATGCTCCTTTTAGAACTTACAAAAGTCAGGTTAAGGTTTGTGTGCAAGAGAAAATTGATGTTAATGTTTGCGTGCAACTAGTACATATCTTTGTAACTGCTACAGATATTAAATTGAAACTTCACACATATGTTCGGGGTCATTATGTTAGGTCACTGACCAAGGCCCATAACTCTGACCTGCATTTAGCAGAATTATGCCCCTTTTTGTACTTAGAAATTTATATTAATGTTTGCATGCAACAAATCCAAATCTCTATAACTACTACAGATGCTCAATTGAAACTTCACACACGTCTTCAGGGTCATTATATAAGGTCACTGACAAAGGCCTATAACTCTGACCTGCAATTTAGCAGAATAATGCCCCTTTTTGTAGTTAAATGTGACGTTGAGGTTTGCATGCAAGATAAATTCGGGTGAAGGTTTGGCCAAAGTGCAACAAGTACATATCTCTGTAACTACTACAGATATTCAATTGAAACTTCATACATGTCTTCGGGGTCATTATGTAAGGTCACTGACCAAGGCCCATAACTCTGACCTGCAATTTAGCAGAATTATTCCCCTTTTTGTACTTGAAAATTTCAGGTTAAAGTTAGCGAGCAACAATTTCATTTCTCTATATCTACTACAGACATTGAATTAAAACTTCACACATATCTTCAAGGTCATTATATAAGGTCACTGGCCAAGGCACATAACTGTGGTCAGCATTTTAGCACAATTATTCCCCTTTTCTGTAGTTATAAAGGCCCATGACTCAGAAAAAGCGGTTGAATAGTCCTGAGACAGCTCTTGTTCGTTTTGCAATCAAGTTTCATAATGTATCTAATTAAACATTATTAGTACTTTAAATATTTACATGCACATTTATATACTTCATACTTAATATCCTGGGATTAAAATGCCCTTTTAAGCCCACTTCTTTCCGAAGCTCTGAAAATATGCATAACAATTCTCCAATACCCATTAAAACTGATGGTCAGGGGATAAAATACACTTGGGGGTACAAAACCCTTTAGCCTAAAACTTTATCTGGAGCTCTGCGTCAGCTCTTGTTAATTTGATAATTCGACTTCTTTAAAGTCAAAACATATTTTTTACATCATAAAACGTGAAAGATACATTAACAGTTATCTTGATACAATTTTAGTTAAAGGTCTTTTTGTGCTCCCTTAGTTAATACTTGCAAATATAGCTCCTTCTTATTCTAAAGTACAAATTTAAGGTCTACTTAAAGGGTTTAATTATGTTATGTATTTCCACATGAGAAATTCATTTTCATATTGAATTGTACTAAATTAAGCACAAGTATGGTTTATGTAAAGAATTTCAAATCTGTCTGGTACCACCACTTTTATTGTTGAAAGAGTAAAAGAGTGTTTTCCAAATGTTGTTAAGTATTCTGCAATAATACTTCTCCTATCTGGAGCACTGCATTAATAATAAGATATAAATGTTTGGTATAATATTTTTTTTTTGGTTCATCTTATTATGCCCCACATCGAAGATGGCGAGGTATATTGGTTTGCTAATGTCTGTCTGTGGGTAGACCATTTTCGTTTCCCCTAACTTTCATCCAATCTTCACCAAACTTCATGAACATGTTTGTGGGCATAATATCTTGGCCAAGTTTAGTAATCAGTCATAATGTCCAGGAATTGTGGAGTTATGGCCCTTGAATTATCAAAATTTGGCCTTTTTAGCTGTTTGGTTGATTATCAGGATATTAAGCCGACAATGATTTTCACTAAGTCCAACAGTTCATTGCGGATCTTCACCAAATTTGGTGAAAATCTTTGTGGGCGTATTATCTCAGGTAAGTTCAATAATCAACCAAATCGTCCCAGTAACTGTTGAGTTATGGTCCTTGATTGTCGAAAATGAGCCTTTTTAGCTATTTTAACCTAGAGGGGGCAAAAATTGTTTTACAAACAGCTCTTGTTTTCTAGAGGGTTGGTTCTCGGTGACTCCAGAGAAGATTGCCGAGCACATTGCTGACCGTTGTCGCTGTGATGTCATCGTAGACGCCTTCTGTGGCGTAGGCGGCAATACCATACAATTCGCCTTCACATGCGAACGAGGCAAGTCACCACTTAAAATTAGATTCCAGTTACAAACAACTGTTGGGATCATAATAATCAGTGTTCTGAAAGGATTATGTTTGTATAAATTTCGCATAGAACAGGGTTGTGAATGTACCTTGTATTCTATTATAGATCTAATTGAGGCGTGTCATGGGAAAAGCGGGCTTAATGCATGTGCGTAGAGTGTCGTCCGAGATTAGCCTGTGCAGTCCGCACAGGCTAATCCAGGACGACACTTTCCGGTTTTATCGTATATTCTGTTTCAAGGAAGTCTCTTCTAAATATAAATCCGCTGTAGGCGAAAAATGGGTGATAACACATATGGGATCACATAATAAATTACTATCTGTTCTCTATAATGATGAATAATAATTTAGTATCTTTTATCTATATACTTAAAAGTATACTTCATTCTAAATTCTGTGTATGTGCATTTTCAGTGATAGCGGTGGACATTGACCCACACAAGATAGAGCTAGCCCGTCACAACGCCGCCGTGTATGGGGTCGAGGACAGGATTGAGTTCATTGTGGGGGACTTCATGAAGGTCGGTCCCACCCTCAAGGCGGACGTTGTCTTCCTGTCCCCACCTTGGGGCGGCCCACAGTACCTAGCTGCAGACGTGTTTGACCTTGAGACCATGATGGTTGTCAATACATATCCTTGCTGGCTTTGTGCAGATTTTTTTTTTCTCTGCTAAGAAATGGTCCCATTACATGCTTATTTATCCTTTTAACCCTATTTTTCCTCTTTATTCATTATTTAAAAAAAAAATACGAATTGATGATAAAATGTTCAGTTTAATTAAAGAAAAAATTAGAAAATCATGTTAACTAAAAAAAATCAAAATAGAGTGAAAATGGTAAGCAAATAAAAGCTGTTTATCGTAAAATGGGTTGAATCTAAATATGAATCTGTAAATATACACTATTTCTGTATCACTTTCTATGTCCTGTTATGTAATTCTAATGTGTTTTTGTTTTAAATATTATCGTTTCAAACTGACGGTTTCACTTTTTTAAACAACATATTAGTTGGCCTTCTTTTTTTAAATTGAATTTGAAAATGCAAGTAAATAGATACTGCTATTGACAATGTCAGCAATATGGAGAATAGGATGTAATGTATAACATCCTCCTATGTAATGTATAACATCCTCCTATGTAATGTATAACATCCTCCTATGTAATGTATAACATCCTCCTATGTGATGTTTAACATCCTCCTATGTAATGTATAACATCCTCCTATGTAATGTTTAACACCCTCCTACGTAATGTTTAAATTATGCCTCATTGTTTTTGGTGGATAAATATCTGAAGCAGTTGTCGAAATTAGCACAAGCATGTATGCCATACGCTGGTAAATTTTGAACTGAGATTTCTCAGATTCTCTTTTTTATAGGAAGTATTTGACATGTTCTTGCTCTCAAGTATTAATTTGGACAAACAGCTCATTTCATAGACTGCAGAAGGTTCCAAAACCAAATACAATCTCTTTCATAAGGATATAAACACAATATTATGTTTAGTTTTCAAAGTATGCTGGATTTTTCTTGAATATTAAAATAAAGAGACTTTCAGAAAAAGAAAATAACAAAAAGTTGTATATCAGAAAACTCAGGTAATCCAATATCTGGCTCAAAAACAATCTTAATTTGCTTTTCATCTAGATACAAGTAATGAAAACTTTTAAAATTAAATTATAACAACATAGGTAAATATGTTATATATAATCTCTGAAAATGTTCAACCGACTGAAAGAAGCCGCTGTTTCCCCTTAACGCTGATGCACATTCGAGATTGTGAGGGTGTCCCGCCAGATTTGCCAGAACATTGCTCTCTTTGTCCCTCGAAATACGAACATTAACCAGGTGAGTAAACACGGGTGCAATCCTATTTATTTATCTGTTTACAAACATAAGATTACCTGAAAATTGATTTGGGTGCACTGGGAAGAATAACTGAAATTGCTGTGGTTTCAGGAACTAGATCTGTGCTGAGAAATGCTTTGAACTTGGTTAGCCATCAATCACTCTCCAGTTCATTGCAGTTGAAATACATTTTAAATATTAAGAGTCCAGCGTCTTTGAATGTTACCTCACCTGTGCATATTTAGGTAATAAATAAATAAAAAATAAAATAAGTAATTATTTATTATTATGTTATGAATGTTTTTGAGTGTTCTACCTTAGTTGTTCATAGTTTCATGGTTGGAGTTTTTACAATGTCTAAGGCTTACCACATTTAAAACTGGTTTGGTCAAATTAATATAAACCACTAGAATTACTCGTATATTTCTTATTATTTCCATACAAGTGTTTCTAGGTAAAAGTAACACATATTTTCAAGCGTACTGATGAACATTTTATTTTATTTGCAAAATAATGACACTATTGGAATTAGTTTTGATTTTATCCCTGTATAACATACGGTAACATAAACTGTAATGCTGCATTATTTTAACGGCTAAGGTATACAAGAATTTTAATTGAATGTTGATTACTTAGCGCAAGAATATGATAACACATATCAAGTGAATGTTAATTCATTTTATTAATTAGAAAACATGAGGTAATAAACAGATATTATAAGAATGACTAACTTAAATATACCTCATAGCGTGAACTGTGCCACTGACTTGCTATTTAGTACACATGTTCTTATGTGACCTACCAGAAGTGTTTTCACAGATCATTGTATTTCAGTTAATTGTCCAGGACTCCCTGACAGTTAATTGTGTATTAATACTTATGTCAGTACATTCTGAAGTATCTTTACCTGGAACATTCACTTACCTTTAATATCCTGTAGACTTGGTCCTAATAGTTTATTTACATTTAGATCAAATACATTATTTTCGTAAGTGTGAGTTTAGGGAGTGGGTTAAATTATTATTTTGAAAATCAGATTTTCATCCGTTATAAATCTCCGCTTCTAAACTGCACTATATACTCATTTCTATATCATTTAAGATTATTGTTTGATGCTCGTTAATATAACTTTCAGTTGACCAGTTTGGCCGGCCCAGGTGGCAAGATGGAAATGGAGCAGAATTTCCTCAACAAGAAGCTGAAAACCATCACGGCCTACTATGGGGAACTAGTGCTTGATGGGGAAGAAGGGGTGGTAGAGGAGCGTGAAGAGGAAACTGAGGTTTGCTGTTAGGTGACGTTGCTGAAACCGTGTAAACTTGACAGGGAAGAGGGGTGGTGGATGGGGTGGCGGAGGATGACTGATGATGCTGGTGGAAAGGTTTGAACTTTGAAGACATTGATGAAGAAGAGTTGGTGACTGATGTTGCCTGAGATGGTGATGGTAAAAGTGTGAACACTTCTGAAGACAACAGGGCTTAATATTTGGCCTACACAATTCTTCTTGGCTACAATTTTTTTATTTAAAGAAAATAGAACAATTGGCAAAATTAGCAAGTTTCGTTCACATGAAGGTAAATTTAGCTTAACAAATAAGCCAGTTTGAGCCTTGGCAGTCTTGAGCTATGCTGTACGAGAAGATGTTGCTAAGTGAAGAAACTGATAATGTGTAGTGTTGTTTGCAGTGGCTTTGATTATTTTCTAGTTTTAATGAATTTTTGGTTATTGGTTTATGTGTTTAAGACTGTGTCTGTCAGTTTAATTGATTACACAAATAACACCCTTGAAACATATCGGTGACTACAGGGATTGCTCTTCCTGCAAATTGTCGCAAGTCACCAAATATATTGGATATGGTATTTTGTAACATTTTATTTAGTATAACCTTCAGTCATATAAATCGTTTTATGGCCAAAATACATAATACATAATTATAGCTATTATGTAGCTGATGTGATTGCAGAAAAAATATTGATAATGTCTTAAATTAGTAGCAGCACCATTTTCATTGTCAGAATAAAACCAAGGCATTTTAAATGTGCAGAAGTCAATTAATATAATTAACCATATTTGTGAGGACACCAAATGATTTTCATTGCCAAAACAAAACAAGTTTTCATCCTAAATAGACAGACTTAATATAAATTTAGACAATATTAATTTTTGTGAGAACCCCAAATGGTTTTCATTGTTGAATCATGATCAGGTCCTTTGAAATACAGAATGAATATAAATGAAACCATATTTGTGACTGTTTCTGCTTGTATGTAGTATTTTGCATTGTCCTTTGTAGTGTTCACTATGCAACATAAATATGTTTTGTCATCTGTTTCCTGCGGTTAAGAAGAACATACATATTCAGATTGTTGTTATAAGGTGTAAAAAAATATGTTTGTTTCAGGTTACATGGCCAAAGAAATTAGGGTAGGTAGGTAGGGAAATCCGAATTATTTTTTATTATTATTTGTTTTTATTTTGTAAATGGTCAACTTGAAGATTCTAAAACTAAAAACATATTCAAAGCATGTCTCTTATATCATAAAAGCTTTGAAGTGGATGCTATAAAAACAAAACATTTATCCAAAAACATTTAAAAATTGGAAAAAAATATAAAAAAATTAAAATATCTGACCCACTCAATAAAATAATCTAGGGTCGAGGCATTTGTTTAGGGTAGGTCGGGTAACTTGAAACAAACATTTTATTACGCCTAAATGATGTCTGTATGTTTTGTGCCCTTAAAAATGAAATATAGAGACCCAGATGATATTATAAGAACACAAGACACATAATATTCTGCATTATTTTTGTTTGAAATAAGGTTCAATATATTTTACAATAGATGGTTTCTCAGGGCATTGCCCATATAACACAGTTGTAGGGTAAGTGCTTCATTGTTTAACCTTCTCTTAAATTCTGGCTTTAAAATCAAGCTACAGGGTAATAATGTATAAGTTTTGTTAACCATGTCCATATATATTTTGTTCATGTTGCACACCTTTTTGAACGTAGTTAAATTTTTCATGTGCAAGCTTCATAGTTTCATGTATTTAAATATCATTTTACAACGTAATATTATTAAGTGTAATGGACTTCGCTCTTCAGACGCAAGCTATTCATTGTCAGCTTGCCCATATCCACCATGACCTTGTACGAAATGAGGAAATAAAATAGAGATTGCTCAATCATTTGAAATAATACTGAATAAGTTGGAAAGCAATAAAGAAACTACGAGATATTTGGGGCAGACTTTCTGGACATTGTTGCATTTTTATTAAACAGAGCAACAGATAAGGCGCGTATTTGCATTAATACTCAATGTGAAGCACATTTACTCAATTCATTTTGAATTTATTGAGTGACAAAACTCTATTCTTATTCTGATTAATCACAAATCTCCAGAGATTGTGTAATGATTGGTCAGTGTAAATGTTTAACTGATAGTCATATTATGAAAATATTCATGCAAGCTAATTATGACATGTTACCGGTGTTCGAGTTTAGTAAGCGCGGTTGTTAAGCCCAAATTTGATCCGTCTAGTATAACCCTGTAGGACTAAAGTATGGCAATCATTTTGAAAATAAATGTACCGAACCAAAAAGAAACTTATTGGGTTTAAATGTAGATAATGTCTTAACGTTTGAAATGATTTGTGTGAAATCTGTTGTTTGTTGTATAAGTTAGTCTTATGAATCTACTGGGATTATTAACTGGCCGAGTTTGCAACGTAGAACGATTTTACAATAACCACACATATTTATGTGTGTACATCTCTCAAGTAATCGTGACAATTTGGCTCGCACTTTACGAGTTTCTTTTTTTTTGTTTCAGTATGTCATCAGGTAATGGTTGTCCATTGTCGCACACATATATTTCGTGCCGATGTGCATACATTTTTGTGCTGATTGCAATTATGTATTTCGAAGTAGATCTTGAAGTCTTAATATTAGTAATCTTTCTTACGCATAGCCTTTGATAAACCGGGCATGCGACAAGTTCCCACCATCTAGTATTTCGTTCTAGTCTTGTCGAGCCTATCGTTAAACAGTCCATCATTAAATATGCCAACATTATGTTTCCTCATTTGTTTCAATTTGAACTTAAATTACAGGCGTTTTTAAATTCTTCAAACTTCAATTTAATGCTTGTGGTATGGTTGTTTCGTATCACAATTCTCGAGGCTTTGGTAGTGACTATGCGAATTTAACCGGAATCTATCAACTATTTCATTGAAACAATATTTACATCTATATGTAAGATGTATTTTAGACACGGTTGATGTGATATTGCGTGTCGCTATTTTCCCTCTGATGTGAATGTAGTGATAGTCCCTATTAAATTGAATAATATGCGAGACTTTATATATTACATAAGAAATCATCAATGTTTCAATACAACATTTAACATTCAACTTTTACACACAAATTGAACACAACTCATTGGACGATTTACGACAGTTGATACGTTTGAATCTTGTCCAATCAAAATGCCGTAATCTAGCGATTATTTTTGGTACGGTTCAGAATGCATATCTATATCTAAACTTGTTTTAATGATACAAGCGAATTAATTTCAAATGCCACAAAAAGACCGAACTCCTATTTTAAGTAGTTTTTGAAGGCTCTAATCTTTAAAGCAGGAAAATAACTGTGGGTTATTCTACAGCAAATAATGGGCGGAGCCTGATGTTTTGAAAATAGTTCCGGAAATTCGAAGAAATTGTTCCGTAAAATGCACGTGCTTAAACGCGCGATAGCAAACTGTGACAACTCATTTTCTGCAGTATGTAGCACAATAAAACCACAATTGTACTACATATTTTATACTTAAGTTCACAAAAACGTTTACGTTTTGTTAATATGCTTTTAATTTGCACTTTTTAGCATCATATTTTCACTGTATTATATCGATAAGAATGACCTCATTCGCTCAATGTTTATCAATAAAGCTGACGTCATTTTGAAGTGTTATGAGTTATTGACGTCACTGATACGCACGTGTGAATGCTTTTCTCGGAAAATGGGCGGAGTATACATAAATATAGTTCTCATTCATAACCTTTGAAAATACGAATTTTATAGTTAAGATCGTGTTAGAATCAAAATAATGAACGGGTAACAGTTGAATATATTTGTAATAACCAACGGTTTGTCGTTCCGATGCTTGTTATCAAACCACTCGGGCTACCGCCCTCGAGGTTTAATTCCTACGCATCGGAACTCCAAACAGTTGGTTATTACCGCAATAACCAACAGTTACCCGTCAATTATTTCTTAAATAAATTATCGAAACTGTATTTTAAACAGTTACAATGCGCTAAACATATCTTAAAATGCTCTGCTCGGACCAAACGCTAGTGTTTCCGGTTCTCTCCTTACAAAATGCACGATATATCATACTACCCAGTAATTGCTACAATTATGAGAACACAATTCAGCACTAGAGGCAAAACATACTACACCGTTGTAAATACGCGAACATGTAATAAAGCGCGTGAAAGCAAGACGAGTTGTTAAGCCTGGAGTGGTACTCTGGACGGGCGAGTTTCCTGGAACCATTTTAACTGCATTATCTTGTAATCTAGATTTCTCCAAAATTTGTCATTTTACAAGAAAGAATTTCGTCTGTCTTTTCAAATTCATGGCGGAGTTCAGGAGGCTTTGTTGCGTTCGAAATTGGGCATACATCCTAGCTACACTTAGAACACTAAGAACACCAGTCTCAACATTTCCATTAGTAGTTTAATAACTTATAACTGCAGCAGTTAGCCAGCGAATCCGACGTTTGCGTCACTTGCCTGAAAAGCTGTTGACGTCTGATATTTGGACTTGCTACGCACCAAGTACTCGCTGCCTCGCAACCAGGCCAAAACGGACAAAAAAAAACCGTAATAACAACTGCAAAACTGGCATTGCGTCTACATCTTGAAACATCACAATCTGTCCTACTTCTGCTGAAGGGTCCTTGCAAGTAGGTGGAAGAGGCAACAAATAATTAAATAACATGAACACAGTGTAGCTAATTTTTCTATAGACAAAGGACAACATTTTCGTTGTTAAACTACCCAAAGTCGTTATATTTTAAAAAGGGATTTCCCACTGAATCCCAATTAAAAGGGCCATTTTCCAGGATTTGTCTGGAAAATAAACCTGATTTTTCTTCACTAAATTATAAAAAAAGCACGAAAAATGTTACGCCGGCGGATCAAAAGGTCATTTTTTTCTCTAAATTTTTGAGTTTTTGCAGTAATTTGCAGGGAAAGTTACGCTGGTGGTACAAAAATTCAATGTTTTTAAGAACCAAATTTAATGATCCACCAGCGAATTCTTGTATTCCTTATTACAAGTAATAGATATGTTCCGCTGGCGGTACAAACATCCCAACAATTATATTCAGATTAATAGAAAACCAAACTCAAAATGTTCCGCTGGCGGTACAAACTTCCTAACATTTATATTTTGATTAACAGAAATCAAACTCGAAAGTGTTCCGCTGGCGTTACAACCTTCCTAACATTTATAGTCGTAATACAGAAATCAAACTCGAAAGTGTTCCGCTGGCGGTACAAACTTCCTAACATTTATAATCTTAATACAGAAATCAAACTCGAAAGTGTTCCGCTGGCGGTACAAACTTCCTAACATTTATAATCTTAATACAGAAATCAAACTCGAAAGTGTTCCGCTGGCGGTACAAACTTCCTAACATTTATAGTCTTTAATACAGAAAACCAAACAGAGTGTTCCGCTGGCGGTACAAACTTCCTAACATTTATATTCTGATTAATAGAAAATCAAACTCAAAGTGTTCCGCTGGCGGTAGAAACTTCCTAATATTTATATTTTGATTAACAGAAATCAAACTCGAAAGTGTTCCGCTGGCGGTACAAACATCACAATATTAATATTCCGATTAATAGAAAACCAAACACGAAAGTGTTCCGCTGGCGGTACAAACTTTGTAACATTTATAGTCTTAACAACATAAATCCAA
This sequence comes from Congeria kusceri, assembly GCA_027627225.1. Lineage (NCBI taxonomy): Eukaryota > Metazoa > Mollusca > Bivalvia > Myida > Dreissenidae > Congeria > Congeria kusceri. The sequence continues at coordinate 31,373,856 of CM051032.1, read as the reverse complement.
CTTAGTGTTCCGCTGGCAGTACAAACTTACTAATATTTATAATCTGATTTAATGAATAACCAAACTAAAGTGTTCCGCTGGCGGTACAAACTTCCTAATATTTATAATCTGATTTAATGAATAACCAAACTCAAAGTGTTCTGCTGGCGGTACAAACGTTCCGACAGCGTGATTGGCATTGATGGACGGACTTGTCTATAAAGCTGATGGGCTTCTGCTTCTCTTTCAGGACAACATTGTGCTGCCAACCAACAGTTAATGCTGTGCAAGTTGACAGAACTGAGTAAACATTGGTTTTGACCGTTGTAAGTTTGGTGAGACCCCGTCGGAACAGAGCCTGGAGGGCTTCCCTGGTGTGATTTCCTCCCAGGGTCTCAACTTGCACAGCACCTGTAATACAATAAGTAAAGTCAACAATAATGTTATGTAAAGGTAAAATCTGATTTGGTACATGTAGCGTTTTGCTAATTTAAAATTAACATTGTGCACATTTTTATCAATTTAACATGCATATATAAAGCAAACATTTATTACAAAATACTTCAACCTCATGACCATAATGTTCTGGTGGAAATATGGGCTTATATCCACTATCTTTAAAGGAGGACAGCCAGCTCGACTATTTGAAGTATTACAGTTGGTACATACTTTGGATAGTGGAAGGGGCATAAATTTGTTAAAATACCAAAAATTTAAGTGAAGCCTTGTATAGTTTCTAAATTTTTGGAACAAAAACTTTAACCACAAAGTCTATGTAAAAAGTGGGCTAACTCTGTCAAAATACAAAACAGAGGTATGGGTAATGTTGCGTTGATACTAGAGTCGATGACAAAAGTTAGTGCCAAGTTTCAAGTGAGTTAGTTACAAAACAGAGTTATGGGTAATGTTGCCCCTGATTCTAGAGTTGATGACAAAGGTAAGTTTCAAATGAATAACTTATGTAGTTTTGAAGTTACCAAACTTTTTAATATAAACTTTAAACAGAAAATGTAAGTGAAAAGGGGGCATAACTCTGTCATAATACAAAATAGAGTTATGGTTACTGTTGCCCCTGATACTAGAGTTGATGACAAAAGTTAGTTCCAAGTTTCAAGTGATAAACTTATGTAGTTTTGAAGTTACCAATTTTTTTAATATAAACTTTAACCAGATAATCCTAGTAAAAAGGGACTAACTCTTCAAAATACAAAACAGAGTTATGGGTATTGTTGCCCCTGATACTAGAGTTGATGACAAAGGTTAGTGCCAAGTTTCAAGTGAATAGCTTACGTAGTTTTGAAGTTACAAAACTTTTGAATATAAAGTTTAACCATAAAATCTATGTGAAAAAGGGGCATAACTCTGTCAAAATATAAAACAGAGTTATAGGGAAAGTTGCCCTTAATACTGGAGTTTCAAGTGAATAACTTATTTTTTGAAGTTACAACATTTTTAATTATAAACTTTAACCATAAAACCTAAGTGAAAAAGTGGCTTAACTCTGTCAAAATACAAAATAGAGTTTTGGGGAATGTTGCTTCTGACACTGGAGTTGATGACAAAGGTATATACCAAGTTTCAAGTGAATAACTTGTGTAGTTTTGATGTTACAATACTTTTGAATAACTATAGCTCAGCGAGTCGGATGTGTCGCTTGACGCCGGATAGCTTATGTGAATCCAAAAGAAGCACTTAAGGTTAATGCTCAAAAGCACTGCACTCTGGCTAATTGCAAAGAAAAGACTAATTAAAACCAAAAATGCGACACAAAAATAAGTATGAAAATTTAAAAAGGGCAATAACTCCGAAAGTATGAGGTGCCGAGTAACGGTTCTTGTGCACTGCACTTCTCCTCAATGAGATCTATCTACCTATGAAGATTCAAGTTGATAGCTTTCATAGTCTTAGAGTTATGCTCCAGACAAAAATTAAGTATGAAAATAAACAAAGGGCAATAACTCAAAAAGTATGAGGTGCAGAGTAACGGTTCTTGTGCACTGCACTTTCCCTCAGTGAGATCTATCTACCTATGAAGTTTCATGTTGATAGCTTTAATAGCCTCAGAGTTTTGCTCCGGACAAGCGAAAGGGGACGCCGCCGCCGACACCACCGACACCACGGCCGACAAAAGTAACACCTATATATCGCCTATAAACTATGCATAAAAAGTCCCAATTCTGAGCGCAGAATAGTAAAAAGTAGTTTCCAATTACAATTGCAAAATTATATCTCAAATCATGTTAGAATCGAAATAATTTTCCCACAGTTGTTGTTTGTCGTTCTGAAGCGTGGTTATTAAACAACTCGGGCTAACCCCCTCGTGGTTTAATTCCTATGGATCAGAACTCACACCGTTGGCCGATAACTTTTCACCATTTTCATTGTCAGAATAAAACCAAGTCAGTTTATATGTACAGAAGTAAATGAATATAAAGAACCATATTTGTGGGGACACCAAATGATGTTCATTGCCTAATCAAAACAAGTTTTCTTCTTAATATAAATATACAGATTTAATATATATTTAGAAAATATTAATTGTGTCAGAACCCCAAATGCTTTTTATTGTTGAATCACGATCAAGTCCTTTGAAATACAGAATGAATATAGATTAAAACCATATTTGTGACTGTTTTTGCTTGTATGTAGTATTTTGCATTGTCCTTTCAGTGTTCACTATGCAACATAAGTATGAGGCGTGTCGTGGGAAACTCGGGCTTAATGCATCTGCGTAAAGTGTCGTCCCGGATTAGCCTGTGCAGTCCGCACAGGCTATTCCGGGACGACACTTTCCGCTTTTATGGTATTTCCGCTTTTATGGTTTTTTCAATATGGTATTAATCCAGCATATGTTTAAAGTGTCGTCCCGGATTATCCTGAGCGGACACTATGCAGATGCATTAAGCCCGTGTTTCCCACGACACGCCTAATACGTTTTTGTTATATATTTCCAGAGTTAAAGAAGAATATACATATTCAGATTTTTAAATGTTGTCAGTTTGTTGTGTGTCCTTAAAAATGAAATATAGACAGATGATATTGTAAAGACACAAGACACAAAATAGTCTGCATTATTTTTGTTTGAAATAAGGTTTGATATATTTTACAATAGATTGTTGTTCAGGGCTTTGCCAAAATAACACAGTTGTAGGGACAGTGCTTCATTTTTAACCTTCTCTTTTATTTTAGCTAAAAAATCATGCTACAGGGTAATAATGTTTTGTTAACCATGTCCATATATATTTTGTTCATGTTGCATACAATTTTTTATGTGCAAGCTTAATAGTTTCATGTATTTAAATATCATTTTACAACACAATATTATTAAGTGTACTTCGTTGTCAGACGTATCAATGTTGTACATTTTATGTGTATGTGTTGCCTTTTCTATGCACTGATAATTTTATGATTTTATTATTACCAATGCTTTTTGCACATAAAGGATAAACAACCCAATGGAGTGTGTATTATGTTTTTGTCGCAAAGATGGTACAAGTGCAACAACCTGTGCCGACTAACAGGTATTTTTCCCATTGAAAGGCGTGTATTGCAGTCTTCACAATATTTTTTTGATGGACTTGATGGTTGACCATGTTCAAACATGCTCAACGGTTGACCACAAAATGACCATGTTTAAACCATGTTTGACCATGTTTCATGCCGTGGTTTATTGCCACCCATTTGACCATGGTCAACCATGTTTCAAAGTCAAGACCATGATTAATCTTGCTTTATAGTCCTGTCAATACCATGGTCAACTATGTTTAATAGTCACCGCGGTTTATTGCCGCACTGGTGATCATGATATACCATGTTTCAATGTCAAGACCATTATAAATCTTGTTTCATGGTCCAGTCAATTACCATGGTCGACCATGTTTCTAAGTCACCTTGTTTTATTTCCGCCCTGTTGACCATGGTCTGACCAGAGTCCTTCCTAAATAAGACATAGTAGGAAATTTCACAGTTCTTCTGTGTGTCTGTTCAAATTTGGTTTAAATTAATATGTCTTACAACATTTATAGGTATTAGGTTGGGTATGAATTTGTTTTCACATCATATGCACCCAAAATGTGGAAAGAAAACTCAGAATTGAGAGTACTTTAGTAGTTAACCACTTGTAATAATGTCTTAATTTGGGCTACATAAGCTTGTATGATAAATACATTTTCTGTCAGTATAATGGTGATGATGATGATGATGATACATGTCACAGATGTGTGTGTCTTTGTTTAAAGTATTGTGGTACTGAGTATTAACTTTTGAGTATTGAAATTGAAATATAACTATATCCGAAATTATTCGTTCGAAACACTGATACATGCGTATTTCAAAACTAAATTGTAAACATTTAACCTTACTTTGTTTTAAAACAATCATTTCTTAAAATAATAATTACCAGACTTTATTCATATTACAAAAACAATGAATTAGAAACTATGTATCACTAGAAACAGCAAAAAAAACTTCTATAAATTTACATATCAGTAAACATTGCATTTTCCCTCCATGTACACATTTGAAAATCTGACCAATCAGAATCAATGTATTTGGTCAATAGTCAATCATGTTTTGACTATGGTCATTTCACAGGGATAACACAAATACTTACAATAAACCATTAATATAATAACAATTTCAAACAATACATATATTTTGTATTTAAAATATTTGTAAAATGACTGTTATTTGTTGTATTTATCAAGTAAATGCATTTTAATCAAGGTCTTTGAAAATGTTAGTCATATTCATAAAAAAATCTTGATCTATTCTTAAACATCACCTTTATGAATGTTTCTAGAATTTCAATAATGTGTGAACACTTAATGAAGAATGGACTTGATGGTTGACCATGTTCAAACATGCTCAACGGTTGACCACAAAATGACCATGTTTAAACCATGTTTGACCATGTTTCATGCCGTGGTTTATTGCCACCCATTTGACCATGGTCAACCATGTTTCAAAGTCAAGACCATGATTAATCTTGCTTTATAGTCCTGTCAATACCATGGTCAACTATGTTTAATAGTCACCGCGGTTTATTGCCGCACTGGTGATCATGATATACCATGTTTCAATGTCAAGACCATTATAAATCTTGTTTCATGGTCCAGTCAATTACCATGGTCGACCATGTTTCTAAGTCACCTTGTTTTATTTCCGCCCTGTTGACCATGGTCTGACCAGAGTCCTTCCTAAATAAGACATAGTAGGAAATTTCACAGTTCTTCTGTGTGTCTGTTCAAATTTGGTTTAAATTAATATGTCTTACAACATTTATAGGTATTAGGTTGGGTATGAATTTGTTTTCACATCATATGCACCCAAAATGTGGAAAGAAAACTCAGAATTGAGAGTACTTTAGTAGTTAACCACTTGTAATAATGTCTTAATTTGGGCTACATAAGCTTGTATGATAAATACATTTTCTGTCAGTATAATGGTGATGATGATGATGATGATACATGTCACAGATGTGTGTGTCTTTGTTTAAAGTATTGTGGTACTGAGTATTAACTTTTGAGTATTGAAATTGAAATATAACTATATCCGAAATTATTCGTTCGAAACACTGATACATGCGTATTTCAAAACTAAATTGTAAACATTTAACCTTACTTTGTTTTAAAACAATCATTTCTTAAAATAATAATTACCAGACTTTATTCATATTACAAAAACAATGAATTAGAAACTATGTATCACTAGAAACAGCAAAAAAAACTTCTATAAATTTACATATCAGTAAACATTGCATTTTCCCTCCATGTACACATTTGAAAATCTGACCAATCAGAATCAATGTATTTGGTCAATAGTCAATCATGTTTTGACTATGGTCATTTCACAGGGATAACACAAATACTTACAATAAACCATTAATATAATAACAATTTCAAACAATACATATATTTTGTATTTAAAATATTTGTAAAATGACTGTTATTTGTTGTATTTATCAAGTAAATGCATTTTAATCAAGGTCTTTGAAAATGTTAGTCATATTCATAAAAAAATCTTGATCTATTCTTAAACATCACCTTTATGAATGTTTCTAGAATTTCAATAATGTGTGAACACTTAATGAAGAATGGACTTGATGGTTGACCATGTTCAAACATGCTCAACGGTTGACCACAAAATGACCATGTTTAAACCATGTTTGACCATGTTTCATGCCGTGGTTTATTGCCACCCATTTGACCGTGGTCAACCATGTTTCAAAGTCAAGACCATGATTAATCTTGCTTTATAGTCCTGTCAATACCATGGTCAACTATGTTTAATAGTCACCGCGGTTTATTGCCGCACTGGTGATCATGATATACCATGTTTCAATGTCAAGACCATTATAAATCTTGTTTCATGGTCCAGTCAATTACCATGGTCGACCATGTTTCTAAGTCACCTTGTTTTATTTCCGCCCTGTTGACCATGGTCTGACCAGAGTCCTTCCTAAATAAGACATAGTAGGAAATTTCACAGTTCTTCTGTGTGTCTGTTCAAATTTGGTTTAAATTAATATGTCTTACAACATTTATAGGTATTAGGTTGGGTATGAATTTGTTTTCACATCATATGCACCCAAAATGTGGAAAGAAAACTCAGAATTGAGAGTACTTTAGTAGTTAACCACTTGTAATAATGTCTTAATTTGGGCTACATAAGCTTGTATGATAAATACATTTTCTGTCAGTATAATGGTGATGATGATGATGATGATACATGTCACAGATGTGTGTGTCTTTGTTTAAAGTATTGTGGTACTGAGTATTAACTTTTGAGTATTGAAATTGAAATATAACTATATCCGAAATTATTCGTTCGAAACACTGATACATGCGTATTTCAAAACTAAATTGTAAACATTTAACCTTACTTTGTTTTAAAACAATCATTTCTTAAAATAATAATTACCAGACTTTATTCATATTACAAAAACAATGAATTAGAAACTATGTATCACTAGAAACAGCAAAAAAAACTTCTATAAATTTACATATCAGTAAACATTGCATTTTCCCTCCATGTACACATTTGAAAATCTGACCAATCAGAATCAATGTATTTGGTCAATAGTCAATCATGTTTTGACTATGGTCATTTCACAGGGATAACACAAATACTTACAATAAACCATTAATATAATAACAATTTCAAACAATACATATATTTTGTATTTAAAATATTTGTAAAATGACTGTTATTTGTTGTATTTATCAAGTAAATGCATTTTAATCAAGGTCTTTGAAAATGTTAGTCATATTCATAAAAAAATCTTGATCTATTCTTAAACATCACCTTTATGAATGTTTCTAGAATTTCAATAATGTGTGAACACTTAATGAAGAATGGACTTGATGGTTGACCATGTTCAAACATGCTCAACGGTTGACCACAAAATGACCATGTTTAAACCATGTTTGACCATGTTTCATGCCGTGGTTTATTGCCACCCATTTGACCATGGTCAACCATGTTTCAAAGTCAAGACCATGATTAATCTTGCTTTATAGTCCTGTCAATACCATGGTCAACTATGTTTAATAGTCACCGCGGTTTATTGCCGCACTGGTGATCATGATATACCATGTTTCAATGTCAAGACCATTATAAATCTTGTTTCATGGTCCAGTCAATTACCATGGTCGACCATGTTTCTAAGTCACCTTGTTTTATTTCCGCCCTGTTGACCATGGTCTGACCAGAGTCCTTCCTAAATAAGACATAGTAGGAAATTTCACAGTTCTTCTGTGTGTCTGTTCAAATTTGGTTTAAATTAATATGTCTTACAACATTTATAGGTATTAGGTTGGGTATGAATTTGTTTTCACATCATATGCACCCAAAATGTGGAAAGAAAACTCAGAATTGAGAGTACTTTAGTAGTTAACCACTTGTAATAATGTCTTAATTTGGGCTACATAAGCTTGTATGATAAATACATTTTCTGTCAGTATAATGGTGATGATGATGATGATGATACATGTCACAGATGTGTGTGTCTTTGTTTAAAGTATTGTGGTACTGAGTATTAACTTTTGAGTATTGAAATTGAAATATAACTATATCCGAAATTATTCGTTCGAAACACTGATACATGCGTATTTCAAAACTAAATTGTAAACATTTAACCTTACTTTGTTTTAAAACAATCATTTCTTAAAATAATAATTACCAGACTTTATTCATATTACAAAAACAATGAATTAGAAACTATGTATCACTAGAAACAGCAAAAAAAACTTCTATAAATTTACATATCAGTAAACATTGCATTTTCCCTCCATGTACACATTTGAAAATCTGACCAATCAGAATCAATGTATTTGGTCAATAGTCAATCATGTTTTGACTATGGTCATTTCACAGGGATAACACAAATACTTACAATAAACCATTAATATAATAACAATTTCAAACAATACATATATTTTGTATTTAAAATATTTGTAAAATGACTGTTATTTGTTGTATTTATCAAGTAAATGCATTTTAATCAAGGTCTTTGAAAATGTTAGTCATATTCATAAAAAAATCTTGATCTATTCTTAAACATCACCTTTATGAATGTTTCTAGAATTTCAATAATGTGTGAACACTTAATGAAGAATGGACTTGATGGTTGACCATGTTCAAACATGCTCAACGGTTGACCACAAAATGACCATGTTTAAACCATGTTTGACCATGTTTCATGCCGTGGTTTATTGCCACCCATTTGACCGTGGTCAACCATGTTTCAAAGTCAAGACCATGATTAATCTTGCTTTATAGTCCTGTCAATACCATGGTCAACTATGTTTAATAGTCACCGCGGTTTATTGCCGCACTGGTGATCATGATATACCATGTTTCAATGTCAAGACCATTATAAATCTTGTTTCATGGTCCAGTCAATTACCATGGTCGACCATGTTTCTAAGTCACCTTGTTTTATTTCCGCCCTGTTGACCATGGTCTGACCAGAGTCCTTCCTAAATAAGACATAGTAGGAAATTTCACAGTTCTTCTGTGTGTCTGTTCAAATTTGGTTTAAATTAATATGTCTTACAACATTTATAGGTATTAGGTTGGGTATGAATTTGTTTTCACATCATATGCACCCAAAATGTGGAAAGAAAACTCAGAATTGAGAGTACTTTAGTAGTTAACCACTTGTAATAATGTCTTAATTTGGGCTACATAAGCTTGTATGATAAATACATTTTCTGTCAGTATAATGGTGATGATGATGATGATGATACATGTCACAGATGTGTGTGTCTTTGTTTAAAGTATTGTGGTACTGAGTATTAACTTTTGAGTATTGAAATTGAAATATAACTATATCCGAAATTATTCGTTCGAAACACTGATACATGCGTATTTCAAAACTAAATTGTAAACATTTAACCTTACTTTGTTTTAAAACAATCATTTCTTAAAATAATAATTACCAGACTTTATTCATATTACAAAAACAATGAATTAGAAACTATGTATCACTAGAAACAGCAAAAAAAACTTCTATAAATTTACATATCAGTAAACATTGCATTTTCCCTCCATGTACACATTTGAAAATCTGACCAATCAGAATCAATGTATTTGGTCAATAGTCAATCATGTTTTGACTATGGTCATTTCACAGGGATAACACAAATACTTACAATAAACCATTAATATAATAACAATTTCAAACAATACATATATTTTGTATTTAAAATATTTGTAAAATGACTGTTATTTGTTGTATTTATCAAGTAAATGCATTTTAATCAAGGTCTTTGAAAATGTTAGTCATATTCATAAAAAAATCTTGATCTATTCTTAAACATCACCTTTATGAATGTTTCTAGAATTTCAATAATGTGTGAACACTTAATGAAGAATGGACTTGATGGTTGACCATGTTCAAACATGCTCAACGGTTGTCCACAAAATGACCATGTTTAAACCATGTTTGACCATGTTTCATGCCGTGGTTTATTGCCACCCATTTGACCGTGGTCAACCATGTTTCAAAGTCAAGACCATGATTAATCTTGCTTTATAGTCCTGTCAATACCATGGTCAACTATGTTTAATAGTCACCGCGGTTTATTGCCGCACTGGTGATCATGATATACCATGTTTCAATGTCAAGACCATTATAAATCTTGTTTCATGGTCCAGTCAATTACCATGGTCGACCATGTTTCTAAGTCACCTTGTTTTATTTCCGCCCTGTTGACCATGGTCTGACCAGAGTCCTTCCTAAATAAGACATAGTAGGAAATTTCACAGTTCTTCTGTGTGTCTGTTCAAATTTGGTTTAAATTAATATGTCTTACAACATTTATAGGTATTAGGTTGGGTATGAATTTGTTTTCACATCATATGCACCCAAAATGTGGAAAGAAAACTCAGAATTGAGAGTACTTTAGTAGTTAACCACTTGTAATAATGTCTTAATTTGGGCTACATAAGCTTGTATGATAAATACATTTTCTGTCAGTATAATGGTGATGATGATGATGATGATACATGTCACAGATGTGTGTGTCTTTGTTTAAAGTATTGTGGTACTGAGTATTAACTTTTGAGTATTGAAATTGAAATATAACTATATCCGAAATTATTCGTTCGAAACACTGATACATGCGTATTTCAAAACTAAATTGTAAACATTTAACCTTACTTTGTTTTAAAACAATCATTTCTTAAAATAATAATTACCAGACTTTATTCATATTACAAAAACAATGAATTAGAAACTATGTATCACTAGAAACAGCAAAAAAAACTTCTATAAATTTACATATCAGTAAACATTGCATTTTCCCTCCATGTACACATTTGAAAATCTGACCAATCAGAATCAATGTATTTGGTCAATAGTCAATCATGTTTTGACTATGGTCATTTCACAGGGATAACACAAATACTTACAATAAACCATTAATATAATAACAATTTCAAACAATACATATATTTTGTATTTAAAATATTTGTAAAATGACTGTTATTTGTTGTATTTATCAAGTAAATGCATTTTAATCAAGGTCTTTGAAAATGTTAGTCATATTCATAAAAAAATCTTGATCTATTCTTAAACATCACCTTTATGAATGTTTCTAGAATTTCAATAATGTGTGAACACTTAATGAAGAATGGACTTGATGGTTGACCATGTTCAAACATGCTCAACGGTTGACCACAAAATGACCATGTTTAAACCATGTTTGACCATGTTTCATGCCGTGGTTTATTGCCACCCATTTGACCGTGGTCAACCATGTTTCAAAGTCAAGACCATGATTAATCTTGCTTTATAGTCCTGTCAATACCATGGTCAACTATGTTTAATAGTCACCGCGGTTTATTGCCGCACTGGTGATCATGATATACCATGTTTCAATGTCAAGACCATTATAAATCTTGTTTCATGGTCCAGTCAATTACCATGGTCGACCATGTTTCTAAGTCACCTTGTTTTATTTCCGCCCTGTTGACCATGGTCTGACCAGAGTCCTTCCTAAATAAGACATAGTAGGAAATTTCACAGTTCTTCTGTGTGTCTGTTCAAATTTGGTTTAAATTAATATGTCTTACAACATTTATAGGTATTAGGTTGGGTATGAATTTGTTTTCACATCATATGCACCCAAAATGTGGAAAGAAAACTCAGAATTGAGAGTACTTTAGTAGTTAACCACTTGTAATAATGTCTTAATTTGGGCTACATAAGCTTGTATGATAAATACATTTTCTGTCAGTATAATGGTGATGATGATGATGATGATACATGTCACAGATGTGTGTGTCTTTGTTTAAAGTATTGTGGTACTGAGTATTAACTTTTGAGTATTGAAATTGAAATATAACTATATCCGAAATTATTCGTTCGAAACACTGATACATGCGTATTTCAAAACTAAATTGTAAACATTTAACCTTACTTTGTTTTAAAACAATCATTTCTTAAAATAATAATTACCAGACTTTATTCATATTACAAAAACAATGAATTAGAAACTATGTATCACTAGAAACAGCAAAAAAAACTTCTATAAATTTACATATCAGTAAACATTGCATTTTCCCTCCATGTACACATTTGAAAATCTGACCAATCAGAATCAATGTATTTGGTCAATAGTCAATCATGTTTTGACTATGGTCATTTCACAGGGATAACACAAATACTTACAATAAACCATTAATATAATAACAATTTCAAACAATACATATATTTTGTATTTAAAATATTTGTAAAATGACTGTTATTTGTTGTATTTATCAAGTAAATGCATTTTAATCAAGGTCTTTGAAAATGTTAGTCATATTCATAAAAAAATCTTGATCTATTCTTAAACATCACCTTTATGAATGTTTCTAGAATTTCAATAATGTGTGAACACTTAATGAAGAATGGACTTGATGGTTGACCATGTTCAAACATGCTCAACGGTTGACCACAAAATGACCATGTTTAAACCATGTTTGACCATGTTTCATGCCGTGGTTTATTGCCACCCATTTGACCATGGTCAACCATGTTTCAAAGTCAAGACCATGATTAATCTTGCTTTATAGTCCTGTCAATACCATGGTCAACTATGTTTAATAGTCACCGCGGTTTATTGCCGCACTGGTGATCATGATATACCATGTTTCAATGTCAAGACCATTATAAATCTTGTTTCATGGTCCAGTCAATTACCATGGTCGACCATGTTTCTAAGTCACCTTGTTTTATTTCCGCCCTGTTGACCATGGTCTGACCAGAGTCCTTCCTAAATAAGACATAGTAGGAAATTTCACAGTTCTTCTGTGTGTCTGTTCAAATTTGGTTTAAATTAATATGTCTTACAACATTTATAGGTATTAGGTTGGGTATGAATTTGTTTTCACATCATATGCACCCAAAATGTGGAAAGAAAACTCAGAATTGAGAGTACTTTAGTAGTTAACCACTTGTAATAATGTCTTAATTTGGGCTACATAAGCTTGTATGATAAATACATTTTCTGTCAGTATAATGGTGATGATGATGATGATGATACATGTCACAGATGTGTGTGTCTTTGTTTAAAGTATTGTGGTACTGAGTATTAACTTTTGAGTATTGAAATTGAAATATAACTATATCCGAAATTATTCGTTCGAAACACTGATACATGCGTATTTCAAAACTAAATTGTAAACATTTAACCTTACTTTGTTTTAAAACAATCATTTCTTAAAATAATAATTACCAGACTTTATTCATATTACAAAAACAATGAATTAGAAACTATGTATCACTAGAAACAGCAAAAAAAACTTCTATAAATTTACATATCAGTAAACATTGCATTTTCCCTCCATGTACACATTTGAAAATCTGACCAATCAGAATCAATGTATTTGGTCAATAGTCAATCATGTTTTGACTATGGTCATTTCACAGGGATAACACAAATACTTACAATAAACCATTAATATAATAACAATTTCAAACAATACATATATTTTGTATTTAAAATATTTGTAAAATGACTGTTATTTGTTGTATTTATCAAGTAAATGCATTTTAATCAAGGTCTTTGAAAATGTTAGTCATATTCATAAAAAAATCTTGATCTATTCTTAAACATCACCTTTATGAATGTTTCTAGAATTTCAATAATGTGTGAACACTTAATGAAGAATGGACTTGATGGTTGACCATGTTCAAACATGCTCAACGGTTGACCACAAAATGACCATGTTTAAACCATGTTTGACCATGTTTCATGCCGTGGTTTATTGCCACCCATTTGACCATGGTCAACCATGTTTCAAAGTCAAGACCATGATTAATCTTGCTTTATAGTCCTGTCAATACCATGGTCAACTATGTTTAATAGTCACCGCGGTTTATTGCCGCACTGGTGATCATGATATACCATGTTTCAATGTCAAGACCATTATAAATCTTGTTTCATGGTCCAGTCAATTACCATGGTCGACCATGTTTCTAAGTCACCTTGTTTTATTTCCGCCCTGTTGACCATGGTCTGACCAGAGTCCTTCCTAAATAAGACATAGTAGGAAATTTCACAGTTCTTCTGTGTGTCTGTTCAAATTTGGTTTAAATTAATATGTCTTACAACATTTATAGGTATTAGGTTGGGTATGAATTTGTTTTCACATCATATGCACCCAAAATGTGGAAAGAAAACTCAGAATTGAGAGTACTTTAGTAGTTAACCACTTGTAATAATGTCTTAATTTGGGCTACATAAGCTTGTATGATAAATACATTTTCTGTCAGTATAATGGTGATGATGATGATGATGATACATGTCACAGATGTGTGTGTCTTTGTTTAAAGTATTGTGGTACTGAGTATTAACTTTTGAGTATTGAAATTGAAATATAACTATATCCGAAATTATTCGTTCGAAACACTGATACATGCGTATTTCAAAACTAAATTGTAAACATTTAACCTTACTTTGTTTTAAAACAATCATTTCTTAAAATAATAATTACCAGACTTTATTCATATTACAAAAACAATGAATTAGAAACTATGTATCACTAGAAACAGCAAAAAAAACTTCTATAAATTTACATATCAGTAAACATTGCATTTTCCCTCCATGTACACATTTGAAAATCTGACCAATCAGAATCAATGTATTTGGTCAATAGTCAATCATGTTTTGACTATGGTCATTTCACAGGGATAACACAAATACTTACAATAAACCATTAATATAATAACAATTTCAAACAATACATATATTTTGTATTTAAAATATTTGTAAAATGACTGTTATTTGTTGTATTTATCAAGTAAATGCATTTTAATCAAGGTCTTTGAAAATGTTAGTCATATTCATAAAAAAATCTTGATCTATTCTTAAACATCACCTTTATGAATGTTTCTAGAATTTCAATAATGTGTGAACACTTAATGAAGAATATCACACATAACTTAATGCATAACACTTCAGGAAGTACGTTACCAGAAGTGATCGAGGAGACTGCATTCTTAATGAGGTGAAAAATTATTGATCTCATGAAGTCCATTTCGACAGAGCTGACCATGACTCATTGTCAGTCCTGGATAATACATCCTACATGAACAAACACAAAATTAACACAGAGAAATGTGTATTTATTATAGTAACTTTTCAATAAGAAACATACACATGAATAAGAAACATACACATATCAAATATGTGAAATGTTTAAGTTTGACAATGATTCATGATATAAAAATTACTGTTGACCCAAAATCATGGTCAAACAAAGACTAGTGAATATAATTTATTGTCAATCATGGAGAATCTTTAAAGTGTACAAATTCCACGGCAAACAGCATACAAATCTAGAATTATTGCATATAAAGTTATAACCAAACACTAGTTAAACAATGCAATGTTTCTGAACTAATGTGGTAAATGTTTAAGATTGACAAAGTTTCATGGTATAGAAAACACAATTGTTTAACATAGTCAAACTATAATCAAATCATTGCTGATCATAGTAATGATAGACCATAGTCAAAGCCACAGCGAACAACATTGCCAACCATGTTTTTACCTTGTTTAACTATTGTCAAACATGATTCAAGGTTAACATTTCACAGGGTAATCGTTTTCAACTTGTCCATATCCACCTTGACCTTGTGCGAAATGAGGAAATAACATCTAGGGATTGCTCAATCATTTGAAATAATACTGAATATGTTGGAAAGCAAATAAAGTAAATACGAGATATTTGGGGCAGACTTTCTGGACATTGTTGCATTTTTATTAAACTGAGCAACAGATAAGGCGCGTATTTGCGTTAATACCCAAATCTGAAACACATGTATTCAATTAATTTTGAATTTATTGAGTGACAAAACACAATTCTTATTCTGAATAATCACAAATCTCCAAAGAGATTGTGTAAAGATTGGTCAGTGTTAATGTTTAACTGATAGTCATATAATGAAAATATTAATGCAAGCTAATTATGACATGTTACCGGTGTTCGAGTTAAGTAAGCGCGGTTGTAAAGCCTAAATTTGATCTGTCTAGTATAACCCTGTAGAAATAAAGTATGGGAATCATTTTGAACATAAATTTACCGAACCAAAAAGAAACTCATTTTTAGGTTTGAATGTAGATAATGTTTTAACGTTTAAATAGATTTGTGTGAAATCTTATGTTTGTTGTATAAGTTAGTCTTATGAATCTACTGGGATTAACTGGCCGAGTTTGCAACGTAGAACGATTTTATAATAACCACACATATTTATGTGTGTACATCTCTCAAGTAATCGTGACAATTTGGCTCGCACTTTACGAGTGTCTTTTTTTGTTTCAGTATGTCATCAGATAATGGTTGTCCATTGTCGCACACATATATTTCGTGCCGATGTGCATACATGTATGTGCTGATCGCAATTATGTATTTCGAAGTAGATCTTGAAGTCTTAATATTAGTAATCTTTCTTACGTATAGCCTTTGATAAACCGGGCATGCGACAAGTTCCCACCATCTAGTATTTCGTTCTAGTCTTGTCGAGCCTATCGTTAAACAGTCCATCATTAAATATGCCAACATTATGTTTTATGTTTGTTTGTTTATTGTTTATACTTTTTTGTTGCTTCCGTTCCTTATATGGAGATCCTGCTTATTGCGTTCAAACCGATGCACCTGCTTTTACATATCACTATAATCACCTATTTCATGCTTCTCGCTAATGTGTTCCCTTAAAATATTATCTTTAAACTGCAGAGGCATCCAGGGCATAAAGAAAAGATTACAAGTATTTCAATATTTAAAAGATACAAATTGTGACATATTGTGTCTTCAGGATACACATTTTGTTTGCGATCAATATAAAACTATTTACTCAGAATGGGGGGCAGAATGTTTTATGAGTTATGGCTCTTCCAATTCCCGCGGTGTTGCAATTTTCCTTTCAAAGAAACTTTAGTACAAAATACATAACGTTTATTATGATGACCAAGGAAACTTTATTCTGCTTGATTTAAATCTCGGTGAAACCAGAA
The DNA here is from genome assembly GCA_027627225.1 of Congeria kusceri. NCBI lineage: Eukaryota > Metazoa > Mollusca > Bivalvia > Myida > Dreissenidae > Congeria > Congeria kusceri. The sequence continues at coordinate 31,356,868 of CM051032.1, read as the reverse complement.
TTACCATTGTTACTATCTATGGGCCAAACACTGATATCCCGGACTTTTTTAACAATATCCTCCAGAAAATTGACACAATTAGTAATGATTCTTTCTTGATTTGTGGTGACTTTAATTTAGTATTAGACCCAAATCTGGATTACGATAATTATAAAACAGTGAATAATAAAAATGCAAGACAAACTGTTATAAAGCATATTGAAGAACGCAATCTTTCCGACCCTTTCAGAGTTAACTACCCTGTTTCGAAACGATACACATGGAGACGAACAAACCCCATACAACAAGCTAGGCTTGATTTTTTCCTTTTATCACCGCTTTTATTACCAGCATTCGTCGATGTAAACATTCTACCAAGTTTCCAATCCGATCACTCAATTGTAATCATGTCTTTACAATTTACTAATTTTAGCCATGGCAAAGGTCTATGGAAGCATAATAATAATCTGTTAGGTGATATCGTCTACTTAAACACTATTAATAAAAAAATTAACGAAATTAAACAACAATATATGGTCCCCGTTTATAATTTTGATAACATGTCTGATAAAAAGATCAAGACATACAATTCACGATTGATGATCAACTTTTTCTCGATACTTTACTTATGGAAATAAGGGGCAAAGCTATATCTTGCAGTTCCTATAAGAAGAAATCGACTAACAATCGTGAAAAGCAACTTAAACTCGAAATCGAAGAACTAGAAAAAACTCTCACAGATGATAATGTTCAATATATTAATAATTTAAAAGCTGAACTTAAAAATATATATGATGAAAAATTAAAAGGGTCCGTTATTAGGTCGAGAGCTGAATGGGTTCAAAATGGTGAAAAACCCTCGAAACTATTCTGTAACCTTGAAAAATACAATTATACGACAAAAACTATGACCAACTTAATTAATGATAATGGAATTGTACTAGATAACCGATCTGACATTTTAAAAGAAACTGCCTTTTTCTATAAAAAACTATACCAGTCTCAAAATGTAAACGTGTACGATGAAGATTTAAATAGTTATGCAAATGACATACCCAAACTGTCAAGTGAACAGTTAAATAATTTAGAAGGGCCAATCACATTAAATGAGGCTTCTATTGTTTTAAAAAACATGGCAAATAATAAAAGCCCAGGTTCATCCGGTTTTACAAATGACTTTTTTAAGGCATTTTGGCCAAAATTGGGCACCTTCGTTTGCAGAGCTTTAAATCATGCATTTACAAGTGGAAATTTATCCGTTACTCAAACACAAGGTATAATTACCTGCATTCCAAAAGGTGACAAACCTAGACAATTTTTACAGAACTGGCGGCCAATAACGTTACTAAATACTGTATATAAAATCGGTTCTGGATGCATAGCAAACAGGTTGAAACTATATATAGATAAACTAATAAACAATGACCAATCTGGATTTATCAAGGGTAGGTTCATAGGAGAGAACACCAGACTCATTTACGATATACTTAATTACACAGATGAAAATGAAATCCCGGGTCTGCTGTTGCTAATAGATTTTGAAAAGGCCTTTGACTCTTTGTCATGGGCATTTGTTAATCGGACTCTATCATGGTTTAATTTCGGTCCTGATATAATAAAATGGTTTAATGTATTGTATAAAGACGGAGTATCGGCGGTCACGCAGTGTGTGTTTTTATCAGATTTTTTTCCAATACAACGTGGCTGCAGACAAGGGGATCCGCTCAGTTGCTACATTTTTATACTATGCGCTGAAATATTGTCTAATAAAATAAGGTCTAATCCTAAGATTAAGGGAATCAAAATTAATGACATGGAATATAAATTGTCACAATTTGCCGACGACACTTCGATACTCCTGGATGGCTCTGCAGCATCTCTCAATCAAACTTTAGATGTATTGTCACACTTCACACACTACTCAGGGTTAAAAGTTAATTTCGACAAAACGAAAGTAGTCTGGATAGGTAAAAATAAGTTTAGCTCCGAAAGTATTAAAACAAGATGGAAATTAAATTGGAACCAACAAACATTTGACATGCTTGGCTTAACATTCCACATTGACCTTAAAAAAATGGTAGAACTAAATTATGCTGACAAAATAGTTAAAATAAAAGCCTTATTAAAAAACTGGACCAGAAGGATTTTAACACCGATAGGAAGAATTCAAGTAATTAAAACTTTAGCATTGCCGGTGTTAAATCATCTCTTTCTTTCCTTGCCTAATCCACCACAAAATTTGTTAATAGAGATCAATGAATTATTTTTTAATTTTGTGTGGAATGGTAAACCACGAATTAGCAAAACTATTTTAATAAAGGAATATACTGAAGGAGGTTTAAAGATGATTGATTTGTTTTCCTTTGTTAGCTCTCTGAAGTGCTCATGGATCCGTAGAATTGTCACTGGGAATGGAAAATGGATAAATATTGTTAATTTAATGATTGATCTTCAAAAATTATACAACTGTGGCAGTCACTATCCTGAAAACTTAATTAACAAGATACAAAATGAATTTTGGAAAGATACATTGAAATCATTTGCTGAACTTTGTAGAAAAGAACCATTTAAAAATCAGCTTTTGCTACAAAATCCAATATTCTATAACCCAGACATAACAATTGGTAACAAAAGTGTATTTTTTAAATCATGGTTTGAAAAAGGCGTTCATTTTGTTGGGGACTTGATGCACAATGCTGAACTTTTAACCTTTTATAGTTATGATGATTTCTGCAAAGTATATAACTTCCATCCAAACTACTTATTTTTCCTAGGAATTATTAACGCAGTTGCAAGATACATGAAGCTTAGAAGCTCTTATGATACTTACTTTATGAAGCCGTTTATTCCCACTAGCCTAAGGTCCATCTTAGAAAACACAAAAGGTACAAAACCTATGTATGATATAATTAGCAAAAATGAGTCTTCGCCAGTGTGTATAGATAAATGGTCGAACATTTTTAATTCTATTGAAACAAAAGAATGGCGACATATTTTTGATATGCCTTTTCGTATTACACAGGATACCAATTTACAGTGGTTTCAATATAGAGTTGTACATAGAATCATAGGTACAAACTCCTTCTTATTTAAAATTGGTTATGCCACTTCAGCCAACTGTACCTTCTGTCAAACTGAATGTGAAACTATTCAACATATATTTTGGGAATGTAAGCATGTCAATCAGTTAATAACAGAATTTTTTTCTGGATGTAATCATTTTTCGAACTTTCTTAATATGCCTTCCTTTATACTGGGACATGCAAATACAAATGGACCCTTAAACTTAACATTTGTTTTGATCAAAATGTTTATTTATAATTGTAAAATGAACCAAACTAGACCCACTCTTAAAGCAGCAAAATCGTACCTGTCCTTGCATTGCCATGTACTAAATGAAATTAACTATTTTAATGATTTGCGTAAAAGTAAAGAATGGGAACTATTGTTACCCCTTTTCCAGTAGTTGTGATATGTGACCTTAGAAATTTTGTATTGTCAACTTTTTATTAACAAATATTGTTTATATTGTAATGTAAAAGCTATTGATGGTAAAATGTATAAAATGTGTTATAATATGCATATATTTCTTGTAAACTCTGTACGGTGTGGAGTGGGATGCCCTCGACCCTCACACACCTATTGACGAGGAAAATAAAATATATTTTGAACGGAAAAAAAAAAAAAAAAAAAAAAAAACATGTTTTCTCATTTGTTTCAATTTGAAATTAAATTACAGGCTATTTTAAACTCTTCAAACTTAAATTTAATGCTAATGTGGTATGGTTATTCGTATCACAATTCTCGAGGCTATGGTTGTGACTATGCAACTTTAACCGGAATCTATCAACTATTTCATTGAAACAATATTTACATCCAGATGTATGATGTATTTTAGACACGGTTGATGTGATATTGCGAGTCGCTATTTCCCTCTGATGTGCTTGTAGTGATAGTCCCTATTAAATTGAATAATATGCGAGGCATTATATATTTAATACGAAATCATCAATGTTTCAATGCAATATTAACGTTCAACGTTTAAACACAAATTGAACACAACTGATTGGGTGTATGATGCTAGATTTAGTGACGATTTACGACAGTTGATACGTTTAAATCTTGTCCAATCAAAATGCCTTAGTCTATTGACCGATTATTTTTGGTACGGTTCAGAATGCATATCAGTATCTAAACTTAATTATCTTAATGATACAAACGAATTAATTTTAAATGCCAAAAAAAAGACCGAACTCCTATTTTCAGTAGTTTTTGAAGGCTTTAATCTTTAATATATAATTACAACTGTATTTTAAACAGTTACAATGCGCTAAACATAACTTTAAATGCTCTGCTCAGACCTAACGCTAGTGTTTCCGGTTCTCTCCTTACAAAATGCACTACATATCATACTACCCAGTAATTGCTACAGTTAACGGAACACAATTCAGCACTATAGGCAAAACATACCACACCGTTGTAAATACGTTAAAGGTAATAAATTGGGCATACATCCTAGCTACACTTAGAACACCAGTCTCAACATTTCCATTAGTAGTTTAGTAACTTACAACTGCAGCAGTTCGCTGTAACGGCGCATTGCCAGCGAATCCGACGTTTGCGTCACTTGCCTGAAAAGTTGTTAACGTCAGATATCTTGACTTGCTACGCAACAAGTACTTGGTGCCTCGCAACCAGGCCAAAACGGACTGCTTGAAACCGTTCGTAAGTTCTTTGACATGAAGGCGTACAATAATGGATTCACGCAGGTATTTGCCTACGCGAGGATGTTGAAGGCGATTCAGAGAAGCTTCAGATTTCCTAAGGGAATTTAGTAGAGGACCTCGAAGGCGGTCAGCGATTGTTAGGATTTGATTTTAATGAGATTGGCGTCTGATGTAATAAAATAAAATACAGTACTATTACATTCGGCATAACGAAATATCCATTTAAATGTACCAAATGTAAAACTGTATGAATTCTGTTTATATTAATATTGAAAACGAACTTTACAATCAATATAAAAGGTATGTAGTATATGTCACTCATGAAAAAACAATAGTAACAACTGCAAAACTAGCATTGCTTCCACATCTAGAAACATCACAATTTGTCCTATTTCTAATGAAGGGTCCTTGCAAGTAGGTGGGAGAGACAACAAATAATTAAAAATCATGAACAGTAAGCGTCTATTCCTATATTTACCCGATTTGTCCCTGTCCAGTCGATGCATAAAGTCTTGAAGCCAACAAATGCACAGTGCCAATCTCTTTATGTGCGTAATCAAATGTATCGATCATATCGTATCTGCAAAAAACAAAAGCATCAACACTAACTAATGTCACATACCACCTCTTAAAGCTTGTAATCGAGGTGGCGAGGGAAGCGTGCTAAAAACAACATTAATTTTAGTGAATATAACACACAGTTTATCTGACTGTAGATTAATAATAAACGTTCGTAGAGCCTACCTGGCTTATATGATTGATCTAACAACAACAATTATTATTCACTTTCAATTATATTATGGTAGCGATTAAACAGGCCCTACTGATTCCAATCGGCTTACCTGTTGGCCTACCTGGGCTACTGGCAAAATACCAACAGCTGTCGCCACCGCAGCTAACACCCTGCCTGAGCTACGCTACCTCAGGTAGGCCTTCTAGCTCAGCTAGCGACATCAAACTGGCTTTATCACTTAGCTGCAAGGGTCTACTTTTTCCCTAACTAGCGGACTTACCAGGCACCGAACCTCTACCGACTATTTAGGTACAACACAGTCACTACAGTATATCTGACCAAGTTAAGTAGACTACCTCCCGGTCACCGAAGTGCGTGGTACAAACGGTAGCCCACCTAGGGTATCTACTTTCAGTAGATGTACCTAATGCCAAGTAATTCAGATTTGTAGTACTTTATTATTTTACCTTCCGATCACCGAAGTGCATGGTACAGTAGCAAGCCATGGTTCCTTTCCGAACGATGTTTTCACTGTGCCAACAGACTCTCTCGATCGTGTATTTAGAAGTTTATCAGGTCCTTCCGCACCTGAGGCTGCATTATGTGAGGACCCGGAGTGTGTCCCAGCACTCCCACCTAATTAATTTACTAGAGACTCACGAAAGTTGGGACGAATTTTGAATCAATGCTGCAATTTCCAGCTATTTATTTTTTACTGAAAGATATTTAATTTTGGTGTGGTCTTGTGCTGTGGGGGAAAACCGGAGTACCCGGAGGAAACCCCACCTGTCCGGTATGGTGACCACCAACCAAACTCACATGCGCCGGGAGTGGGAAGCGAACCCGGGCCGCCTAGGTGAGAAGCTCGTGTACCAACCACTGCGCTAGCCGGACAGCCACTAGACTCTCTCGATCAAAGAATTTCTCACCTTTTATTGACCCCCGTGATCACGTGACCACCATCGTAGTAGCCGCTGATGCAATTAATTACCAGTATAAATCGCTTACCTCATTGACAAATGTTATTACCCATTTGAGCCTTTCTGTAATAATTATTAATTTATTAGGGAAAGTGTCCGGGTAGAACAACCATTTAAATTACGAACATTCTAAATAAACATAATTAAAACCAATTTAGGTCCTTAATAAGATTAATGATACAAATAGAACTCAATTTACCGTGAGAAACGACGCTATCTGCTTGACAGACAAACCGTTAAATGAATTTAATGTTAAAGGGAAGTAGCTCTTCGGAAGCGTAGGTTACACCAAACTAAATTCGTCACACTAACATAATTATTCTGCCGAGGAAAACATAAAACAAGAAAAGACGTTATAAGCGCTTAACAATTTTAACAACTTCAATTGTTGTTTTTTCGCGAACGACGCTATTTTTACACCTTGTTTCCAATACATTCGGAAGTGTAATTTGTAAAAAATGATACAGTTTAATCAATGTTTAGAAGAAATAAGTAAAGAAAAAAAAACGGTATAATCTGCGATTTCATGGTTGGTTAATTTTCATAGCTAAAAACAAAGTACATTATTTTCACGTTATTTAGAAACTCGGTGATGGAGGTCAGGGCAAATTTACAATCTTATAACGTCATAAATAAATTTTTTCTGTACATAATTTACACGGACGTTTGTTGTGTTGTTTTTTTTTGTTCTTTTGATCATGTTGTCACTGAATTTATTAACAAAATGTGTAGCTTTTGTTGCTAACGTAAATAAGCGAATAGCATGAACACCCTCAAGTCTCAACGTCAAATGTTGACCGCTGAAATCGCTTGTTAGTAAATGACCATTGGTTTTGATTGTTTACAATTATACGAAGCTGATGCACGTTCGTTAGCTGAACTGTATATTTAAATGCAGGATCATAAAATTGTTAATAAGTAGTGAAATCATAACATTGTATAAAAAGAAAAATAACCGGGTGTTAAATTAACATGAACTAAAATTAAATATATAATTTACTGAACCCAGTAAAACTGATCTGAGGCCATACGTATCAAGAGCAAACCTCATTTAACCCCAAATTCAGACTCGACTTGTTTTGGGCCTGGTCCGACAACTACGGAAATTCTATATATCTCAAACATAGGCTTAAGTTAAATATTAACTAATGCAATTCAAAGCTGATATGTAGCGACCGGTTGCATTGGTAAATTGTTTCAGTTAATTCTATATTGTGAACTTTAGTAGTCACAGGACCAGACTCAACATGAGGTCTGGGCCCATAACTTCGAACATTCTTGAAATTAATCGTATTATTAATCTTAAATATCAACCGATGGAGATAAAAGCTCACATGCAACAAGCGTTATCATTGGTCAATATTTAAAGCATAGCATACGTTTGAAAGATTGAGACCTTCTGTAGTTCTGATATTTTCAAGGTCATACCTTCCGGATCTTATGTCGACGGGCCGTATGGCAACGTGCCAAACGATGTTTGCGATCCACACGCTGAAATAAAACTAGCACTAAAATACAAATAACACGTGACCAAGAAAGACATGCAACTGAAGTCAAAATAATACGTAACAAGGTCAATAGGATTTGTTTTAGAACTTACCGGACTGAAGTTAACATAACACGTGACCAGGTCAATAGGGTTTGTTTTAGAACTTACCGCACTGAAGTAAAAACATTTCGTGACCAGGTCAATAGGGTTTGTTTTAGAACTCGCCGCATTGAAGTAAACATAACACGTGACCAGGTCAATAGGGTTTGTTATAGGACGTACCGCAATGAGGCAAATATATCACGTGACCAGGTCAATAGGGTTTGTTATAGAACGTAAAGCACTGAGATTAATTTAGCACGTGACCAGGTCAATAGGGTTTGTTATAGAACGTACCGCACTGAAGTAAAAATAGTACATGGCCAGGTCAATAGGTTTGTTATAGAACGTAAGCACTGAGGTAAAAATACCACGTGACCAGGTCAATAGGGTTTGTTATAGAACGTACCGCACTGAAGTAAAAATAAAACGTAACCAGCCCAATAGGGTCTGCTTTAGAACGTACCGCACTGAACTAAAAATAACACGTAACCAGGTCAATATGGTTTGTCTTAGAACATGCTGTACCAAAGTTAACATCATACATAACCGGTTAGCGTTTGTTCTAGAACAACACGTAATCTTCAATGATAGTATTCAGATGTTAAATTCTTAGATTTAGATTTTGAGTATCAGCTCGTTCTTTCCATTTATTGCAATCCTTTGCATTGTACATTTTATTTGGGTCTAAGCTTAAACGACCATTGTCTAAAAAAAAATAAACTTATGTTATAATTTCTGAAATAAGAAAACTTTATTTATTAAATAAAAGTTCCAAATATTCTGAAAATAGTGTAATTTGTTTTAAATGTGTAAAAATTACCCAACCATTTAACTTCATATTGCCACTCCCACCAAAAAGGATGAACTATATAAATAGGTACACAAAGATAGTTTTTATCATTATGACATCACTCATCTGACAGTACAGGATATTGGTAGAATACAGTCATCTCGACCCGTCAAACAACATGTAGATCTACAAATGATTACGGTGTATTCGTCGAATACAAACACCATACACATGAGTCGTTGCTGAGCAATTAACGTCAGTGCTACTCAGCCGATTAAAATCTATAAACTCAATAATACAGCTATAATATATAGAGCATACAGAACGAATTGTGACACGTCAATCAAACAATACTGGCTTAAGTTTGATTGTTTAATCAAATACTGTCTCCTTCTTTTGTTTAGCAAACAAATCCGCGACATTCCTTTGATTGAAACCATAATAAATGCTGGAATGATGGGAAAGAACTTTCGGACGTCGATGCCATAATGAGACTAAAAACTAACGAGGCCAATAGGTTGCTAACCAGTGATAAAGAAACTAACAAGCAACATAACAAGAATTGCTATCCTTACGCTTGAGTTGTGGGTAACAATCGCAGTGTTGTGTCTAATACAGCTGAATATTACTTATCTTGAATTCGCTTAAATCGAGGTTCCGGATAAGTCGATGTGGAAACTAATTCTTATATTATGTAAGATAAATAAAGTTATCTCGGACTTGCAACATTTTTTTTAGATTAAACTCCAATTCTGGTGAAATGAAATGAACTCTCATATCAGTATTCAACACATTAATGGTTAATATGATTTATTTCGCTCAGTATTGTTAAGTTATGTTTGATTATTTGTATGATGACACACGTTACAGACGTGTTATAAAAACAATTAAAAACATTTTCAATGAGAGTGTTACACCTACAACCTCCTGCAATCGCAAAGCGCTTTGCTGGTAACGGTTTGCTCAAGAATAGCGGCAAAATGCGTAACTTATTATAAAAAAAAGCAGTGGTAGTAGTAGTAGTAGTAGTAGTAAAAGTAGTAGTAGTAGTAGTTGTTGTTGTCGTTGTTGTCGTTGTTGTGTATGTTTGTACGTACGTACAAAATTTACATATTTTTACCTGATTTGTTGCGATTTATCGTCAATATTTCCAAAAAACACTGAAAAACATTATTATCCAACTGCTTCCGGTTTACACAAAAATGGCTGAAAAAATTGAGTCTTTACTCCCCCAAAAATTGGAGAGCTTAAAGGGAGACCACTCTGCGTTAAGAGGCTGGTTCACTATAATTCGTAATTAACAGTAAAATAAGAATCCGAGAGATACTTGCGTGTGTGTGTATACCTACTTAAGTAATTTTTGAAATGAAATGTTGAGCATTATCCTCAATATTTCCTCATAATAGTTTTTTTCGCGCTATTTCCTTTTATCTGTTACCCGGTCTGAACATAACACTGAAAGGTCGGGTCGGAAAACAATTGTGTGTTATAATTGTGATGTCATAAAGGGAGTACAACTTCCCACGGTTTTCTAAGATCGACCAAAGATCTATCGAGATAAAACGAGTTTCCACAGGCTTGTATACATGTTTCTAATCTCTGTTAATAGATCTCTGGATCGACCGATGTCGGTAACTGTCGGCAAATGTCGTTCAAGCGATGCCTGTTTTATTCTGATTATTGTTTAACACGTGTTATATTTACCATACATTCGAAATTTAATACTTTATTAGAAGTTCAAGATAATGTGATGTTGTTATTTCAATGCTTAAACTACTAAATTGTATTACTTAAATTTAAATTTATATAGTATTATTAGTAATTGTGTTTAATTGTGTTTGACTATGTTTCTATATATGTAAACTTGCAAATGAACATGTATACAAGTCATAAAGTATGGTGATTGTCATTCCCTTAGTTTTTGTCAGCTTTTTCTACTACCGAATAGTAGTTGACTTATTATACTTAATATGTGTGCCACGTTGCTTGTGAATGTGTGCGCATGTGTTTCTACATGATTTGTATTAAAATAGTAAAAAGTAATTAACCAGTTTAGACATTTGCTTCACCAATCACTGAAAACTATGGCTTAGGTTGGGCTGCATATATATTAGACAGTTTTGTAGTTTCAGCTGAAGAAAGAGAATTTCCACAAATCAGCCGGAATGCTTTCCAGGAGGTCTAGCCTGGTGATAAGCACAGTACACATGATTCTCTGACTGTGCCAGTTGGTGAAGATGCATCCTAAATTACCAGCATATACAGCCTAATTTGCCAACATACTGCAGTATATAAACTATTAACGTGAAGATAAATGGAAAAGAAGCAAAAGAAACATTGTTCGTGCATAGTGTTTTGTCTCAGAGTTGAAAACAGTGAAGGGTGTGGGTGGCATTTTGTGTGCCCACAGGGAACCTAGTTTTGAAAACAAAATCTTTAATTCACTCAAATAATTGCTTTTCACAATTAAATATTTTGTTGAACTAGTGTAAATGGTGTATTTAACTTTAATTGCTGAATTTTTGCCACATATGATAATTATTTTTGAGGAACTGCCTAAATAAAGCTGTCTTATTTTTAACGGGTATGTTCGTTTTTCCTCATTATAAAAAACAGTACAACAATACATGGTCAATGTGTTTCGTTCTTTTTATTTCAATCAAATATATGTTATAAATGAAAAAAGTGATAAAATATATCAGTAAAAAAAAACGTTCTTTTAGACTACAGATTATTTTCTCTGTTCTGTCAGCTTAAAGTTTATACTGATCTACCATAGCAAATATATAAATATTAATAATTTTATCTTTTTAATGCCTTATATGGTCTTATTTTATAATATTCTATCATTGCTTGTATAGAAGACACCAAAAGTGTGTATGTAGACGCTATTTATACTATAATTAAATTTAGATTATTTTTATCCATAGGAGTTAATGAATTTTGATGAAAATTGTAAAAGGTAGAGTGTAATTAACATTGAAAAAAATAAATTATTTTTGCATGAAAAACCACCCTCAAAATGTGTAATTAGATCAGTAATGTAATACAGATAATGAAAATAATATTTATAATTAGGTTTGGAACATTGTCTATTGCAGCGTACTAATAATGTTTATACTGCCCTCATAAGAAGTAACTCAATACAATAGACACTACAGTAAATATTGTTTTTATGCTGTTAAATAAATATGCTTTTGCCCGTTAACTAGGTAGCATCATATTCATTGTAGTATTAGTAGTAGTAGTAGTAGTAGTAGTAGTAGTAGTAGTAGTAGTAGTAGTAGTAGTAGTAGTAGTAGTAGTAGTAGTAGTAGTAGTAGTAGTAGTAGTAGCAGTAGCAGTAGTCATTCATTCATTCATTCATTCATTCATTCATTCATTCATGTTTATTGCATTAAACATATACATGTTTATAGCAAGTAATACATGATAAGTACAACATGACGGTATGAGTTAACAGAAGAGCATGGAAAAATATAATGTGTATTAATTTCTCAGTTTGTTGGCATGGTAAATAAATTTGCTTAATCCATTTATAACAGCTACTGATGTTGATGTGATAAGATTTATAAATTTTTGCAATGTAGGCCATGTAAAATAATAACGTTTTAAGTATTGTTTTCTCAAATTTGAATATTTTGGAAATATAAGTAAAATGTTATATTCATTTTTTATCAAATTAAAGTGGCAATTGGTACAAAATTTAATATTTCTAGGTATATCTGTATATCTACCTGTTTCCTTGGCTAAATTATCAGCAGATGTTCGAAATTTTACCAAGGCTATCTTAAATTTTTTAACCTTGATAATTTCTAGATATTTTTCTAAATCTAACTAGTGTTTAAAGAACCAAATATTTTCAAGACGTGACGAGTTATTTATTTTTGAATACCATGTTTCCTTATATATGTTAAGCATTCCGTGTTTAATTGGGAAGAACTATACAGGTGTGTTTAACTGACTTTCCCATACAATCATTAGTCCTATTTCATTTAATATATTTTTAATTTGGTAAGCCCAATTGTTGCCGTTATATGAAATTTCTTGTTCTGCAACGTTCCTTAGCATGTTATAAGTTTTAAATAGGATACTGTTTTTGTCGAGATTTAATATTTTTATCCAATATTTTATCATTATAATTTTTCTTTGAATGTAAATAGGTGTTCTTTCCTTATTTCCCATATAGCGCTTCGCGATTAGTTGAGGTTAGATACCAGTAAATAATTGTGTATCCCTCCGTGGTCCATTCGAAAGTAGTGCTTATTACTAAAGAGTTCCTCTTCTCTTCTGGCATTAAAGCCATTTAGAAATCTCAGACATGCCTTTTGTGGTTATTTCTAATATCCTATTTGTGTCTGCAACATATTGGTGCATTTCATTGGAGGCTAACTTGAAAGGTGAACTTTTGGGGTGTGTTTACTGTGGTATGGGGCTTTTGTCGAAATCTGACTGCCGAAACCCTCTTTTCTACCGGTGCCTGCATTCAAGTGAGATGCATTTTCTTAGAAGTAACATGACATATCTGTTTTATTGCCAATTTTGGAAGAGGATAGATTGATCTCTAAATTGATACCAGCTTGCACAATCTGAAATAAGGGAAATGCTTGAAAAAATGCTTGGAAAGTTTGCCGTTTTATAATGGGACCCTATGGAAATTGGAATTACTGGTAACTAACCTTTAAGAAAACCAGGGACCGGCCCTTTAAGGTCTAATTACCCCAAAACGGAAGTCACATCCTCAGGGTTACATGCTGTCAGTTAGATAATAAGCACATGTGGCTTAGTGCAGGATGCATATAATTTGTAAAATACAGTTTAAATGATATGTTTTGGTATCATTTTAAAGGTATATATGTAAGCAATAAGAAAAAAGGCTGTTTTGTGCACTACTTGTTTGTCTAGTGGTTCCCAGCTTCATAACTTTTGGCCCATGTATTCATGCGCAAAATGGCAGCCTCCATGCCCGTCAAAACCGGTGTGTTTTTCTAAGGTAAATATTTTGAGTTACAACGCATAGAATTTTTTGACATGCTGTTTATTCAAAAGGTTATGTCCTCATCTTTCCAACAATGTATGGTGATATATTGGAAAGTAGCTTGGTCATGGTGAAAAGTGAGATCAAATTTTTAATATTTTATATGTAACAAAGAAGGAATTTATTTGCGCATACGTAACCTTTAAGAACTTCAACTAATATTAGTCGTCTGCAAAGATTTTGAAAATGGACTCTTACAAACACACTGTACTGGAAAGAATAACTGCCAGATGCCACCTTGACCCCATTTAGGGCTGTATTTTATGGGATGGTTGCTCTAGGGGGCATTAGTGGGGGGGGGGGGGAAATATGGGAAAATTAAAGCAAAATGTCCCCCGAAGTGGCAATCCGAGACCCATTGTGTTCATCGTGTTGTTTTTCAGTTTCATTTTGACATTAATTTGCATTAGTTTCAACAATTATCTCATTGATGTCATAATGCCTTGTGTTGTAATCCTGAATATTTAGTTTAAGAACCTGTAACTGACAATAATGCCCCGCAAAGGTCGTGTCCGCACTGGCCGATGCTTTGGCCATGATGACCGTCCGACCTGCCTACTTTGAATAATACCAATTTTCCTAATTTGCAATGTTAACAGATCCTATTTAGTTCATACGTTATTTTGTAATTGTAGTTCAATCAGGCTTTCAGCTGAAAAATACATAAAATGCATGCATAAAACACTTAAGCCGCTCACGCCAACCTAGACCCCACCAAATGGAGATAGCGGCATCAAAATTTAAATCACCAGCACAGTTTGGTTTAATTTGAGTATGTTTTTTAAATGCAGTGTTGAAAAGAACCAGGACCTCAGCCGGAACCATCAACTCATTGGTAAACAAGTCTGGGTGAAGTGACGAGTCATCAAAACTACTTTACTTGTCAACTACACTGGAGCGTTGGGGCGGGGCAGTAAAGCTGACACAGTCGTGCCCGTACCATCGGTATTTTTTAAGGTTAGTACATGATTATTGTCATGTATTCTACTATCTAATGTTTTCTTTTCCAGCCTGGCATTCTTCTTATCAACACCAGTAGGAAAAGCAAGAGTTTAACCCTTGTTGGGACTCTCAAACCCGTTTTAGAACTGAACTGTTCGCACATGAGCTCGACAATCTGAAGCCGGCATAGCGACTAGCCTTATCGCAGTAAATAAAACTTAGTAAACTAGTGTATATGTACACTTATTGTATCTAAGTTACACTAGTATTCACAATATTGAGTAAACATGCACAGAAAACCTTTTTATTTTCACAGATTACTCAGCAGAGAGTACATGGAACAGATTGAAGATTGCAGGCGGCTGACCACACCCACAGGTTCAGGTGTGACAGAAGACTGTTAATTTATATCTGGCATTGACATTTTGGGGTCAAATTCTTTCTTTGTTGTGTGACAGGAGGTCAAATCTGTTGATTGTTATGTAAACAAACCCTTTTCTGGGGTCAAATGGCATCTGAAATGCTACATTTATATGGATTTTACCCCCAAAAATGCAGAAACTTAAAAAATAAATAGTTCAAAACTGACTAAAAACCTATTCTGTAACATTTAGAATGCCAATGAAGATTGTTTTCACTTCTGACTTTATATATTGTATCTGCTATGCCTATTAAAACTCAAACTTATGCTTAATTCTGAGTTAAAATCATGTTTTCCAGACGTACCCAAGTACATTTTTTTCCGTCTTAATTTTT
The DNA here is from genome assembly GCA_027627225.1 of Congeria kusceri. NCBI lineage: Eukaryota > Metazoa > Mollusca > Bivalvia > Myida > Dreissenidae > Congeria > Congeria kusceri. The sequence continues at coordinate 31,341,332 of CM051032.1, read as the reverse complement.
GCCCCAAAACACCATTATATGTGACATTTTCAATTTTATTTTTTTCCAATAAATCTTTAAACCAGTGTAATAGGACTTCATGTTCTTTCTCGAAATAGATCAGATTGATGAAAATTGTGGTTTTTATTCAAATTTGAAAGGGTTGGGTTCTCTTAAAGGTCTAACTACCCCAAAACGGAAGTCACATCCTCAGGGTTACATGCTGTCAGTTAGATAATAAGCACATGTGGCTTAGTGCAGGATGCATATAATTTGTAAAATACAGTTTAAATGATATGTTTTGGTATCATTTTAAAGGTATATATGTAAGCAATAAGAAAAAAGGCTGTTTTGTGCACTACTTGTTTGTCTAGTGGTTCCCAGCTTCATAACTTTTGGCCCATGTATTCATGCGCAAAATGGCAGCCTCCATGCCCGTCAAAACCGGTGTGTTTTTTCTAAGGTAAATATTTTGAGTTACAATGCATAGAATTTTTTGACATGCTGTTTATTCAAAAGGTTATGTCCTCATCTTTCCAACAATGTATGGTGATATATTGGAAAGTAGCTTGGTCATGGTGAAAAGTGAGATCAAATTTTTAATATTTTATATGTACCAAAGAAGGAATTTATTTGCGCATGCGTAACCTTAAGGTCCACTTATACATGCAATCCCCATGTAACTGTGTTATTTTATTGCGTTTATTACTTTTCACGGGAATAAATGTGAATAATATCATAACTGACACGTTATCTACGATTTTTAAATCTAAACCTGTTTTTTCGGGTAAAAAAATGAAAAAAAAGTACGGAAACTCGCCTTTTGCAGCTCACAGCACATCGAATCATGTTATACGCAAATATTACACGTTTTATACTTTATTACTGTCCATTGCATTAAAACAAGTCTAAATGAACTGGTATTTTGACTGGTTTATGTGATTCAGGTGTGAAATTTAGTTCACGCTCCCCATACAATCCAAGTACTGAAACGCAAGCCAGATGGCTTATTATGTGTCACACTCATATGCGTTTTGGGGGCATTTCTACTTAGCGGATCGACCAGAAATTGTGCATGTGTGGTACAAGTATTTTAATAATGATGTAGAAGAGTTTTTTTTATGATAGCGAAATTTTGAGTTGTCTTTGATGTTTTTACGCATAACACTTTTCGGCAAAATTTTGAGTGAATTATCTCTACATCCTGTGCTAAGTGTGCTCCCCATATTTCCGCGCAGTAATTAAGTGTGGATGTCATTAGAATATCAAACAATTTAATTTGTTGTGAAACCGGCAATTCAACTTGGATACATATAGTAAATAAATTATGTTGCGTGTTGCGCAACCCGTTCTTGCGTTCGCTTCCTATTACCATTTTTGAACAAATGTACTCCGAGGTATTTAAATGATTTAACGATCTCGATTTTCGTATAATATAAAAGTAGGGCGATCATTTTCAAAAATCATGAGTTTAGTTTTGCTTACATTAAGTTTAAGTTTATACGTGTTGCAATAATTGTCTACGTCTTTTAAAATAGATTGTAGTGTACTCGTATTCGGGTCGTGTGAAAAAATCACAGCATCATCGGCAAAAAAGAGTAAAAAAAGTTGTAGCTCATTAAGTTTAAAAATCCCATCTATATTGTTATTTATATTTTGTAAAATGTCATTTAAGAAAAAGAAACATAATTAACTGCTACAGGGGTCTCTTTGTTTGACACCTATGAATGAATTTATTGAATTTGATTTCATATTTAGATAGCATACTGTTAATTTTACCGTGTTATACATCAACCGAAGAGCACAAATAAAGTGTGTACTGACATTTGCCACAGCTGCATGCGATCAAATCGGTCGAACATTTTCTCCCAATCTAAAAATGCAACATACAGCTTTTGTTTATTAAATAATGTTTTTGTTATAATGGCATGCAGTATAAAAATACAGTCTATTGTAGATTTTTTTTTTTTTTGGAACCCAAATTGATTGTCAATTAGATGTTTATGTTTAATAGTCCATTTTGTTATCCTATTTACAAGTAATTTTGAATATATGTTTGTAAGCATATTATTAAGAATAATTCCTGTTTTTTGTTTTATGGCTACCTCCTTTGAATATAGGGATAAGTAAGCCCTTAGTCCAATCTTGTGGAAAATATCTTTCCTTAAATATGTTGTTATACAATTCTATTAAAATGGAGAAATTATGTCAAATGTTGCTTTAATAATAGTAATAGTACTAGCAGTAATAATAGAATAGTAATAGTACCAGTAGTAGTAGAAGTAGTAGTAGTAGTAGTAGTAGTAGCAGTAGTAGTAGTAGTAGTAGTAGTAGTAGTAGTAGTAGTAGTAGTAGTAGTAGTAGTAGAAGTAGTAGTAGTAGTAGTAGTAGTAGTAGTAGTAGTAGTAGTAGTAGTAGTAGTAGTAGTAGTAGTAGTAGTAGTAGTAGTAGTAGAAGTAGTAGTAGTAGTAGTAGTAGTAGCAGTAGTAGTAGTAGTAGTAGTAGTAGTAGTAGTAGTAGTAGTAGTAGTAGTAGTAGTAGTAGTAGCTGTTGTTGTTGTTGTTATTGTAATAATACATGTTGTAGTAGGACCAGCAGCAGTAGTAGTAGCAGCAGCAGGAGCAGTAGTTGTAGTATGAAAAAGTAAACGCTGTAGAAGAAGAAGTAGTAGTAGTAGTTGATGTTGTTGTTGTAATAAAAAACGTTGTAGTAGGAGTAGCAGCAGTTGCAGCAGCAGCACTAGTTGTAGTATGAAATAGTAAACGCTGTAGTAGACGCGCCTTCTTCTACAACTAATCAACTGTGCGTTCTATTGAGGAATGCTTGTTAGAGTGTCAACGCCATACCCATGCATTGTTTCCAGCCATTAACCCCCAACACTGACAGGCATCCACTTTCCTATAACCCCAACTTTTACCAAGACGCAGTGCGTCCGCGGAATTACATTTCAATCTTGCCAAATCAAGAAAGTAAACACTACACCCCGCTTATTGCCAAGTTAATTGTATGACCGACAACCTTTGATTAACGATGCGTTTGGCTATTCCGATGGCAAGGACTTCATAGTTAGACGGACATAGCTCGTTAAAACATTCGTATACCGTAAACGGTGTTTGTTAAAGATTGACCTGAGTAGGCGTGGTTATAAATCCATTTGCGATCTGTTAACTAAACAATAAATGAGGCGTGTCGTGGGAAAACCGGGCTTAATGCATGTGCGTAAAGTGTTGTCCCGGATCAGCCTGTGTGGACTTTGGGACGGCACTTTCCGCTTTTTTGTATTTTCTTTTTTCAAAAAAAGTCTCTTCTACACATACATCCACTGAAGGCGGAAAGTGCCGTCCTGGATCAGCCTGTGCGGACTGCACAGACTGATCCGGGACGACACTTTACGCACATGCATTAAGCACTGTTTTCCCACGACACGTCTCATATATTACACCAAAGCAATACTATTGGAAACGTTGGATTGACACACTTCCTTGGAGCAAGGAAACCTTAGAAAGAAATAAGATTCTTGCTTTATAAATATTGATGCCGAAGTTGTATTGTTCTATATGTACTTGCGGGACAATAATGTTAATGTTATATTGAACACTTTTAAAGTTAGTAGACGTCAATACATGTATTTGGAATGACGACAGGGATAATATCGGAACTTTTGCTATTCTCGTGTTACAAATGTTTAGATAAAGTGTATTTCTTTTAGCATTAGACCACACACAGTTGTTTAGACAGAATGCTCTATTAATAAATATATTCCTGAATATAGTTGTCTTTAAATTGGGAGCTAATTAGTACGTCAACGTAACAGCTGGATTATGCAACGTCGCATAAACATGACATATAAACATGCTCAGAGAGCGTTAAATGTTAGTACCATCTTATCGGATTTCCACGTAGATCATGTCGCCAGATCGTACTTACGCAACAAATCGGAACTGCCCATGTTTTAACCTGTCATGAGCAACTATTACAGCAAAAATTATTATCTTTGCAACTAAGAATTGCCATTGGACTAAAAATGTTAATGGATCGGGTTCCACGAAATCCAGCTAAATTATAATTGCCGACTTAAATGCCTACTTAGACTGAGTGTTGTATTTGTGTTAAGTTTTTCACAAAAAATATTATCCTAGTTCTTTTGGACCAACTTATATCCCATCACCTTAAAGTGTGATGGTAGGCACATATACATTTGACCCTCTAACCCTTAAGTAGTCTATGCTTGCTAGGTGGATGACAGTATATCTCACCTTCTACATAAATAACGCGATCCGATTGGCTAATAGCGGGCACATGACTATGGGGTATTTTCCATACACCGTGGTTACATTTCAATACCCCATAGAAGTCCAATGATGCAATCTTATGACGTCATTGTGTTTATTATCGTGACGTCATTGTATGTGTGTTTTGTGTTATTTTGTAGGTTTTTCTTTCGTTAATTTACAAGTTATTGTTATGTCTTTGTGTCATTTAGGCGGGTTTTATTGAACACAACACACATAGCGGGTTTCGTGCATCTTTATTCCGCGGATTTTACAGGACGTCTGTTCTGGTTTAATGCATGCTGGGTAATAATGAATTGACGGTCTCTAACTATGAATTCACACAGGATACAACATGCCTCCTCCAATCAGATTAAAGGTAAGTTTAAGTTTCCTTGCAAATACTAACAATAATTTCATAATCAAAACTATGCATAATGACACGGATAGATCATATACATATATAATTAAGATTGTTATCCAATATTAAATCATCCATATTTAAACTATGAAACAGTGGGATAGTTTTAATGACTATAACTGTAGAACAACATTCCTAAATATTCCAGACAACATTTTATCCACATTTAGACAGCTGATATCATTAATTAGCGACTAGCATAGCAAGCAGTGCGCTGATCAAAGATAACACTACTACAGATCTCTTCGACATGAGCAATCAAACATTTACACCGTACACGTTAATTATGATATTTGCTGTTCCCAAAATTTTATGTTCTGACAATGTGATATCAAAATCTGAAAATGAAGTTAATAAAATGTAAATTAAATAGTTTTTTACATAAACATGATAGAGTCAAATGAATTCGTCGTTTAGACACATTTGTTTAACGTTCATACACTTCGTACACAGTTCGTTTAAAACTTCATTCGCGATAGATCTATTTCGCACGTTTATCATCACCGGTTAATGTCTAACTACGTTTCTGTGGTAATTTAACATCCAGTTCATTCTATCACACATAGTCACACAGGTAATCCGGCGCGTGTTGCTCTCGTCTCGGTCTATTGACATCCGCGTTGTTTCGACGATTGCCATGTCTCCCCACCTCTACCATGAAGTCATCATCATCGTCGTCGTCGTCGTCGCAAACACCACCACCTCTTCCTGCGATGCGTGACTTAGGTTCCCACGAACCTTTTTCATGGCTGATGAATTCCGTTATGTTATGTCCGTGCCTTTCTGCAGTAATCATCGACCCTTGTTTGCGTGTTACCGTATACGGTTATGGCTTATATAATCCTTTATTGTCATTTTCGATTATCACTTTATCGTCTACGTCAATCGTTTTATGGCGTGCATTGTTCTGTGCATCCTGATAGGATTTGCTCCTTGATTTCGTTTCTTCATCGGTCCTCCTCGCTTGTTCGTCGACGCTCCTGTCCCTGAATGTACCTGAAGAATGTACCTGTCACAGCTTCCGGCAGTCGTGTGTTTGGTTCTCGATGGAACATTAAACGAAATGGCGTGTAGCCTGTTGCCGTGTGTGGAGTTGCTCTGTATTGTCTAAGGAATCGGAATAACTCCTGTTTCCAGTTTTTTCCTTCAATGCATGTCGATTTAACACATTTTATGAGCGGCTTGTTTTTTCTGTTTATAAATCCAATGTAATTTGCTTAGTCGTCGAATTGTTTGCTATTAAACGGGCTACCTTTGTCCGTTTTGATTACTTTTGCCACTCCAAACATCGATATAACTCTGTCAAGTAATAGTATAACAGTATTGGCTGAAACCGATTTGACTATTTCCACTACTGGGAACCGCGAATATTCATCTGTCAAGACAAACAGCTATTCTCCAGTATCTAATGGTCCACAAAAGTCCGCACTTAAGTTCTTCCATGGTCAAAGTGGCATTTCAGACATTTTCAGTGGTTCCCTCGGTTTTGGTTCCCGTGTATTCGCTTGACAAGCCATGCAATTCTTGATAGCCTCTTCGATGTGTTAATTTAGATCGGAAAACCATACTTTGGACCTAAAGTAGCTCTTTGTGCGTCTTACACGCTGGTGTCCTTCATGGCATTACTATTTTGTCGTTCCGCATCAAAACAGTTTCACAATGTACAGTCACTTCGTCCTTCACATTTCGTAATGGTAACAACTCTTCCTTATCAAGCTCAGGGTCATTCAATGCTTTTATTTCGTACCATTTTCCATTCTGTGTATATTCGATCGCTTTCTGGATCGTTTTGCCCTTAATCGAAACCATTTTCACTTCATCTAATGTCATTGAGTTCGGCACCGCCTAGTTTGCAATGAATGACACAAATTCCTCAGCTAAATTTCTCTGTTAAACGTATTTCAAAGGATGGCGTGACATATAGTCAGACGGATTTCCAGGTTTATAAACAATTTTCAATTTGAATGGTTGTAGACGCAATCCCCATCGTTCAATACTTAATGGTTGTTGTTTCTTTTCTCAGATTGTTTCTAGTGGTTTGTGGTCTGTAACGACGGTAAATGGTGGGGCTCCATGTAGGTACATACCGAAATGTTCGCAAGCCCAGACCACAGCTAGCGCTTCGCGCTCAGTTTGGCTGTATCTTGTCTCTGTTGGCGTCAATGCACGGCTGGCATACGCAACAACATGACAATCTTGCGTCAGTATCCCCGATAATCCTACGGAAGATGCATCTGTGATTAGTTCTGTGTCTTTTGTTGGGTTGTAGTATTTGATGACAGTATCGCTGCTTAGTTCCGCTTTTAATTTCTCGAATGCCTCTTGCTGGGATTTTCCCCATTCCAATTGTGCATCTGCCTTTGTCAACCGTCGTAATTGCTGTGTTAGAGAAGCGTAATTTTCGATAAACCTTGAGCAATATGACGTCATGCCTAGAAAGCTTGTCAGTTCTGTCACATTGGTGAGATTGTCCATTCCCCGTATTGCTTCCACCTTGCTCGGGCCTGGTGATATTCCGGATCCTTGGAATACTACACCAAAGAATGTGATCTGCGATTTGTTGAATTCGCATTTATCCTTGTTCAAGGTTAGTCCGTTCCTATGCAAGGCACTAATGACTTTGTCAAATGCCACGTCATGCTCCGATTGATTCCGTCCACTCACGATAATGTCATCGGATATGTTTTTTGCTCCTTTGATGCCCTGAATGACCATACTAATCGTTTTCTGAAACACTTCGCTTGCCGAATTGGTTCCGAAATTCAGACGCTTGTATCGATATTAGCCCTTGTGAGTAGAAAATGTTGTGATTGACCTCGATTCCTCTTCTAACTCTAACTGATTATAACCCGATTTGAGATCCAGTTTGCTGAAGACTTGTGCTCCGTTCATGTCGTGTATTAGTTCATCTATTGTTGGCATCTGATGGCGCTCTCGTTCAATCGCTTTGTTAGCCTCCCTCATGTCAACACACAGTCTAACATCACCATTTTTCTTTGGAGATGTCACTATTGGCGATACCAATGGCTTAGATTCATTTTTGACTTCCTCAAGGATATCATCTTTTAACAGTTTCACTTTTTTCTTTTGCCACTCTTTTGCGAAGATGGAAAGGTCTGCGCCGATTTGTTTGGGCTACAGGTTTGACATTCTTATTGATATGTAATGTAACGTTGTGACTTTTCAGCTTACCGATGCCAGTATATATTCCCGGATATTTTTCTCCAATGCTTTCCGTGGAGAAGTGAACACTTTGAATTATTTTCACTAATTTCACATCTCTGGCTGTTTCATAGCCAATTAATGTTCCATAGTTGCTCTTCACCAAGTAGAACTTTTCAACTAGCATTTTGCCATTATTTTAAGCTTCCATTTCGCAATACCCCGATAACTTGTAAGTTAGGTCATTAGCTTTGGTAAGCGTTTACTATGTTATTGCGGCTTTCCAAGCATAGTATAAGTCCGTTCATCAATGATGTTTACACTTGAACCAGTACCGATAGTGGCTGTGATGTTTTTGCGATTGATTTGCAGTAACGCTTTTGGAGTTTTGTTCTAACCGACATTGCCTATTTGAATGTTGTAGTTGTGGAATTCACTTTCGGAATCGGACTGCACATTTTCCTGCACTTCCCTAACGGTCTGTTTATCGCGCTTGCGACAGACTCGGTTGAAGTGATTTATGCGCTTGCAAATGTTGCACGTTTTCCCTCGTGCAGGACAAGGCGGATTCCTGTGTGGATATTCAAAACCACAATTTTGCAGGTTCCTTTGTCACATCACTTGATGGCTGGTCTGTGAACTTTATTTGGGGCAGAATTTGCATATAGCTGCTGTCCACGTCCGCTGTTTCCTCCGCCACGTCCAAATTTTCCTTTGGGGCGCGATACTTTCTGGAAACTTTGTTCGTTATTGACAATATTTTCCATAGCCTTTGCTTGTACTTCAGATTGTTCTAAAAGCCTCCCCATTGTTAAGATGTCGTTTAATGTTTGGTTCGGGTCTCTTAATGCACGGCGACGTAACTGATTGGATGAACAATGTTGAATAACCTGTTGCAAAATGTCATTGTCTATGTTCGTAAATGCACAGTTCTTGGCAAGCGTCCGTAGTTCTGTAACGTATTCATCAAGTGACTGGTGTGGCTGTTGTTTGTACGATCTAAATGTTTATATTTCCATTTGAACGTCCTTCTTAGGAGAAAATAATCAGTTAATACCTTTTTGGTTGCATCATACGTAGATTCTGTGTCTCGTTTCTCTGCATCGTAAATGTCATATACTTTATCGCCGGCATAGTGAAGAAGTAAAGCACGTTTTTGATCCGCATCGTTAATGTTCATTCCTATGAACAGATTTTCCAGCCGTGCTAACCATTTTTCCCACCGTGTTCCTAAATTGCTCCGGTGAGTGTCCAAATCGAATGTCGTGAAATTTGGCAGTTTATTCATGTTTAGCGTCGTAATCCATCAACTTAACACCAAATAACGATATGTATCCAGACATTAATCAATGTATTTGTTAATCCTTTTTATCCTCGTCGCCAAATGGTATGTCTTTGTGTCATTTAGGCGAGTTTTATTGAACACAACACACATAACGGGTTTCGTGCATCTTTATTCCGCGGATTCTACAGGACGTCTGTTCTGGTTAAATGCATGCTGGGTAATAATGAATTGACGGTCTCTGACTATGAATTCACACAGGATACAACAGTTATATAAAATAAAAGAAACCAGTGAAAGATAGTCGGTGAGATATATTCGTTACACTGTTAGTAACTGCGGGTGTATGGGATATACACCTTCATTGGCTTCATACCATACTCGAGCGTGACAGTCCAGGGGCGTAACTAGGCATACTCCTATACGCCCGTGCGTATAAATGGCAACGCTTACGTGGAATTGAATAGTTCTTCAATCTTGAAAAATACATTAAACCGAAACCTGAAAAGGGTCATGTACGATAAATGCACTGTCCGAGGCGACTGAAAGTCTTTGTGTAAATTTGATCTAGAAACACTTTGCGGTCCAAACGTTTGTTAATTTGTTAATACATGTTGTAAATAGTTATGACTTTCAGAGGAAATGTTAATTTTCTCCACCTAAATTCGCAATTTTAATTGTGGGTATTCTCAATATGGGCCCAGGTACGCCCGTGAGGGTGTATATCCCGTACGCCCGTGAGGGTGTATATCCCATACACCCTCAGTTACTAGCAGTGTAACTAATAGAACACACAGATATCGTCCGTGTTTGCATAAATCTTTTCAAAACTAAAAGAAATGGCGACAAGAGGTAACAATATATACAAGTTATGTAATGAATACACCGTAACACGATGATCTCATTACAATGGATGTCTATATATTAAAATAACCCTAACGACTAGCCAAAAAGCATTCTTCTTTTTCACTAAAAAATGACGCAGTGTTGCAGAAGTACTTCTAACAAAAAACGTCCCGCCTGCCTAATGACGTATAGATGATAGAACAATTCTGACTAGAAAAGTAGCCTAACATTCATAGCTATTAAATCTAAAAAATGAAAAGAACTTCATTGATATAATATTTTTTTGGCCAACGAACGAGATTGTGTTGTAAATCCCAGGACAAAGTTTACCAAATCGAAGGTATCAAATCTTAAAGAACGAGCATGTTTTATAACATAAATCTTATGATAAACTTATCTAACTTCTGCATCAATATTTTCGCTAGGCATGACTCAAGTAGACAGTGTATGTTATGTTCTTTACGTAATGGGATAAAAGAGGGTCATGTGACCTAGGTGTAGTTACATCAGATAAAGAAAATACATAGTGTGTATAACCTCTACATGTAATAGTCGCTCCGATATTAAATGCAACTGATAGCAGTAAATGTCGGTCTGTTGTTAATCAAATACAACATATGCAATATGATTTATGAATGTCATTTGGTATCAGATTTACGATTTAAACTAAATTCGCAGACATGTGAAACGTAACCAAGTAACATATACCTAAAGAATGGCGTTTATACGAAACATATATATAATAAATTTATGAATAATAAAAGTAAATATGTATTTGTGTTTTATATTGTTAAATGTACTATGGAAAATCAACCTGTATAAATACGAAATTTTAATTAAAAAAATAACATTTCTTAGTAAATAGTGTGCACGTGCTTGCATGCTCAAACTGCAACGTCAAAACGCACTATTACTGTGCTCTTTATAAACAATAAAATGAAGTGTCATGTCATCAAAAGGATTTATGTCCTGTATGTTTGACAAAAACGATGATTACATTTATCATGGAACAATAATACTTTTGACTTATGAACCTCATCTAAAATAATTCACGATGTCATTTGGATTAGATTTAAATTGACCATGAATCAGACAACCCGATATATATATTTATATATATATATATATCGTTCTGATGTTGTCGTATACTAGTTAATGTGTTTGTTTACAGTCGCGAAGTATTAATCCAGATATATGATAGAGATATGTAGTTAATGTGAAAAAATTATCTTGGGAAATTCCAGCTCTAGAATATAACGTGATTAAGGAGTGTTACTCTTCAAAATCACAATTAATTTACGAATGTATACCTAATAGCAAAAAAAAGTATTAAAAGTAATTATGATTGAGTATCTAACGTTAAATAATATATAGACATATTTAAACAAGTTAAATGTATTATACCCAAAGTTAAAAAGAGCTGACATATTTTTTTTACATAGCGTAAAGAGGTATTTATTTATTCAAATCGACGCCAACATTTGTTATCCTGACTTTAATAATGACAAACACACGTCACGAAACTTACATAATTAAACATGAAATTGACAGGGAAGTTTGACACGTTCATGTTCATGCATATAAGATTTTAATCAGTAACTATATAATTCAATTGTACAGTTTTATTGCAAAGCATCCTCACTCCTGTTGTGTGGTCGTCACAATATCCAAAGGAATATTTCTCATAAAAATGCGACCTCCGTACAAAAGTATGGGATGAACTTCTGTTCTTGCTTGGTAAATGCCATTAACGCATGGTTACGCCTTAAGACTCATATCTTGAAAATGCAATGACATTTATTTACTACTTTGTTTCTTGGACACGTGTCCCTGACCTTTCGGTGACCTTTCTAAAGACTGTTTAACACAGAAGACAACTGGTGGGTGAATTTGAAAGGTAGGTACGCTAAGCTGAATATTTATTGCGCTTTACAAAAGGATATATGAATGATACAAAATTTAATACTATGTGTTAGTTCGCAAAATCATTTTAGAATCGCAACCGGGTCTCGGAGACAGTTACGAGTTTATTATGAACGATCGTAGGGTCCATAGATTGCGGCACCAATCTGCAGGCACCGCAACCGCAACCTCGTATGTCTAGCATGCATGGAACATGCAGCGCAAATATCTCATTGGAATTTATGATTACATGTGCAGATCGTTGGAATAAAATTAACTGCGAAATCTACCTTAATTTTTGTTGGAACGATACACGTTGTCCAAAAATAACTCCAAAATTATTTGTTCTTTGTTTGGATTTCATTTATACGAAAGCAAAAACATAATTATGAAATATTTTTAGTTTATTTATGTGACTCAATCGTTTTCTTTTATTTCTGTTTTATTCCACAATTCATTTATTTAGTCAATAACTTTCATTTCAACGCTAATATATGTATTTCGTTATCTGATGATGTAAATTTTAAATTGCTTTATTGACACCAGAACATAAGCTAATATCGCTAATATCAACACAACAGTTGTTACATTTTCACTGCTACAGGCTTTTGCAGCATATATATTTATCTGCCTGTTAAGGCGTCTGTAATCAATGAATTAACAGTCACACATTATAAGTTTAAATCAAAAATTCTAAGAAAAACTCTGCGAGAGTATTTCTTACGCACAGTGCCATTCACCTGGCTCATTTGATGCTTCAGTTGCAATGGAACTAATGGCAATGAATAATTACTCAAAGGCTACTTCGAATACAAAAACTCAAAACTAAATTTACTATTAAGTGGAAACTATGCAATCAATTCATGCCATTTTGTAAAATACTATACAGTCAATCTCTCGTATTTTTATCTGATTTATACAGATATCAAAGTTTTAAATTGTCATACAAAAGACTCGTAATTGACTTCATTTGATGAGTATCGTAACTTTTGCATTACATATAATAGTTTGGGACTCACCTATATATGTCCTTTCATATGTGAAGTAGCAACTTTCATTCCAAGCAACATTCCAATCGTCAAGCTCTGGTTGCTATTCAATGTTTAAACACATAAGCCTATATGTGTGTTGCAAATAATGAGTCGGTTACATAGAATTACATGTCATTTTACAGAAATGCAGATATGGATATTATTATTTACAATTATAATGAACATTTATTTACCGTTAAAGAATGGGCTTCAGGCAATAGTTAACGGCGTTTATCGTAGATTTGAAAACTAATACTAATGCAGTATTGAATAAATGCTAGTTCATAATGACTTTAATACAAACATTAGAGTAATAAATCTGAATTTATGAAGTGTTCTTAGAAACTTATAATTATTATAATTATACAATGTTAATAAAATTATAAATACATATAGAACGTTAGTGAGATATGCCATGATCCAATACTGTCAAAAACAAACTCAGGGATCGTGAAATGAAATTTTTAATCGTGGATATACTAACCAATGGCATATAGCTAATCAGGAAAGTATGTTTAAATTGCTAAGACATTCACTGTATGTCAATTAATGCATTTGCCAACGACAGAGAATGTACATGCGTATGCCATCAACGTCAATGACAGTGATGCCATTTAAATGGCTGATAGCCACGAGTTAGAAATGAAATTACTGTCGGGTTCATTACATGTGGCCGTTAGTTTGTAGGACAAGTAATTGTGAGAACAACTTCACCTGCAATAAAATATCCACAAAATATGTAACAACCAATGGCATATAGATAAACAGGAAAGTATGTTTAAATTGCTAAGACATTCACCCTATGTCAATTAATGCATTTGCCAACGACAGAGAATGTACATGCGTATACCATCAACGTCAATGACAGTGATGCCATTTAAATGCCTGATAGCCACGAATTAGAAATGAAATTACTGTCGAGTTCGTTACATGTTGCCGTTAGTTTGTAGGACAAGTAATTGTGAGAACAACTTCATCTGCAATAAAATATCCACTAAATATGTAACATTGTGACGAAATGCTGTTATCCAACTGGTACAGGTCAACTAACGTACTTGATGTTTGAGTATTTTTGTTTCGCCAGTTCGTTTCAAACACTTTTTTGGGACGGAAAGAGCTGTAAAGTGTACTTATATTGCACTAATGTTTAGCCATTTATATTGTACATTTATATGATCTCAAGCTAAACAACTGTCGGAAACACTACTAGAAGACAAATGATAAATCACAGAAACCCTAGATCGTATAGTGCATGTCCGCTTGAATGCATCTATGGACGTATATTAATAAACAGGAATAGACTAACAACCTACCTATGTTGATGAAATTTTATTAATATAAAGTACGTCACATTATTTGTATAGATACGTCACAAGATGTGACTTACCGCTTTGATAATTTGCATAAGGAAACAATAAAAAATACAGAAAGCTACAGAAAGTTATGAACGGTCCTATAAGACCTTTAACGGGAATATAATCACTTCCAATGATATATCAGCTGCATTATTTGCATATACCCATGTATACGATGTAATATTATAAAGTATAAAATAATAAGAAGAAATAACGTTTAGGTACTATGTATGTCTGAGGACAATGACATTGAAGACACTTTTAAACAACTCACAAATCGACAGTAACAGTATAGGATATTCCATAGCGTTAGACTATGTTACACTATACAATATAGGATATTCCATAGCGATAGGATATTCCATAGCGTTAGACTATGTTACACTATACAATATAGGATATTCCATAGCGTTAGACTATGTTACACTATACAATATAGGATATTCCATAGCGATAGACTATGTTACACTATACAATATAGGATATTCCATAGCGTTAGACTATGTTACACTATACAATATAGGATATTCCATAGCGTTAGACTATGTTACACTATACAATATAGGATATTCCATAGCGTTAGACTATGTTACACTATACAATATAGGATATTCCATAGCGATAGACTATGTTACACTATACAATATAGGATATTCCATAGCGTTAGACTATGTTACACTATACAATATAGGATATTCCATAGCGTTAGACTATGTTACACTATACAATATAGGATATTCCATAGCGTTAGACTATGTTACACTATACAATATAGGATATTCCATAGCGATAGGCTATGTTACACTATACAATATAGGATATTCCATAGCGTTAGACTGTGTTACACTATACAATATAGGATATTCCATAGCGTTAGACTATGTTACACTATACAATATAGGATATTCCATAGCGATAGACTATGTTACACTATACAATATAGGATATTCCATAGCGTTAGACTATGTTACACTATACAATATAGGATATTCCATAGCGTTAGACTATGTTACACTATACAATATAGGATATTCCATAGCGTTAGACTATGTTACACTATACAATATAGGATATTCCATAGCGTTAGACTATGTTACACTATACAATATAGGATATTCCATAGCGTTAGACTATGTTACACTATACAATATAGGATATTCCATAGCGATAGGATATTCCATAGCGTTAGACTATGTTACACTATACAAGATGGGTACTAGTACAATTTTGAAGTATTATTTAAAATAAATTCCAAATGACCTTACAAAATAGCATGCTGTTTAAGAACGACACGCACTGAAATAAAAACACGTGATCTCCAATGATATAAATGTCCCAATTTTAAATATTGAAAGTTTGATCTTGAGTATCTTTTAATATTTTCTGAAAATGGGAAAGGTACTTTAAAACGACAACAAAATAAAACAAAACACGAGATTACTGAATACATGTATTAATAAATTTGCACCTTGAATCCCACCGCAAAAGGATGTATTATATAAAGTTGTTCACTTGTTGTATTATTTAGACATTTATACTTAATTATATTATTGGAAAAATAACACTTATCTCGACCTCTCAAAAATAATGAATCGTCGCAAACAAACACTTTACGAATGAATTGATGTCGAGCAATTAACCTCAATTTTCCTCATTCAATTCAAAAACAATCTACAAACTAAATACCAATTCAATTCTAATATATACAGTTTGCAGAACAAATTGTGACACGTTAATCACGAAAATTGGCAAAAGGTTTGATTCTTTAATCAAAGACTGTCTCTTAATTTTGTTAAGCAAACAAATCCGCGACATTTCTTTGATTAAAACCATAATGAATGCTGGAATGATGGGAAAGAACTTTCGGACGTCGATGCCATAATGTGACTTGAAACCAACGAGGCCAAGAGGTCGCTAACCAGTGAATAAGACTGTAACAAGCAAAAAAAAAGAATATATATCTTTACGATAGTGTAATGGTTAACAATCGCAGAATTTGTGTCCAAAATTGTCTAAAATAAATATTACTGTATAACAGTATCACACAATTTTTAGCGTAGTAGTAGTAGTAGTAGTAGTAGTAGTAGTAGTAGTAGTAGTAGTAGAAGTAGTAGCAGCAGCAGCAGCAGCAGCAGCAGTAGTAGTAGATGTAGTAGAAGAAGAAACGCATTTGATACTACATGTATGCTATGAGTAATTTTAATGAGTATGTCCTTTTCAATTTTATGCTTACGCTTTTCCAATTGATTTTTATCAGTCCGTACCCTCCGAAAATTGGCAGTCAGCGACTTTTCTTTGACCCCAGCCTTTCCCAAGACATAAATGTAGTGCTACCCGGCATTGTCTTTCAAACTAATTCATAACAGTAAACACTACACCACGCTTATTCCAAAGTGATTGCACTATTTGATTAATTCTTCACACAGCATGACGTCAAATTAAACAATTTATTTCATGTTATGAGGCGACTGAGAGGAGAATACCAGTGAATGATAACCCGATAATTTCACTCTAAGTCGATTGAAATGCAAACGTTGGATCATTTCACTCTTGGTTACATGGAACTACTTTTAACTTTGTTTTTTATGTTTATTTTTTGAAAATATGTGAATACCCAAATCGTCAGTATAAACATCGGCCTTTTTAAACAACAGAAACACACAATAAAATTCACTACAAATATAATACAGCGACAACGACGCAGTAAGGGTAGCACTATTTCCCCATCACAACAGTGATCGACAATATTGGAATCATAATGAGGTAATATTTATGACGTCATAATACACAAAACTTGTGACGCTTCAGCATATCTCGCGTATTTTTTTTTTTATCGTTCCAAAGCATGTTATACAAAGAAATTTTGTTTTATACAGTGTAAGATCGTATTTGATTTCATTTGTGGAAATATAAACTAGATATTTTCACGAGTGGCGCAGCATACAAATATTGTTTCTATGACCATTCAAGAAATACAATACGATCTTACACTGCATTAAACAAATATTCTCTACATATTTCACTACAGAAATACTCTTGGAAACGCTGCACTGACACACTTCCTTGTAGCAAGGAAGCCTTTAAAAGCAATACCACACTCGCTTTATAGATATTGATACCATAGTTGTATTGCTTATTTACTTGCAGGCAATACATGTTAATAGTATATTTAATTATTAAATTTAGTAGACGTCAATTTTTGAAATGACATGCTATATGAGAACTCGTGTTATTCTCTTGTTACAAATGTTTAAATGGGTGCATTTATTTCAGCATACGGCCACACGCTATTGTTTACATAGAATACTCAATAAATAAATATATGTCTAGAAAATAAGTTGTATATAAATCGGGAGCGAATTGATAAGTTAACGTAACAGCTGGATTATGCAATATAGCATACACAGGACATATAAAATACTTAGAGAGTGCTAAATATTGATCCTATCTTATCGCATTTCCACGTCGACAGTTAGTGTTTACGCAACAAATCAGAACTATCCATGTTTAAATTTGTAATGAGCACGGTTACATCAAAGATTATTATCTTTGCTACTAAGAATTTCCCTTGAACCAAACCATATATGCGTGTTGGCCCCGTTTCACAAAATCTAGCTCAATTACAATAGCCGACCCAAAATGCCTACTCAGACTTAGTTGCTTATTTCTGTTAAGTTTCTCAAAGAACGTGATCCTTGTTCCTTTGGACGAACTTATATCCAATCGCCTTAAAGTACGATTTGAAACCCATATACCTTTGACCCTCCTACACAGTTGTCTGTACCAAATTCAATATAACCATTAAGTATTCTAATCATCTTGGTTGTATGTCAGGATACACACCGATAACATTCGTATTTGAATAAGTCTTTACGGAAATAGAAGAAATGGCGGCAAGAGGCAATAATAAATGAAAATTGCGTAATAAATACACCGTTACACGATGATCTCATTACAATGGATGTCTAATTTTTAAGACAATTTGAAAGAAAGTCCAAAAAGCATGTATCATTTTAAGAAATTACGCAATGTTGCAGAAGTACATGTTCTGCAAACAATAACCGTTTCGTCTGCTTTATAACGTAGAGCGATGAAATGTGATAGAAAAATTTCTTACTAGAAACGTATCCTTGCATTCATTGCTATTATCTCTAACACAAGAAATAGAGAATACATGGTTGGTGCCGGGATGGAGCAGGTTTATCCGGTGAGGCTTACAAAATGAAAATAGGGCGGGCTTTAGCGAGCCCTATTTTTGTTTTCGGGCCGAACCGGATAAACTTTCTCCTTCCCGGCACCTACCGTGTATTCTATTTATCCTGAATTCTATTCAATTAAATTTAAAAACACCAAACACTATAAAGTTTTAAATTTAAAAAAACTAGACGGGTCTCGACCTAATAACTCGCTTGCATGAATGCGTACTACCCGGAAAAAAATAGTTCTCTATTTCTTAATCACCTTTTTAAAAAAGCAAACTTAAATAACAAAGACAGGCCATTTTTTGAATTTAAGATTTATATACATTACTATATATCGTTGGAAAGGTATTTCTAAATGCAAATCAATGCACTTTAATTGAAGCCTCTATCATAAAGGGTATAAAAGTTATTGCATTTTGAAGTTGCCATGTATATCAAAAAGGTGAGGCAAAAAAAAGAACGTCTGAAGTCTATGCACTTAAGGCAATTTTACTGTGACAATCCAAGTGAAAAGTCTATAAAATCATACATCAAAAGAAAGATATTTCAATCAGGAGATCAATGCACTTTAAATGAAGCATTTATCATAAGCGGTCTGAAAGTTATTGCATTTTGAAGTTGCCTTGGTTAGCCAAAAATTGAGGGAAAAATAAGAACGTCTCAAGTCTATGCATATAATGCAATTTTACTGTGACAATCCAAGTGCAAAGCTTCTAATGTTACACATCAACAGAAAGATATTTCAAAAAGGAGAGCAATGTACTTTTAATAAAGTATCAGTCAATGAGGATAACAAAATAATTGCATTTTTAAGTTTCCATTACTATCATCAAATGTGCCTATAGTTTATCGTATGTATAATTTTCGATGCATCTAAAATACAACATTCAAGCAAAATAAACATGTTGTAATATCATTTAAAACAAAAAAGATCCACTGTAGAAGAATTAATTTAAAATGAGGCTTTCACTTACAAGATTGCATTTCATTTTAAAAAGTGTTAATCAGTTAATTGATTATTGATAGGAAATCCATCATTATATCATCAGTTTCCGGCCTACATTGGAAGATGTCTTTATGCCGAAGACCCATACCAACAACATGGAAACAACTTGCTTACTTTGGAAAATTCCGTGGCTTACACATGTCTTCAGAAATAACTCTGTTTACCAGGAGGCCAATGATGGACTGATTACCTTAATATGAATTGTTATTAGAAATTAAAATTGATTATTAAATGTGAGAAGTATGAAGGAAGAAGTATGTTCATTACAAGCTAACCATTCAATCTTTAATTATGGGTCCAAAAAGCAATTGCTATAGTTAATATGTGTCGTTTGTGTTATTTTGCAACTAAGTCTAATGAACAAATCAAATAAACTTGAAACAAAGTTGTATGGACCTTGACATACAGGCTATATTTTAAAAGTGACATGCCGGTTATATTTGAAAAGATAATAAAATTACAACTTATGTCAGGGATTTTAACTAAAATATCGGTGGTCCATACAACATTATTATGGAACTCCCGAAAAATAACCAAAAGCAAACACAGTTAGGCCTAAATTAAAATTCTGTGTTTCCC
Organism: Congeria kusceri; assembly: GCA_027627225.1. Taxonomy (NCBI): domain Eukaryota; kingdom Metazoa; phylum Mollusca; class Bivalvia; order Myida; family Dreissenidae; genus Congeria; species Congeria kusceri. The sequence continues at coordinate 31,321,296 of CM051032.1, read as the reverse complement.
CATTTATATACATTGTTACTGTTAATTGTAGACGGGATTTGGATAGTAGAACACTGTTATATATTATGAAATTATGTGTTGGTAGGTATTTAAAGGGAAACAAACACAATTTTTATTTAAGCTTCATAGTCAATAAGAAAACTTTGACCAATGTGAACTTCAGTGAGACACAAAACAAATGCACTAGACAAGACACACACGTACATAACAAACGCACAAACATGAATAAAACTGGGGTCACCGCCTTGGAACGGTCAATGCAAAAGAAAAACATATATTGAAAATGGGTTCTGTGTGATACAACCTTAATTAATAATGTACCATATAAAAGTCTAAATCTCAAGAAAACATCTGGACAAACCATTTATTTTTATGGTTAAACTAGTTCCATGATTGTATGAAATTTCCAGTTTGTGATGATGAATGCTGCGAACACTTAACTCTAAGTTCTAACAATCATAAAAATTAAAATATAATGATATAATTATTAATTATAGTTCCTAACAAAATAACAAGAACATCTGAAAAAGGTCAAATTTCTACAGGTCATTATCTCTTCTAATACAGTATGAATCAACTAAAACAATATTGTTTATTTATTATGTTAATTATTATTAACAACATGCACTTCAAATAATATGAATAATTTGTGTATCCGAAATATAGATTGTCCGAAATATATACGCTCGCAGCTCATCTTTGTGTATCCGAAATATTGAATGTCCGAAATATATACCCTCCCAGTTCAACTGCATCGCGGCAAATTGCGGCAAAAGATATTCACAGACATGTGGGCTCAATGTTCTTATAAATGCATCTTCTTTTTAAAAATCATAGTACAATTTATTCCAAAACAGTCTAATTAGCAATACGCATGATCAAATATGGGTCATTTCTTACCAATTCGCTTGATTTTCTGTCTCGTCGTTTTTCATTACGTCTGCGCTTAAAATGTCGCCAAACATGTGCTTTCTACATAATTGATGACGTTTTACACAAAAAGCTGTCCAAAAGAAGGTAATTTGTAAAATATATTACTGGGGTTTTCCCCAAAGTTCAATGTCATCCGCCATTTTTTATGCAAAACTAGGTCAGGTGTCCGGTTCAAAGACAGAAAAAAGGCATTGAAGACCATTGAGTGTGAGAAAACTTCATTGTTTTAGTAAGATAAGATATTATTTAGTTTGACTGAACCAATAAATACAAACATTTCATTTAAAAAGTACATAAAACAAACTCCCAAAAATGTATGTTTACAACGGTGACACAATGGAGGAGCCTCGATTCGGTATCCCATTGCCCTTGTTAACTTAAAATATTAATAAATCTTATTTGCTGATGTCAGTACGACACGAAAATGACGTAGTCAATTTGCGTTTGTTTTAGACCAGATTATATTGGTTTTTAAAGAGTTTAATTACGTCACACCAACTACGTCATTCATTTTGAGTTGTAAGTTTACACAATGTAGTCAAACCAGAACGCGAGTGTTTTGCAGTTTAAAATACATGAAATCGGAATAAATATTTAGTGTTTTTGTGTTTTGGATGGATTATATTATGCAATAGCATTCAGACAAAAAAGTGTATGTAATATTTGCCTCGAATGTAAACGGTGAGATTGATCTCTTTTCAATTTTTTACGATTTACTCGGACAGTTGTGGGTGGGGGACAGTGTAACTGAAAGTGAAATAAATCATAAAATGTTTCGTTCTACGTTAAAGTTTTGATGACTTTTTTCATTTCTTTCCATCGGAAATGTATATAAAAGGTTATTTCTTTGATGAATATGCTCTGTTGGTTGACCAAAGAAAGTCTATCGACAAAGAATAACCCGCTTGCATCAGATTCAAGTGTGTTGAAATGGAATGGAACTGGAAGGGAGTTGTTGATTACCAGTTAAATGGAATGTGAGGACAAAAAAGTCATTTGTTGTTTAACTCTGTTAGACTAGACAACACAAAGTTTGTATCGATGAAAAACTCTCGTAAGTAGACTTTATGCTGTGTCATTCTCGACAATGTTGTTATCCGAAGCGTAGGAATACCTATTGACGGTATATCACAGTCACGTGATCTACTGCCGGATATCAACAAGTTTATACGGTCACCGCTTTATTAGGTAACTGTTTGGGTTAGTAGCAGGATAAAAGAACATCTGCATACGTCGTGTAGGTCAATTAACGAAATTTTGTTACAAATACCAGTACAATGTTCACCAAAACGAAATCTTGAATAGCGAGCATGTTTTATAGCATTAATCTTATGATAAACTTCTGCATCAGAATTTCTACCAGACTTGACTTACAACTTCAACTAAAATCCAAGACATGTGAAAAGAAACCCAGTAACATATGCCTAAAGAATGTGGTTTATAAGGAACATATGAATAATAGTAGTATGCATAATAAAAGTAAATTTTATTTGTACGTGTGTTTTCAATAGTTAAATGTTCTGTGGCAAATTAACTGTATCACTACAGTAGTATAATACAATTTCTTGGTAAATAGCAGACACGTGCTTGCAAGCTCAAACTGAAGCTTATTTAAAATCCACTAAAGCAGTAAATGCAATTATAATTGAACATTGAAAAACATACTGATTACGTAAATGGGATGCATAACAGATGCTTTAAAGGTGATTTAAACGTCTTTCATTTGAACTATTCTACTAAAATAGGGACATATGAAGTCTTAAGTTATAATTTTAATTTTATTGATCGCAGTTTTTCTTTATTGAGGCCTAAGGACATGAACTCTGCCAATGTTAATATGTATTAGTGAGACTGACGTGTGCCAAACTGCATTAGAGACTTGAAAATATCCTATATGTATTTCGTCAAACGAGAAAAACAATGATGCATACCGCACACGTGTGTTTCAAAATAATCAAAAATAAAAACAATAAGCTGAGTTTCAAAAATGTTTCAAAGAAACGCGCCTCGGAAACATAATGAATATGCATGTGATAAATACTCTACAAAAATAACAGAAAGTCAAAACTATGTGATCTTCTAACACAGTGAAATTAAGTATCATGTTATCAAAAGGATTTATACGCATGTGTTTCTGTAAGTTTGACAAAACGAGGATTACATTTATCATGGAACAGTTATACTTCATAACTTATATACCACGTGTATAATAATTTATCTTGCCATTTGGATTAGATTTAAATGTATCAGGAATCAGATAACTCGATAAAATAAACATATTCAATATAATAGAACCAAATGGTGTCTGATATATATCTAAATATTAACATAACAATTTATTCCGTTCTGATGTCGTAGTATAAATGGTCTTAATGTTTCAACAAAAGTGTTTGTTTACAGCCGCGAATTTTTATTACATGTATTTGATACAGATACGTAGTTAATGTGGGAAATAATCTGATGAAATTCCAGCTCAAAAATATCACAAGTTATTTCATGTAAAGGAACATTATCCTTGAAAATCATAATTACATTACAAATTAAATATATCCTAATTAGCAAAAAAAGTTAAAATTAATATGATCGATTTTTTAACGTTAAAATATTACAAAGACATATTTGAGTATCCCTTTATGTTTCCCACAAGATACACTAGAAAAATAACGCTCCAAAATCTGATTTTCCGAAAATATATGCAAGTTATGCAGACATCGTTGTTCAGTAAATAATTCGACAAAACAATGGTATACAAACATATTAATTGCTCTTTTAATGCATTATTTTCCGTGCAAATAAATTATGTTCGTACAGCAGTGCCAGTAACTCTTTTCCATCGATATACACACTATTTATCTAAATAAAAATGAAATAAATAAATTGCCCAAGCTGTCAACGACAACGATGACGTCACAAGCAAAACAATAACAAGGAATTTTATCAAGAGACGCTTGATTTTATGAGAGATCGCAATGGCTGAGCTATTCTAGATGCCGTCATTTGCTTACAAAGTTATATTTTACAGTTTTTGTACTTTCGTATTAAATATGGATATGCATACAAACCATTAATCGATCTACACATTTGCATTGATTATATTAAACTAAACAGATGAGTGAGGGGACTTCGTGAAATTTAACGCGGTAATATTTGAATTATTGACTTCAGCTCCCAATATACATTAAATTTTTTGCATGTTATTAATAAAACTATTACATCCTATAACACCTTATCCCGACTTTAATATGACATTTGCTTTTTATTGTGTTGAATGGTTGAAAAATTTGTCATTTTTCACATGTATATTGTTCTGGTATATTATCTTCACGAAACTTATGATATTTGAACATGAAATTGAAAGATAAGTTTCAGACTTTTAGGGGGCACTATACAGTTTCTCGGGCTTCGGACTCGGCCTGGTGGGGTCTGGGTTCGAGCCGTCTTGCACACACTGATAATGTCAACACCTGAAAACAAACCAAATATCATTTCAATATTGCTGTGGCTGTGGCTTCACAAAAATGTCGGGAAAAGAATTATGCATGCAGTTCTACTATAATTTTAACATGCATGATCAGCCAATTTTGGGGTTCAAAATGTCACCAGTTTTCGCGACCATTTCGGTGATTGTCAACATCAATTTGCAAATTTTCTGCGAATGCGAGCACCTCAAACACTGCATGCCTGTCTGCGTAACTTACCAGGTACTTGATTGCAACTGAGCAAACTGGGGGTCAACCATTCAGATTTTCCAATAAATTCCAATGTATATAAGCCCTTTTAAATATCCTGCCAAAATGGCGTTCAGAGCTAGGAATCCTCATTTACGAATTTTATGTGCAAGGTGGCTCAACACATACACTGGCTTTACATAGGTCATATTTTCGAAATCACTAAGCATGCAATTAAACCTCCAGCCCTTAAATCGGATACTTACAACTTTTAAAACACTCAAAATGCTGCTCAGTTTCACTGTATCCCTATTTATTAGAATTTACTCCCCTGCCAATTCGAATTTAGCTAAAACTGTATAGTGCCACCTTAAGAGGCTTCACACTGTTCCATAGAGACAAACTGAAATCATTACCTTGAAGTGCAACCAACACCTAGCTTCCATAATAAAATTTGGATGAATATAATGACTTCTATTCATTTTATTCATATTTTAGCACCCATGTGACATTGCGGCTTTTGGCAAAAATGTACAAGTGCAAAGAAGCCGCACAATGAAAATGGAAACATTGCTCCAATTACACTTTGTAACAACCGCAGTCTTGAATTGATGGTTTAAGCTCAGTGCAGAAACACCTAATTCAATTTGCACACCAACAGCACTTTCCACATTATAACAAAACCCCATAAATGAACAAAGCATCACCAAAGCTCAGAAAACTGCTAGTTACATAGTAATTTGTGGTATTCTAACACCCAAACAGGCCCAAGAATGTTACTAATGAACCCAACACACAAGAAGTATAAACTTGCATGATTCATAAATGTAGTCATATAATGGTGAACAATATGGGGCATACCAGTCAGACCGCTAGCACCACAAGGCCCTGTCGGATGGGTCCGGAGCTGCAGGGCACAGATTGTGGTCGCGGATGTCCACAACAGATGACAGCTGATCTTCTTAAGGCAGTTCACCTGCTGCAAGAGTGACAAAAAACCTCAGATCAAAGACCAAGTAAACATTCATTTATGCGTGCCAGCAGGAAACCACATGCGAAGTCACACGCATACAACTTGAATAATGTTTGGACCGGTCAGGAAGCGACAATGAACGTATGCGTTTATGCGGACCATGTTAATCGATGTACCAACTGGTTCAAAATCACTTGTTTTCCTGCATTTTCTGTGCCACTAAGGAAATTCTCCACTCAATTTGGCAATTATTATTCTAATCTGGACAAGGAATATTATATTTGTTTGCCCGTATAGCTATTTACAAATAGCCGAGAAACTACATCTTTGAATAAAATAGGCAGCAACTTCACTGGCCTGAAGCCATCACATCCATTCAACAAACACGTGTCATTTCTGTCCGAAAACCTTTCAAATCTATGCAAAATAAGTTTGCGATACCTTTTCAGCTGAAATTTGATGTATTTGAACCATCCACAACTGTTCGTTCACTTGTGTGTGCCCGTGAGGTGCGCGCGGGCCATTTTATCCACTCCAAGAGCATAAAAGACACAAATTCAATGCATAAAAATACATAAATATACCATTCAAATGTGTGTTAAGTAGTTTTTTTAAGCTGTTACAAAACAAAATGCATTTTCTTTTATATCGGTATAAATATAATCTTTAAATGAAGCTTGTTTTAAAACCTTATAGTGCTTTTTGTAAAATGTCAACAAATCCAGCTACTGAGTTACCTCCCTTGTTTGGGACTCAATAATCATCACATTATGGCCCGGACATTGACAAAAACTATGCAATCCAGTGTGCTGAGGTGCAGAACAAACTAAAACATACCATATCAAGAGAATATGCAGACTTTCAGAAAATGCCATGTTACCTTAAGGCTTAAGGGGGCACTATACAGTTTCTTGGGCTTCGGACTCGGTCTGGTGGGGTCTGGGTTCGAGCCGTCTTGCACACACTGATAATGTCAACACCTGAAAACAAACCAAACATCATTTAAATATTGTTGTGGCTGTGGCTTCACAACGATGTAGGGAAAATAATTATGCACACAGTTCCACTATAATTGTAACGTGCATGAGCAGCCAATTTTTGGGTTCAAATGTCACCAGTTTTCGCGACCATTTCGGTGATTGTCAACATCAATTTGCAACTTTCCTGCGAATGCGAGCACCTGAAATACTTCATGCCTGTCTGCGTAATTCACCAGGTACTTGATTGCAACTGAGCAAACTGGGGGTCAACCATTCAGATTTTCCAATAAATTCCAATGTATACGCCCTTTTAAATATCCTTCGAAAATGGCGTTCAGAGCTAGGAATCCTCATTTACGAACGTTATGTCCAAGGTGGCTCAACACATACACTGGCTTTACATAGGTCATATTTTCGAAATCACTAAGCATGCAATTAAAAACACCATCCCTTAAATCTGATACTAACAACTTCTAAAACACTCAAAATGCTGCTCAGTTTCACTGTATCCCTATTTATTAGAATTTTCTCCCCTGCCAATTCGAATTTTTGGCTAAAACTGTATAGTGCCACCTTATGTTCAGGCGTATAAGATATCAATCCGGAAGTATATAATTCGAATGTACAGTTTTATTTCAAAGCATGCCAAAATTACTCCCGCTGTGTGGTTGTCAACATATTGAAATGAATATTTCTCATGAATACGACCTCCGTATCAACGTATGTGGTGAATTGCTGTTCTCGCTGATATGTAACAGTAATGCAATGACATAAATTTAATATTTGTTTTTGTTTCTTGGACACGTGTCCTTGATCTCAGCGTAACAGTTCGATTGACTGGTTTACATAGATAGAATGGAGCTGATGGGTAAAATGTTTAGGTAGGCACACTAAGCCGAGTATTTATTACAAACGGATACATGAATGATTAACAATTTATTAAAATAATGTATGCGTTTTGCAAATCATTAAAGAATCAAAACCGGGTTGTTTCTGGGCGACAGAAACGTGATCGTGGGTACCAAAGATTGCGGTCGCAATAAACAGACATCTCAACCTGCTATTCATCGTATGTCTATTGTCTAGTATGAGCGGAACTTGCAGCGCATATAGCTAATTGGAATTTTATGATTTCATTTGCAGATCGTTGGAATAAAATGGACTGCAGAAACAACCTTATTTTTTGTTGGAACAATACATTGATGCCAAGTTTTTCCGATAACAACTATTTGTCTGTCTCTTGTATTTCGTTTATAAGGAAAAAAGGTCGTAATTAGGAATGATTTTAAATTTATGTTTATTCTAATTTGTGCAGTGATTGGATTAACTTCAAATTTCAGTTTTGTATGTCAGGTGAAGCATGGACATATTTTATAATTAACGAATCAAATTACCCGATGTTTAACTTTCGTGCTTACGAAATCGTACACGAATCGTACACACCGTTACGACCAATTATCCGTCATTTTCAGCACAATTGTTGTTACATGTTACATTGTGACTGCTGCTAATGGTTTTGCAACTGAGATCTTAATCTGTCTGTAAAGGCGTATGTAGGATATACAATTGATTTACCGTAATAACTTGAAGTGTAAATCAAGAATTCTTAATAGCGAAACTATGAGTAAAGTATTACTGACTCATTTTAGTCATTCAGCATATCAATTTGATATTTAGAATGTATTTAAAACGATGTAGATGGATAATTACTCAATGGCTGTTTCGATCAAAAACGCGCTTACAAAATCTCAAAACTAAATTTACTACAAAATGTAAAGTAAACAGTTAATTCGTGTCACTTTGTTACATATTATATTGTCAATCTCATAGTATTGTTTTATATTCTGAATCAAATACGAAATAAACGTACACTTATTAAAAAATATGGTTAATTTATACACAGATATCATTTTGATATCCAACATTTTGTTTGTATTATGTTGTTTTTTTGCAAAATGTACGTTTACTTTATACTCGTATACACGCACATACAACGTTTTAACTTTATTTATTCAAAGAACGTCGTTATTTCACTATGGTCATACAATGTCTTGACTAAAAAATAAAGCCTTAAGAGCAACCAGCAGACTCCATCAAGAAAAGCATTTAAATATTATCAATTAATATGTACTTAATATCACAACTCCACCTTCGTCAGTAATAGCCACACATAAATAAATCATCGGAATGCTTTGCAAATCGAAAATAAAGTGACACTTTGTTTTCTCATTAGCATCATAAATACGAGAACTATGTTTATGTTGCGTAAACTATCTGTATTCAAATCTGCCACCAGACCAGCTACACGGTATTCATTGCGTAACATATCTGTATTCAAATCTGCCACCAGACCAGCTACACGGTATTCATTGCGTAACATATCTGTATTCAAATCTGCCATCAGACCAGCTACACGGTATTCATTGCGTAACATATCTGTATTCAAATCTGCCACCAGACCAGCTACACGGTATTCATTGCGTAACATATCTGTATTCAAATCTGCCATCAGACCAGCTACACGGTATTCATTGCGTAACATATCTGTATTCAAATCTGCCACCAGACCAGCTACACGGCATTCATTTCAAACATGTATGGCGTTCAAAAGAATACGTTCGTTGTCCGTCTATCCTCACGTGCTATTTATATCACAAACAAAATAGATTATTCACGTCTTGAAGGTAAAAATAGACATGCTATGAGAAAACAAATATTTCACATGAAGGACAACAAAAAAGTGCAATATAGTAGTATTACCACTGAAACTGGAGTTGAATAAAATTGTATATAACCATGTAATAAGGTAAACAAGTTGTATATATATTATAATTTATACGTATTTATTTTCATTAGGATATGTATATGTCGATTACAATCTTGTTGACTCAGTGTGGTACTGGAAAATGACCAGTTCGAATATATTATAATCCTATATTATATGTACTTCATCCAAGTATATTTCCGTATGACGGTAAATGTCTTCCATTTATGTTCCATTTAAGTTTTTTTTCAATTCTTGAACTTTGATATGGCTGTAAAATATTTCGATCATCGTAATATCGTTTGTGCATGAATAACGAAAAAATCGTCGAAAGCCATACATAGTTTTTATGTGACTGTTTGCATTGTTTACTGTTACATGTATAGATGCTTGAATGTTCGGACTTTCATTCTAGTTTTCATTTTAATTTCAAGCAGCATTTCGATCGTCAAGCTATGGTTGCTTTTCACTGTTTAAAGAATTATATGGATGTGTGTTGCAAATATTGAGTCGGTTAAATACAGTAAACAGTTATTTAACAGAAACATCAATACGATCATATACAGTGACATTATATTCACTGCTTAAGTTTGAGCCTCAGATAATTGCTTCAATGGTTAACGGCATTCATCGTAGATTTTAAATCTAATACTAATGCAATTATTTAATAAATGCTAGTTCATCATGACTTTAATACAAGCATTTGATGCATACATCTTGTGTTCTTAATTTATAATGGCTTATTATAATATACCGCGTTAATAAAAATTATAAATAGATCTACATATATAACGTTAGTGAGATATGCCGTGATGCAATACTTAGCATCTCAAAAAATCTCCGGGATCGTGAAATGATATTGTCAACCGTGGATATACCAACCAATCGCACATAACTAAACAGGAAAGTATGTTTAAATTGCCAAGACGTTCAAAGTATGTCAATGCATGTGCCCACGACATAGAATGTGCATGCGTATACCATTAACGTCAGTGAAAGTGATGCCATTTAAATGCATGATTGGCAAGGACTAAGGATTATATTACTGTCGAGATCGTTTCCATTGCTTTCTTAATGATTGTGTCACTTGTGGGCTTTCAGTTTTAGATTTGCGTGTTGCTATTGGTTTGTAGGACAAGTAATTGTGAAAACAACTAGACCTGACATAATTTATCCACTTAATCTGTAACATTGTGACGTGATAGAGTTAGTATCCAGCTGGTACATGTAAACGTGCTGTCAGCACAGTTGTTGTTGATTTTTTCGGGTATTTCAATATTTTATTGAGGACTTTTTCGCAAGTTAATTTAAAAAAAAAAAATTGCTTGGGACGGGAAAAGGAGTTAAATGTCGAAACCTATGTGTTCAGAGGCGATTGAAGCTAATTTTAGGTACACTGTTTGTACACGTTGTTGTATGTTCATATGCAAATTAGTATATTACCAATATCGTATAGATTATTAAAGGCATTTCCATTGAATGTACATTTATTTTGCACTTATATTTAACCATTTAAATCGTCGATATATGTAATTTCAGGTCCAACAAGTGTCTGTCATATAAGTAAAACGATATCTAACAGAAACTCTGTTCGTATACAACAGACCATAACCGCTTGAATGAACTTAATATGTTTTTATTCACATATAGCTATTGACGCATATTTTACCAAAATCATGAAAAGGAACACACACAAAAACTTATGTTTATGAAATTAATATTTTAGGAATATGGTGTGTGTTAAAGTATATCATATTTATATAAATAGGCCTACGTCGCCAAAACTGTGCGTATTGCGCTTTACGTTGATAATAATAGCACACGATCATACGCCATAGTGTATTCAATTGAAGCATGTTATTATACTATGAAGTATGATCGTCTGGTAATGTCTTTATGGGTGGCGAACAGATCTTATAGTAATGTGCCCGCCCTATGTTTTGAAAGCTTGAAAGACAAGATCATATGGCATAGGGCGTTAACTCCGCAGATACGAGAAATCATGTAGTGAAACAAAATGAAACTGATTTCATAAACACAACTCATATTATTACAAGTCATAACTTCTTAAGCTGTAGTTCTGCATTTCCAATATTCAGCACCAACCATTTCAAGGTGAATTGATTAATTTAATCGTGTTTTAATATTCAACTCAATTAGTACACGCTTAGGTGCGTTCACATCCTTTAGTCATTGTATAAATGTCCTTCTGTAATATGTAACTAAAACAAAAATAATTCCATTGGACAAATGTTAATATCGGTTTTGATGCAAATTGAAAACGTTATTTTAGTACATGTAGATAAATAAGTTAAGATCATTATATGCATAGTTCCGATATGTTAAACCGAATAAATTAACATTGTATACAGTCAAACTAATATATGCATATTATACACATAATTAGTACACAACTTGTGTAATTCACATTAATGGAATGTGGTATAAAAAGTCAAAATAATATACATACTTCGCATTTGTGTAGTATAAACTAAGTTATAATTACTATATTTATGCAAATAGGACTACAAAATCATAATAGTATTTACTACATTATATATGTAGATTATAATTATGCATCCAATTTGTACTTTTATGATTTTGTAGGTAATATAGCTTAATGATTTGGCACTGAATATGAAAAGCTAGCAGCATCAATACAACTATAAAGTGTTGTTCCTTGACGTGCTGTGAACAAGTGAATATTTACAGCCTAGCAGAAATTCCCTCCATCTTTACAGGAAACAAACCACGTCATCGACCATTGAAGCGTCGATCAAGTGAACACGGAACTTCCTCAAGTACGGTCTTGTAGACCGATGCACATACATGTATGTTTTATTCACTTGTCACGTGGTCATAAATATATTATAACACTTTAGACCTTGCGCGGTAAGTATACGTTACAATGAAAATTGATTGGTTTACAAGATCACATCTTTCTTTAATATTGGCAACGTTTAATAAATGTTTGAAATTATGGAATATAATAAGTATAACCATGGTAATACATAATGGCATGTGCTTTGGTACTGAATTACTTTCAAATGATGTTTATATCGCTTATGTACTAGTAGAAAATACATTATTATTATTATGTAATCGGGCAAATATACATTAACCCAGTAACATTTTTATATATAAACACGATACAATCATTATTCTGAACTGTGTTAATTGATTGATTAAAAACATGCAAAAGAGAAACTAAAGTTAATGGTATTATCGATGTATTTATTTGATGCGACATATCACCGGTATTCCAACGTCATTTTTGAAATATTTAGTTTAATTAATTTTTGTTTTATCACTTTGCGGTAATACACACAATCGATGTACACATTGCAGCAAAATCACACACCAACACATTATAAAACAACATTATATTACTTGTTTAACCCTATATTTTATTTTTTTCAAAAATGTGTTCTGTTCTGTTCTATATTCAAATGTATTAGTTGAAAATGGCCATAAAATGATTCTATGGAGTTAGCCATCACCATGATTATATAGAAAGGATTTTACAAGACTAAACATATGAACCATTTAACATATTTACTCATTCTTCAAAACGCTATTAAATAGAAGTGTTTCTTGAACGAATTCATGCAATATGTTCATGCTTTGTATATGACAATCGGATTTCATCACTCATCGCCCTGGGAATTTGTTGAAAATAATAACTTTTCTCACATATTTCAGTCACGTAATTATTAAGACAGAACCGTTGCGCTATATCAGCGTTATTGCTTATCACGCTGGCAAATGCGATGCTATCAAACAAGAGCGCCTTATGTTCAAGCTGTTTGTAACGATATTCCATCCCTATTTACAGTTAGAAACGGCAATTGTACACCGTCATATCGTACGGCTCACATGCTCCGATAGCCTGATTGTTTATACAACTGTATGAAATATGCATTTTCTCGTGGAATCACGAACCGAGCAGCGAGACCATGTGACAAGTGCGTCTAACATGTGGTCGTTGCTGATTTGTCGTCATCTAGGATTGCGCAATGGTTTAAGGCATGGCTTATCGTATCGGTGTGGCGCTTTTGAAGGAATAAATATATGGGTTTATAACGAAAAGTTGACATACGCATCGCGTTCTTCGTGTGGAAACATATGTGGATGATGGATTAGACATTTAACGATGATTTTAGAAATGCGTTGGCATTATTTTAAAAATATGTTTCGTACTTTATAAACTAAATGTTAGATCTCGATTGAAACTAACAGATTGAAATGAAAATTTAAGAAGACTGTTAAGTCATTATCACAAAATATAAATTGTTTTTAAAGTTGTTTTCTACTCTTGACATTTTATCTACCTAAAGTACAATGATTAATTAATTTCAAATCTATCGTTCGTATACATGTAATGTTTAATGGTGTGTTGTTGTGTTAGCGATATTTTCAAGAACTGAGTGTAGACAATAAACAAAAGGAAGCAAAAATCGACATTTTACAATGGAACTTAAGTCGGATTTAAAGAAATTGGATAAGATCGAGGGTTATGACTACGAATCAGGCTTTAGTTACGATGGCGATGGGTATAACTACGATTATAACTATACATACGATAAATCAGAGTCGATGACACATTTACCACTGGGCGAGTTCGTACCGACTGTTATTATTTACGGTATCGTTGGCCTAACGGGCCTCGTGGGGAATTTGCTCGTAATTTTTGCTATAGCACGTGTCAAAAGAATGAGGACCATCACAAACATGTTCTTGCTCAGCCTCGCCTCGGCGGACCTTCTGTTGGTGTGTCTGTGTATACCTGTGAGGGTAGGTCAAGATATGTTCATTTCTGTTTTTGTAATAGCAATAATAGCAATTATATAAAATCAAAATCTTTTTGCTTTACAATGTAAGATACTGTAGCAGAGAAAATTTTCCCCAAACGTACATAAATCAAGAAATTTTATACCGTAATATTTTCGAGTGTTTACTGGATACTACTGCTGTTTTTTACAAGAGTTTATATATGGCAATATATAACGATTTAATATCTAAATGTATAATAAGATAACAAATGCATAACGTATACAAAACTAATCTGTTCCAATCATAGTATTAGGATACCTTACTGAATAAAGATGTTTTCTAGTGTAGCGTTTGATCAAAAATGCTTCATTTGCCAAATTTGCGACCGATTTAACGCCTATATAACCAATTCAGCCATTTAATTATTTAATGTTTGGTCTTATATTTACCTAATGTTGTTTTTCGGCGTATCTTCTTATATATCAACACACTGTAAATACATATATTTAATACATCTGGGTACATACATTAAATATATTGAATGTCATCTTAATTAGTTGCATTGAAGTTATTTTTGTAAGCACTTTTTATTATAATGTTATTTAAACGTTTGCTATTTTATTTTATTTACATATAATATTGCTTGTGTATTTCTGTATTTCGGGATTCTTCTGTAAAATGTAATAATTTAAATTACGTCTTGGGTTATACTAAGCCTACACATCTTTCATGTTCTAATAGGAATATTGCAAACAGAAATCGTGCAAATGCTGCATGTTGCAAACACTTGGATCTCCTCTGATATTCCTAATTTTGACATGCAATTATGTAGATCTTCTCTGTCTGTTATTTCTTAATATAACATACAGCTGAAGCTTTATACTGTTTATACTTATATTAAAAAATTTAAACCAAACTCGTATAACTATGTGTGATTACACCACATGTAAATAAGACACCAACTACAACGGCATCCAACCGAGTAATACACAGGCCCCATGGCACACCAGATTCTTCCTGAAAATTGCTTGATCGTATTAGCGACTTTTCCTTCAGGAAATATGTGACAGCATAATTACTTATTGAAGTCAGTCGAAGACTTTGTGCTCTCATTTTGACGATAGGCAAACATTGATTATAATTTTTAATGTATATTGTTGTTTGTTATATTTTATGCTTGTAATACATGTTAATCCTATTAAAGTTATTCTTTTTAATATTGTTTAAACAAATAACTTTCTGGTAAAACTGCTATGCCAATGTATGTAATACATGGTGTATACATGTATGTTACCTATTTGCAGTAAAATGTGGTCCATTGAATAATATTCCAGTATAAGCTATTCTATAACACTCATTGTAAATATCCTAAGGGATAAACATATATCACTCTGATCATTCTCCTTTTTTATTGACGTTTCGGCATTGCGCCTTTCTCAAAATATGAAAATATCTTACAAACTACATTTTTGATGTGTATGAACTAAACATATTAAACATAATAATAATCTCTATGTTTTTCAGCATCAAAAAGTTATTATTCTGAAACAGTAAAATAACTAAGTGCACGACAAAAATATTAAAAAAAACAATCGTAATGATCATAATGAATATGTTAAATATATCATATTTTAATATAGACACATTACATACGCAAATTATACTATTCTTTATGCTTTCTATGATGTTGATTTAAAGTCGAACTTGAGCTTCAAACGGGTCGTTGCATGATAGTTATATAGTTTATATCTAAATAACAAATATTTAAAAATATGTGTGTTGTTGTTGTTTTACTATAAGACAACAAATGTTTTGTCTTTATTTTAACTCTTTGAAATAGGTCCAAATTGGTAATAGACATACATTTACGTTTAAATACCGCTAACCCTTTTAATGCAGCATTTGAAACTGATAAACAAGATAATTCTAAAATACACTAACACATTCTATATTATTAACCTTCATAAAGCATCAATACATCCATCTGTAGGCGTAATATATATCTTTCTTAATACTTCCACCTAAAATATTCCCCTATCAGTTGTTCTCTGTCTACATATAGATCTATGTGATGTCTTTCGAAGGATCATCGTGAGGTCAGGGTCACGTGCACAATAAACAAGAAAAACAATTAGTAAATGAATTTCATTGCATTTTCATGATTAAAGTGATCCGGCGTAAAACGTGCGTTAATGGCATTTACCAGTAAGAGCAGCAGTTCTTCACATAGTTTGGTACGGTCGTTGTATTCATGAGAAGTATTCCTTTGGATATCTTGACGACCACACAACAGGTGTAATGACAACATGCTTTGCAATAAAACTGTACACTTGAATTATATACTAACTGATTAAAATCTCTTTAAATTCATTTGTAAATAGAAACGTTTTGAGAAGCTTCTTTGTCGTGAAAAGAACATGTGAAACTATTACAAGTTTCATTTATTCAAATACTAAAGTAAGCCAACGTCTTTAATTTGAACGAAATTTCGAGGTTAAAGCATTGAAAAGTTTTATTTAAACCAATTTAATATGTTCATCATTATATTGTAATATTATGTATAGGTACTTAAAATGAATATAATCAATAAATAACCAGTACCGTTTAAATTTTACAAAATCCCATTAATAGTATATTTAACTTTGTATTTATAATGCAGAGTTGTTTAATGTTTTGCATGTTTTTATGTGTGTCTGGTGCGTTGTGCTTAGCGATTAATCATTTGCCTAAAAGTGGCAAAATGTCTGTGTATTATTTTGACGTTAGATACTCATTCTGTGTACTGGTAACCCTTTTGTTAACTCGTATAGTATTTATTTCGTAACGATATTTTTTTCATGATTTTCCAGTATAATGTCCCTCAAAACGGTCATGTAATATTCTATTGGCGGATTTGCATCAGATAATATTTTCCACATTGAATAAATATCTAAACCTATTATCATTAATTATAATTTTCAACTGAACACAAACACGTTTGTTTAAGCATTAACACCATTTTACGAAAACATAAAAACGCAATAAAGTGTAATGTAACTATTAGGACATATATAATTCAACATAAGAACAGAATAAACGGTAATGTTACAATTAAGATAGTTATCGGAAAACATTTTGTCATTTGGTTCCATAATTTCGAAAAAAAAAATTACAGTCTTAACAGATCTCTGATAAATTAAAATGTAATCCAAATGGCACGATAGATTGTTACACGTACATTATTAATAAAGTAACTTGGTTCGTAATAATGTTAGCCTCAATGTCACGCTTGCAGATAAACATGCTGTTAATTCGGTTTAATAATAGGACACTTAATTTAATAGTTTTTGAAGAGCACATACCCGTGCCCTATTTTTTTTCACCAGGCTTTCACTGATTTAAAATGTAAAATCTTATACGCATTAATTATGATTCCAAGAAGTATTCCTTAGAATCATATTTGAAATCACCTTTGTTGTTTTAATCTTGTTGACACAAACGTGTGCGGTTTACATATACATAATTAGTATACATATGAGGCGTGTCGTGAGAAAACCGGGCTTAACGCATGTGCGTAAAGTTTCCTCCCAGATCAGCCTGTGCAGTCAGCACAGGCAAATCCGGGACGGCACTTTCCGCGTACAGTAGTTTATGTTAAGAATAGACTTCCTTCAAAAAAAAAACACACCATAAAAGCGAAAAGTGCCGTACCGCATTAGCCTGTACGGACTGAAATGCAGTTTGCTACAATATTGCATTTAAAGTGTAAAGTTTACTTTTGAGCAAACACTGCCCGCTTTATTCTTAAAACAATTTATTAAATTGTGTTTCTACATAGACTAATTTCACGTAAAAGTTATGTCTTTGGCCATTGTATAAATGCTAAACATTGGACAATGCAGATACAAATAAATGAAATTTCTTTTATCATACATGCATATATAAATGATATGTTTTGTATAACCCAGAAACATGAGGGATATGTTTTATGTTACTTTTCACATGTTTTAGTTTAAGTTGTAAATCTGATACCAAAGACATTCATAAATCCTATTGCATATGTTGTATTTGAGTAGCAACAGATCGACATTTACTGCTATCAGTTCCATTTAAAATCGGAGCGACTATTACATGTACAGGTTATTCACACTTTGTATTCTCTTTATCTGATGTAACTACACCTAGGTCACATGACCCTCTCTTATACCATTACGTAAAGAACATAACATACACTGTCTGCTTGAGTCAAGCCTAGCAAATATATTGATGCAGAAGTCAGATTACTTGATCATATGGTTTACGTGATAAAACATGCTCGCTTTTTTAGATTTTATAACTTTGGTTTGGGTGAACATTTACGTTTTTTAAGTTTAAACCACGTTCAGTCGTTTACATAATGTGTTGTAACTTTGACGTGTAAATACTAGTACTATGTCATACATTTATACCATACAATTATTATCAATTGCCTACCGTTAAAGCTCAAAAGACATTAACATAATTTTGTTCGCATATAAAGAGTAAATTGATATATGTTTTGTTTTAGAATCAGATATTTCCATCACTAAGTTTTACGCTACACCTTAATACGCATATCAGATACAACGCCATATTGTAGAGATAAGCATAATAATAATTAATACTGGACACTCATTCTGATTACTTTAAGAACATTTAATGTATTGAATTTAACATGTTACGGTGTATTTATTATAGTAATTTTTTTATAATTATCGTATAC
The DNA here is from genome assembly GCA_027627225.1 of Congeria kusceri. Lineage (NCBI taxonomy): Eukaryota > Metazoa > Mollusca > Bivalvia > Myida > Dreissenidae > Congeria > Congeria kusceri. The sequence goes on along the minus strand of CM051032.1, from coordinate 31,302,485 downwards.
CACTTTTCATTCAATTTATGGAAATGCTTGTGCAAAGCCGACAGTAATTTCCGTGTATCCTGACATTCAACCAACTGTCTTATACTACTTAAGTGTTGTATTTAAGGGACCTGTTCACAGATTGACGAATAGGCAATGTTCAAATATTTTGCCACAGATTCCAATAATAAAAAGAATTGTGTATATAAAGGAGCAAAACTACACATGTAAATACAGTTTCGTTTCTAAGTAATCATCAGTTAAAATTTATAAAATTATAAAGCGTTTGTAACACTAAGCGATTCAATAATTTTGAGTGTATTTGTTGTTTTCGTTAAAATTGTTAACAACAGGTGGGTCACAGGATTATAGAAATCAGAATGGTCAAGTGGTTAAGGCCTTTTGATCCGGAGATCTGAGGTTCCAAGCCGGGTGGCAGATACGTTTGATTTCTTTTCATGTTCGTGCTATTATACTTGAGAGTTTTAGTTCCGATGCTAAAGTCTGTCGAGGAAGACATTTCATTGCATACTTCAAAAAATACAAACATCTGTGAACAAGTGTCTTCACTCGGCGGTAGGAACATGTACCTTGTCAGACGGTCACATGCATATGGGGTGACGAACGCACTTTACGCTGGCAGAATATGTCTGTAGGAAACATAACTCAAATATAAGTCTCGGTCTGAGTCAGCATTTGAATCGCCTAGTGTAATTTGAACTGTATCTTCAGTTTGTCTGTGTGTGTGTGTGTGTGAAACTCGAACCAGATATACTATGGTTAAAAGCACAATCCAAATTTGCCAGGATAATTTGATGATCTTTGGTTTGCTTTTCAAGAACTAATTTTCGCATTATCGTCGTTTATCGGCCAATAAACAACGATTTGGAGTTATGATGCGTGTGAATAATTTGTATACCGCAGCGAAACGACAAATTGGTGTATATTAGCCGATTAACAACGATAATGCGAATATTATTTCGATTCTAACATTTTCTGCAATTACAATGATAACTGTATTTTACAGTTTCGGAACTATGTGTTCGGGCTCTTTATTGGTAGTTTAACAACGGTGAATTTGTTCTTTGTCTATAGAAAACTCTGCGTGTCATGTGAGAATATAAATGTAAACGTGAAAAGTTCTGTTGACGCGTACTGTTGTGCACACGCAAACTGTCGGAAGAGACATGAGTATATTAACATTGAACACCATCGGAAAATGTTTATATATCGCAGATTTGTGCTATGGTGTATAATGCACATATTGTTATATTATGGTAATAATAATTATGTTCCTGATAGAATAAACCAGTTTCAGGCGTTGGTTGATTATTTTAAGACAATTTCTTTAAATCTGTCTAAACAACAGTCTAGATGTCTTGTTCCCGTGACTACTACTTAATATATGAAAATCGAAGCTCACAAGCCCAATATCCATCTTCCCTTTGTCAAAGCCGTCATAAAAGTTCAACAACGTTTAATTTTTTAGTTCTAACCATACCATGAACATTTTCTCTATACTAGTAACTGCCATACTGAATACAAAACATCGCATGCATTTTGTTGGTTTGTATTGAATCACAACGTTTGACAATACCGCATTAGCAACGTTCTCGTGTCAAATATGTTTGTACTTGCCATCGATGATGTCTGAATATTTAATAAAAAATGAACAGCAACTTAGGACTGAGCATGGTGTAGTGTTTATTCCCATTAATTTGCAATTAGGAAAAAAAGGTGAATGAATGCATATTAGAACATGTTTTTGGTCATAGACAAGTCATAAACAAGTCGATGACTGTCATGGTAGTTCAGTAGTTCAAGCGCGCATGAGAAAAACACCATCTACAATCATTCTGTGATAGTTTCCAAAGTATATCAACTGCAAACAACAGAACTGCAAGCATTTTGTTGACAATATAGCTAATTAGTTAAAAAGAGAGTCTGATAGTCGATTGCTGAAAGAAGTTGTAGATCTTAGACTCGTTACAGAAACATAATATACTCGTAGCTATTAAAAGATATATAGCTTTGTAACGTTACGCGTTTTCACAGCGTCTGCGTTCTCTGCAATGACATCCACTTAATGATTATGCGCAGGTAACATTTCGTCTCAGAACACTAACACTTGTCTGAATGAATTTTAACTATTTTAATGCTAATCACTACGAAGATATTCTCGTTACTACGTTCATTGGTTAAACGGTGTGGCAATAGTAAGGCACGATATACATTAATATTTAAACGGTGTGGCAATAGTAAAAATGCACGATAAACATTAATATTTCGTTTCGTGTATGTGTACGTTTATTGGTTAAACGGTGTGGCAATAGTAAAAATGCACGATAAACATTAAAATATTTCGTTTTGTGTATGTGAGAAAGACCAGACATTTACCGAAAATATATTTTTCTTTTAGAATTGTATTACTCATGTCTTTCAATATAATGAAAGTGTAAAATCTGATAATAACCTCACATTCGTAAATCACATAATTATGTTGTATTCGATGAGCTCCAGGCCGACATTTACTGCATTAAAATTTAGTCAAACTCAACAAAACAGTATATGTTTGCACACGGTATGTGTCATATGGTATAACTTCATCTCATCACATGACCTTCTCTTTTCATTAGACAGACCAGCGCAAAATCCGTCGGCTTAGGTCAAGCCTGACAAAAATATTGATGAAAATGTCAGATTACTGTATCATAAGATTTGTGTTATAAAACATGCCGCGTCTTTTAATACCTTTAGATTAGGTGAGTATATTACTGGGCTTTGTAAACATTTCTGTAATCTACACTTATCTGATATTATGTGTTTAACCTGGTTGTAATGATGATGATTTGAATACTTGTGTTTTTTCTTTCAATTCAAATCCCTTAACTCTTTTCAATGATCTCCAAACATACCTCGGCAGACAGTTGCAGAATTGTGAGCACATACAACTTGCATCTTAAAGAGTTATTCAACAGACTGGGTGTGTAAATTCTATTTTCTAGATGAAGATTTTTCATAATTTGACTACTGCTATACGCTTTTTAGCAGACGACACGGAAATTGTTATTTGTACGTCAGCCACACGACGACATTTCTAAGTGGCATTATTATGATAATGCTTATTGGACACCCATTCACATTACCTTAATATAAGGACATTCATTATATAGGGATTATCGTGTTACGGAGTACCTATTACTTCCCCAAATTGTTGCATCTTGCAGCCATTTCTTCTATTTGCGCAAATACATAAGCAAAGACGAATGTTATCCGTGCGTATCCTGACATACAGCCAAGAGTCTTAGACTATTTAAGGGTTATATTGAACTGGATACAGACAACTATGTCAGAGGGTTAGAGGGTAGATGTGTTTACCATTGCACTTTTATGTGCTTGGATATGATTTGGTACAACTGTACATACAACAACAATTACAAAACTCAGTATTCGGTTAATGTAATTATATTTGCATTTATAAGCAACTTACGTTTGTTCGAGAAAACAGGTCCAAATAAGCTTTTGTCCAAAGTAAAATAAATATTGCCAAGATTAGATTTGTTCTTGAACAGTTTCTCAATAGCGGCCTAGTAATCCTCAGATAAACGAGCATATACATTTTTGCAAAATGCGAATAATAATTGTTGCGTAGAGACGATACATTATCCTTCATAATCATTATAAAATTACGTATTATGTACCTACTAATAAGCTTAATGGATTAAAAAGTATTATTATTGTGTATTTACAGTCAGAATATAGAAACTGAAAACAACTCTTATTATTTATATGCAAAATATGAAGAAACAAAATTTGCTACAAGGTGAATGTGCCAGTCCAAGGTTTCATAAGGAAATTAACAACTTTTTTTCTGCAAAATAGCATTTAATTTGACACCAGGGTGTGTGAAGATTTAATCAAATACTAAAATAATATGGGAATAGGCACGGTGTAGTGCTTCTCCCATGAACTGGCATGTTTGAACGACAATTCTGGGGAAGCATTATGTCTTGGGACAAGTCGGGGACAAAGAAAAGTCGATGAGTGCCAATTTTCGGAGGTTACGGGCACAGCGTTAATAGAACAGAACACAATTATAGCAAGCATTACTCAGTAGTACGAGTATACACAGTTGAGTATATATACTATATTCGGATGGAGTCGCGGTACGGACGGTGTCGCGGTAAACAATAAACGTCATCTAGTGGACATTTCTTGTAAACAAAACCCACCTCTTTTTCTAGTCGCGGCTTCTTATTATGAAAACTAGTTGAACATGCATAGAATATTGTAAAGTACATTCTTTTTTGCTTAAACATGCTGTTAAAATGCATTTCTTCTAAGAGTCTCATCCGATTTCATTGCAGAATTTAATAAGATATTGTTTTTACTCTGTCGTCTGTGCCAAAGTAGTAGGAGTAGCTCCCCGTGGGTTGTGTACACAATTTATTTTCTCTCTGGTAATTAAGGCTATACTGTACACTACTGATTTTTCAAAATTGGAAAGTACTGCTCCCCTTGTTTACCGATTACCGCGACTCCGCCGAGCACGTTGTCAAATTTAACTTATGTATAGTGTGGTGTGGTTTGATGTTTTGCAGGATTCGCAATGAAATAATTGTTCATTTGTTGATTGCCATGTGTGTGTAAGATATTTTTACACCTTATAATCGTTTATTAAAGTTGTAAGTATTAGCTTTCCATTTTGGTTATTCAACAAATCGTTAGTACCGCGACTCCATCGGAACACAGTATATGTTGTGTAAAGCGCGTCAGCTACAACATTAACTACGTTTATTCTTACCACTGCTGCTGCTTCTACTAGTACTACTACTAGTCTACTACTACTACTACGACTACTAATCCTACGACTACTACTACTACTACTACTACTACTACTACTACTACTACTACTACTACTACTACTACTACTACTACTACTACTACTACTACTACTACTACTACTACTACGACTACTACTACTACTACTTTAATTCTGGTATGTATACTGCTACTACTACTACTACTGCTACTACTGCTCCTGCTACTGCTTCTACTACTACTACTACTACTACTACTACTACGACTACTACTACTACTACTACTACTACTACTACTACTTCTACTACTACTACTTCTACTACTACTTCTACTTCTACTATAACTACTACTACTACTACTACTACCACTATTAGTCTACTACTATTACCACTGCTGCTACTACTACTATTACTACTACTACTACTACTACTACTACTACTACTACTACTACTACTACTACTACTACTACTTCTACTACTACTACTTCTACTACTACTTCTACTTCTACTATAACTACTACTACTACTACTACCACTATTAGTCTACTACTATTACCACTGCTGCTGCTACTACTACTACTACTACTACTACTACTACTACTACTACTACTACTACTACTAGTACTACTACTACTACTACTACTACTACTACTACTACTACTACTACTACTACTACTACTACTACTACTACTATTACTACTACTACTTTAATTCTGGTATGTGTATTTAATTCTGGTATGTTAATCCATATTTATTTCACCCCTATTGATATTTATTCTCGAACAATGTTTGTTGGTATTCATATATCATAATTTTTTGTTGAAATAAAAGTTTAGATTTAAGAAAAACAAATGTGCTAGTAAGATTATTGGTAACTTACCCAGTCGTTGAAATGACCATTCTTGCTTCGTTGCCTGTTTTTGTTTTCTGTTTCACTTGTCGGCGACCTTTTGGCCTCATTAATTTCAAGTCACATCATGGCATCGACGTCCGAAAGTTCATTACCATCCAGCATTCATTATGCTTTCAATCAAAACAATGCCGCGGTTTTGTTTGCTGAACAAAAGAAAGAAACAGCATTTGATTAAACAATCAAAACTTTAGCCAATATTCTTTGATTAACCTGTCACAATTTGTTTTGTATACTGAATATATTAGAACTGTATTAGTATTGAGTTTTTAGATTGTGTTTGAATAGAGTGAGGAACCTTGACGTTTATTGTTCGACATCAACTCATGTGTAGCATGTTTGTTTCCGACGAATGCAAGGTGTTTTTACATGTAGAAATGATTGTTATTCTTCCAAAATTATTTATTGAACATAAATGTCTAAATAAAAAAGTACATATTTAAATAAATACATATATGTTTTTCTTTGAGATTAACAATGTAAACAGTTATTTTGATTGTTAAAATAAAACTTCTTATTTTACAAAGTATCAAATTAGTTACTTCTGATTTTAAACAATGTCGCACAGAAGCTTAGACCCAGATAAAATGGACTATGAAATGGAATAATTGCAATCAATGGACAAAAATAGCTGACACTCAAAATCCAAATCTAACATATAAATTAACGTTGGAACGTGCTTTTTTCAGTGCGTGTCGTTCTACTCATACACGTGGAACCTAGGCGAGTTCATGTGCAGAGGCACACATTACGTGCAGCACGTGTCCATGATTTGCTCGGCGATGACTCTCACGTCCATGAGCATCGAGAGGTAGGTCAAGAACGGGAATTAGGACACATATTTGAAGTATTAAATCGATTATTTATGGATCGCGAAATAACTGTATAAATTAATCGAGCATGAGTGTGTATACAGGTCCGGTACACAGGTACTTGTAACAACAAATGTATAATGTTCCATACGTATATACACTATCTCTTATTATAGTGTATATACGTATGGAACATTAAAAAATCTTTGTTACAAGTACCTGTGGTCCCGAAATATTTGAAATAACCTCATGAAGTTATCGATTTCTTATTGCGCATATTGAGGCTTGACAACCAGAAAGTACCATCTGATATAGATTTCAATGGCAAACGGTACCTTCTGGTTTTTAACCTTAGATATTTGCTTCATGGAACATGCAGATAAATCGTTCCATGGCAGCAATAACGTATACATTTTAAGAGCCATTTACATTGATCTGTATACGATAAATAAGCACCCAAATATATAGTTCATTTCAAATTCAGTGGTGATTGATTTTGTTTGGCGTGCTCTGTAAGGTCAATTTTGACCTTATTACGATTTACTTTGATTTTAAAGGGCACTATATTTATAAAATACATGCTTCCCCGCAGGTTCATTGCTATCCGGTTCCCACTGCGGGCGCGTTCCTTGTGCACGAAACGTCACGCGCGTGTCGTCATCACGGTCACGTGGTTCACGTCCTTCGTCGCCGCAGTACCAATCATCTTCGTCATCGTAAGTATAGCAGTCACAGCCTCTGAATACTGATTGAGCATACGCATAAAGAGTTTACCATCATCTTCGTCATCGTAAGTATAGCAGTCACAGCCTCTGAATACTGATTGAGCATACGCATAAAGAGTTTACCATCATCTTCGTCATCGTAAGAACAGCAGTCACAGCCTCTGAATACTGATTGAGCATACGCATAAAGAGTTTACCATCATCTTCGTCATCGTAAGTACAGCAGTCACAGCCTCTGAATACTGATTGAGCATACGCATAAAGAGTTTACCATCATCTTCGTCATCGTAAGTACAGCAGTCACAGCCTCTGAATACTGATTGAGCATACGCATAAAGAGTTTACCATCATCTTCGTCATCGTAAGTACAGCAATCACAGCCTCTGAATACTGATTGAGCCTACGCATAAAGAGTTTACCATCATCTTCGTCATCGTAAGAACAGCAGTCACAGCCTCTGAATACTGATTGAGCATACGCATAAAGAGTTTACCATCATCTTCGTCATCGTAAGTATAGCAGTCACAGCCTCTGAATACTGATTGAGCATACGCATAAAGAGTTTACCATCATCTTCGTCATCGTAAGTACAGCAGTCACAGCCTCTGAATACTGATTGAGCATACGCATAAAGAGTTTACCATCATCTTCGTCATCGTAAGTATAGCAGTCACAGCCTCTGAATACTGATTGAGCCTACGCATAAAGAGTTTACCATCATCTTCGTCATCGTAAGTACAGCAGTCACAGCCTCTGAATACTGATTGAGCATACGCATAAAGAGTTTACCATCATCTTCGTCATCGTAAGTACAGCAGTCACAGCCTCTGAATACTGATTGAGCATACGCATAAAGAGTTTACCATCATCTTCGTCATCGTAAGTACAGCAGTCACAGCCTCTGAATACTGATTGAACATACGCATAAAGAGTTTACCATCATCTTCGTCATCGTAAGTATAGCAGTCACAGCCTCTGAATACTGATTGAGCATACGCATAAAGAGTTTACCATCATCTTCGTCATCGTAAGTACAGCAGTCACAGCCTCTGAATACTGATTGAGCATACGCATAAAGAGTTTACCATCATCTTCGTCATCGTAAGTATAGCAGTCACAGCCTCTGAATACTGATTGAGCATACGCATAAAGAGTTTACCATCATCTTCGTCATCGTAAGTATAGCAGTCACAGCCTCTGAATACTGATTGAGCATACGCATAAAGAGTTTACCATCATCTTCGTCATCGTAAGTATAGCAGTCACAGCCTCTGAATACTGATTGAGCATACGCATAAAGAGTTTACCATCATCTTCGTCATCGTAAGTATAGCAGTCACAGCCTCTGAATACTGATTGAGCATACCCATAAAGAGTTTACCATCATCTTCGTCAACGTAAGTACAACAGTCACAGCCTCTGAATACTGATTGAGCATAGGCATAAAGAGTTTACCATCATCTTCGTCATCGTAAGTACAGCAGTCACAGCCTCTGAATACTGATTTAGCATACGCATAAAGAGTTTACCATCATCTTCGTCATCGTAAGTACAGCAGTCACAGCCTCTCAATACTGATTGAGCATACGCATAAAGAGTTTACCATCATCTTCGTCGTCGTAAGTACAGCAGTCACAGCCTCTCAATACTGATTGAGCATACGCATAAAGAGTTTACCATCATCTTCGTCGTCGTAAGTATAGCAGTCACAGCCTCTGACTACTGATTGAGCATACGCATAAAGAGTTTACCATCATCTTCGTCATCGAAAGTCTGAATACTGCTTGAGCCTACGCATAAAGAGTTTACCATCATCTTCGTCATCGTTAGTATAGCAGTCACAGCCTCTGAATACTGATTGAGCATACGCATAAAGAGTTCACCATCATCTTCGTCATCGTAAGTACAGCAGTCACAGCCTCTGAATACTGATTGAGCATACGCATATAGAGTTTACCATCATCTTCGTCATCGTAAGTATAGCAGTCACAGCCTCTGAATACTGATTGAGCATACGCATAAAGAGTTTACCATCATCTTCGTCATCGTAAGTATAGCAGTCACAGCCTCTGAATACTGATTGAGCATACGCATAAAGAGTTTACCATCATCTTCGTCATCGTAAGAACAGCAGTCACAGCCTCTGAATACTGATTGAGCATACGCATAAAGAGTTTACCATCATCTTCGTCATCGTAAGTACAGCAGTCACAGCCTCTGAATACTGATTGAGCATACGCATAAAGAGTTTACCATCATCTTCGTCATCGTAAGTACAGCAGTCACAGCCTCTGAATACTGATTGAGCATACGCATAAAGAGTTTACCATCATCTTCGTCATCGTAAGTACAGCAATCACAGCCTCTGAATACTGATTGAGCCTACGCATAAAGAGTTTACCATCATCTTCGTCATCGTAAGAACAGCAGTCACAGCCTCTGAATACTGATTGAGCATACGCATAAAGAGTTTACCATCATCTTCGTCATCGTAAGTATAGCAGTCACAGCCTCTGAATACTGATTGAGCATACGCATAAAGAGTTTACCATCATCTTCGTCATCGTAAGTACAGCAGTCACAGCCTCTGAATACTGATTGAGCATACGCATAAAGAGTTTACCATCATCTTCGTCATCGTAAGTATAGCAGTCACAGCCTCTGAATACTGATTGAGCATACGCATAAAGAGTTTACCATCATCTTCGTCATCGTAAGTACAGCAGTCACAGCCTCTGAATACTGATTGAGCATACGCATAAAGAGTTTACCATCATCTTCGTCATCGTAAGTACAGCAATCACAGCCTCTGAATACTGATTGAGCCTACGCATAAAGAGTTTACCATCATCTTCGTCATCGTAAGAACAGCAGTCACAGCCTCTGAATACTGATTGAGCATACGCATAAAGAGTTTACCATCATCTTCGTCATCGTAAGTATAGCAGTCACAGCCTCTGAATACTGATTGAGCATACGCATAAAGAGTTTACCATCATCTTCGTCATCGTAAGTACAGCAGTCACAGCCTCTGAATACTGATTGAGCATACGCATAAAGAGTTTACCATCATCTTCGTCATCGTAAGTATAGCAGTCACAGCCTCTGAATACTGATTGAGCCTACGCATAAAGAGTTTACCATCATCTTCGTCATCGTAAGTACAGCAGTCACAGCCTCTGAATACTGATTGAGCATACGCATAAAGAGTTTACCATCATCTTCGTCATCGTAAGTACAGCAGTCACAGCCTCTGAATACTGATTGAGCATACGCATAAAGAGTTTACCATCATCTTCGTCATCGTAAGTACAGCAGTCACAGCCTCTGAATACTGATTGAACATACGCATAAAGAGTTTACCATCATCTTCGTCATCGTAAGTATAGCAGTCACAGCCTCTGAATACTGATTGAGCATACGCATAAAGAGTTTACCATCATCTTCGTCATCGTAAGTACAGCAGTCACAGCCTCTGAATACTGATTGAGCATACGCATAAAGAGTTTACCATCATCTTCGTCATCGTAAGTATAGCAGTCACAGCCTCTGAATACTGATTGAGCATACGCATAAAGAGTTTACCATCATCTTCGTCATCGTAAGTATAGCAGTCACAGCCTCTGAATACTGATTGAGCATACGCATAAAGAGTTTACCATCATCTTCGTCATCGTAAGTATAGCAGTCACAGCCTCTGAATACTGATTGAGCATACGCATAAAGAGTTTACCATCATCTTCGTCATCGTAAGTATAGCAGTCACAGCCTCTGAATACTGATTGAGCATACCCATAAAGAGTTTACCATCATCTTCGTCAACGTAAGTACAACAGTCACAGCCTCTGAATACTGATTGAGCATAGGCATAAAGAGTTTACCATCATCTTCGTCATCGTAAGTACAGCAGTCACAGCCTCTGAATACTGATTTAGCATACGCATAAAGAGTTTACCATCATCTTCGTCATCGTAAGTACAGCAGTCACAGCCTCTCAATACTGATTGAGCATACGCATAAAGAGTTTACCATCATCTTCGTCGTCGTAAGTACAGCAGTCACAGCCTCTCAATACTGATTGAGCATACGCATAAAGAGTTTACCATCATCTTCGTCGTCGTAAGTATAGCAGTCACAGCCTCTGACTACTGATTGAGCATACGCATAAAGAGTTTACCATCATCTTCGTCATCGAAAGTCTGAATACTGCTTGAGCCTACGCATAAAGAGTTTACCATCATCTTCGTCATCGTTAGTATAGCAGTCACAGCCTCTGAATACTGATTGAGCATACGCATAAAGAGTTCACCATCATCTTCGTCATCGTAAGTACAGCAGTCACAGCCTCTGAATACTGATTGAGCATACGCATATAGAGTTTACCATCATCTTCGTCATCGTAAGTATAGCAGTCACAGCCTCTGAATACTGATTGAGCATACGCATAAAGAGTTTACCATCATCTTCGTCATCGTAAGTATAGCAGTCACAGCCTCTGAATACTGATTGAGCATACGCATAAAGAGTTTACCATCATCTTCGTCATCGTAAGTATAGCAGTCACAGCCCCTGAATACTGATTGAGCATACGCATAAAGAGTTTACCATCATCTTCGTCATCGTAAGTACAGCAGTCACAGCCTCTGAATACTGATTGAGCATACGCATAAAGAGTTTACCATCATCTTCGTCATCGTAAGTACAGCAGTTACAGCCTCTGAATACTGATTGAGCATACGCAAAAAGAGTTTACCATCATCTTCGTCATCGTAAGTATAGCAGTCACAGCCTCTGAATACTGATTGAGCATACGCAAAAAGAGTTTACCATCATCTTAGTCATCGTAAGTATAGCAGTCACAGCCTCTGAATACTGATTGAGCATACGCAAAAAGAGTTTACCATCATCTTCGTCATCGTAAGTACAGCAGTCACAGCCTCTGAATACTGATTGAGCATACGCATAAAGAGTTTATCATCATCTTCGTCATCGTAAGTATAGCAGTCACAGCCTCTGAATACTGATTGAGCATACGCATAAAGAGTTTACCATCATCTTCGTCATCGTAAGTACAGCAGTTACAGCCTCTGAATACTGATTGAGCATGCGCAAAAAGAGTTTAGCATCATCTTCGTCATCGTAAGTATAGCAGTCACAGCCTCTGAATACTGATTGAGCATACGCATAAAGAGTTTACCATCATCTTCGTCATCGTAAGTACAGCAGTCACAGCCTCTGAATACTGATTGAGCATACGCATAAAGAGTTTACCATCATCTTCGTCATCGTAAGTACAGCAGTCACAGCCTCTGAATACTGATTGAGCATACGCATAAAGAGTTTACCATCATCTTCGTCATCGTAAGTACAGCAGTCACAGCCTCTGAATACTGATTGAGCATACGCATAAAGAGTTTACCATCATCTTCGTCATCGTAAGTACAGCAATCACAGCCTCTGAATACTGATTGAGCCTACGCATTAAGAGTTTACCATCATCTTCGTCATCGTAAGTACAGCAGTCACAGCCTCTGAATACTGATTGAGCCTACGCATTAAGAGTTCACCATCATCTTCGTCATCGTAAGTACAGCAGTCACAGCCTCTGAATACTGATTGAGCATACGCATAAAGAGTTTACCATCATCTTCGTCATCGTAAGTACAGCAGTCACAGCCTCTGAATACTGATTGAGCATACGCATAAAGAGTTTACCATCATCTTCGTCATCGTAAGTACAGCAGTCACAGCCTCTGAATACTGATTGAGCATACGCATAAAGAGTTTACCATCATCTTCGTCATCGTAAGTATAGCAGTCACAGCCTCTGAATACTGATTGAGCCTACGCATAAAGAGTTTACCATCATCTTCGTCATCGTAAGTACAGCAGTCACAGCCTCTGAATACTGATTGAGCATACGCATAAAGAGTTTACCATCATCTTCGTCATCGTAAGTACAGCAGTCACAGCCTCTGAATACTGATTGAGCTTACGCATAAAGAGCTTACCATCATCTTCGTCATCGTAAGTATAGCAGTCACAGCCTCTGAATACTGATTGAGCACACGCATAAAGAGTTTACCATCATCTTCGTCATCGTAAGTACAGCAGTCACAGCCTCTGAATACTGATTGAGCATACGCATAAAGAGTTTACCATCATCTTCGTCATCGTAAGTATAGCAGTCACAGCCTCTGAATACAGATTGAGCATACGCATAACGAGTTTACCATCATCTTCGTCATCGTAAGTATAGCAGTCACAGCCTCTGAATACTGATTGAGCATACGCATAAAGAGTTTACCATCATCTTCGTCATCGTAAGTATAGCAGTCACAGCCTCTGAATACTGATTGAGCATACGCATAAAGAGTTTACCATCATCTTCGTCATCGTAAGTATAGCAGTCACAGCCTCTGAATACTGATTGAGCATACGCATAAAGAGTTTACCATCATCTTCGTCATCGTAAGTACAGCAGTCACAGCCTCTGAATACTGATTGAGCATACGCATAAAGAGTTTACCATCATCTTCGTCATCGTAAGTACAGCAGTCACAGCCTCTGAATACTGATTGAGCATACGCATAAAGTGTTTACCATCATCTTCGTCATCGTAAGTATAGCAGTCACAGCCTCTGAATACTGATTGAGCATACGCCTAACGAGTTTACCATCATCTTCGTCATCGTAAGTATAGCAGTCACAGCCTCTGAATACTGATTGAGCATACGCATAAAGAGTTTACCATCATCTTCGTCATCGTAAGCATAGCAGTCACAGCCTCTGAATACTGATTGAGCATACGCATAAATAGTTTACCATCATTTTCGTCATCGTAAGTACAACAGTCACAGCCTCTGAATACTGATTGAGCATAAGCATAAAGAGTTTACCATCATCTTCGTCATCGTAAGAACAGCAGTCACAGCCTCTGAATACTGATTGAGCTTACGCATAAAGAGTTTAACATCATCTTCGTCATCGTAAGTACAGCAGTCACAGCCTCTGAATACTGATTGGGCATACGCATAAAGAGTTTACCATCATCTTCGTCATCGTAAGTACAGCAGTCACAGCCTCTGAATACTGATTGAGCATACGCATAAAGAGTTTACCATCATCTTCGTCATCGTAAGTACAGCAATCACAGCCTCTGAATACTGATTGAGCATACGCATAAAGAGTTTACCATCATCTTCGTCATCGTAAGTACAGCAGTAACAGCCTCTGAATACTGATTGAGCATACGCATAAAGAGTTTACCATCATCTTCGTCATCGTAAGTACAGCAGTCACAGCCTCTGAATACTGATTGAGCATACGCATAAAGAGTTTACCATCATCTTTGTCATCGTAAGTATAGCAGTCACAGCATCACAATACTGATTGAGCATACGCATAAAGAGTTTACCATCATCTTCGTCGTCGTAACTATAGCAGTCACAGCCTCTGACTACTGATTGAGCATACGCATAAAGAGTTTACCATCATCTTCGTCATCGAAATTCTGAATACTGCTTGAGCCTACGCATAAAGAGTTTACCATCATCTTAGTCATCGTTAGTATGGCAGTCACAGCCTCTGAATACTGATTGAGCATACGCATAAAGTGTTCACCATCATCTTCGTCATCGTAAGTACAGCAGTCACAGCCTCTGAATACTGATTGAGCATACGCATAAAGAGTTTAGCATCATCTTCGTCATCGTAAGTATAGCAGTCACAGCCTCTGTATACTGATTGAGCATACGCATAAAGAGTTTACCATCATCTTCGTCATCGTAAGTACAGCAGTCACAGCCTCTGAATACTGATTGAGCATACGCATAAAGAGTTTACCATCATCTTCGTCATCGTAAGTACAGCAGTCACAGCCTCTGAATACTGATTGAGCATACGCATAAAGAGTTTACCATCATCTTCGTCATCGTAAGTACAGCAATCACAGCCTCTGAATACTGATTGAGCCTACGCATTAAGAGTTTACCATCATCTTCGTCATCGTAAGTACAGCAGTCACAGCCTCTGAATACTGATTGAGCCTACGCATTAAGAGTTTACCATCATCTTCGTCATCGTAAGTACAGCAGTCACAGCCTCTGAATACTGATTGAGCATACGCATAAAGAGTTTACCATCATCTTCGTCATCGTAAGTACAGCAGTCACAGCCTCTGAATACCGATTGAGCATACGCATAAAGAGTTTACCATCATCTTCGTCATCGTAAGTACAGCAGTCACAGCCTCTGAATACTGATTGAGCATACGCATAAAGAGTTTACCATCATCTTCGTCATCGTAAGTATAGCAGTCACAGCCACTGAATACTGATTGAGCATACGCATAAAGAGTTTACCATCATCTTCGTCATCGTAAGTATAGCAGTCACAGCCTCTGAATACTGATTGAGCATACGCATAAAGAGTTTACCATCATCTTCGTCATCGTAAGTATAGCAGTCACAGCCTCTGAATACTGATTGAGCATACGCATAAAGAGTTTACCATCATCTTCGTCATCGTAAGTACAGCTGTCACAGCCTCTGAATACTGATTGAGCATACGCATAAAGAGTTTACCATCATCTTCGTCATCGTAAGTACAGCAGTCACAGCCTCTGAATACTGATTGAGCATACGCATAAAGAGTTTACCATCATCTTCGTCATCGTAAGTATAGCAGTCACAGCCTCTGAATACTGATTGAGCATACGCCTAACGAGTTTACCATCATCTTCGTCATCGTAAGTATAGCAGTCACAGCCTCTGAATACTGATTGAGCATACGCATAAAGAGTTTACCATCATCTTCGTCATCGTAAGCATAGCAGTCACAGCCTCTGAATACTGATTGAGCATACGCATAAATAGTTTACCATCATTTTCGTCATCGTAAGTACAACAGTCACAGCCTCTGAATACTGATTTAGCATACGCATAAAGAGTTTACCATCATCTTCGTCATCGTAAGTACAGCAGTCACAGCCTCTGAATACTGATTGAGCTTACGCATAAAGAGTTTACCATCATCTTCGTCATCGTAAGTACAGCAGTCACAGCCTCTGAATACTGATTGGGCATACGCATAAAGAGTTTACCATCATCTTCGTCATCGTAAGTACAGCAGTCACAGCCTCTGAATACTGATTGAGCATACGCATAAAGAGTTTACCATCATCTTCGTCATCGTAAGTACAGCAATCACAGCCTCTGAATACTGATTGAGCATACGCATAAAGAGTTTACCATCATCTTCGTCATCGTAAGTACAGCAGTAACAGCCTCTGAATACTGATTGAGCATACGCATAAAGAGTTTACCATCATCTTCGTCATCGTAAGTATAGCAGTCACAGCATCACAATACTGATTGAGCATACGCATAAAGAGTTTACCATCATCTTCGTCGTCGTAACTATAGCAGTCACAGCCTCTGACTACTGATTGAGCATACGCATAAAGAGTTTACCATCATCTTCGTCATCGAAATTCTGAATACTGCTTGAGCCTACGCATAAAGAGTTTACCATCATCTTAGTCATCGTTAGTATGGCAGTCACAGCCTCTGAATACTGATTGAGCATACGCATAAAGTGTTCACCATCATCTTCGTCATCGTAAGTACAGCAGTCACAGCCTCTGAATACTGATTGAGCATACGCATAAAGAGTTTACCATCATCTTCGTCATCGTAAGTATAGCAGTCACAGCCTCTGAATACTGATTGAGCATACGCATAAAGAGTTTACCATCATCTTCGTCATCGAAAGTATAGCAGACACAGCCTCTGAATACTGATTGAGCATACGCAAAAAGAGTTTACCATCATCTTCGTCATCGTAAGTATAGCAGTCACAACCTCTGAATACTGTTTGAGCATACGCATAAAGAGTTTACCATCATCTTCGTCATCGTAAGTACAGCAGTCACAGCCTCTGAATACTGATTGAGCATACGCATAAAGAGTTTACCATCATCTTCGTCATCGTAAGTACAGCAGTCACAGCCTCTGAATACTGATTGAGCATACGCATAAAGAGTTTACCATCATCTTCGTCATCGTAAGTACAGCAGTCACAGCCTCTGAATACTGATTGAGCATACGCATAAAGAGTTTACCATCATCTTCGTCATCGTAAGTACAGCAATCACAGCCTCTGAATACTGATTGAGCCTACGCATAAAGAGTTTACCATCATCTTCGTCATCGTAAGTACAGCAGTCACAGCCTCTCAATACTGATTGAGCCTACGCATTAAGAGTTTACCATCATCTTCGTCATCGTAAGTACAGCAGTCACAGCCTCTGAATACTGATTGAGCATACGCATAAAGAGTTTACCATCATCTTCGTCATCATAAGTACAGCAGTCATAGCCTCTGAATACTGATTGAGCATACGCATAAAGAGTTTACCATCATCTTCGTCATCGTAAGTATAGCAGTCACAGCCTCTGAATACTGATTGAGCCTACGCATAAAGAGTTTACCATCATCTTCGTCATCGTAAGTACAGCAGTCACAGCCTCTGAATACAGATTGAGCATACGCATAACGAGGTTACCATCATCTTCGTCATCGTAAGTATAGCAGTCACAGCCTCTGAATACTGATTGAGCTTACGCATAAAGAGTTTACCATCATCTTCGTCATCGTAAGTATAGCAGTCACAGCCTCTGAATACTGATTGAGCATACGCATAAAGAGTTTACCATCATCTTCGTCATCGTAAGTATAGCAGTCTCAGCCTCTGAATACTGATTGAGCATACGCATAAAGAGTTTACCATCATCTTCGTCATCGTAAGTACAGCAGTCACAGCCTCTGAATACTGATTGAGCAGAGGCATAAAGAGTTTACCATCATCTTCGTCATCGTAAGTGCAGCAGTCACAGCCTCTGAATATTGATTGAGCATACGCATAAAGAGTTTACCATCATCTTCGTCATCGTAAGTACAGCAGTCACAGCCTCTGAATACTGATTGAGCATACGCATAAAGAGTTTACCATCATCTTCGTCATCGTAAGTACAGCAGTTACAGCCTCTGAATACTGATTGAGCATACGCATAAAGAGTTTACCATCATCTTCGTCATCGTAAGTACAGCAGTCACAGCCTCTGAATACTGATTGAGCATACGCATAAAGAGTTTACCATCATCTTCGTCATCGTAAGTATTGCAGTCACAGCCTCTGAATACTGATTGAGCATACGCATAAAGAGTTTACCATCACCTTCGTCGTCGTAAGTATAGCAGTCACAGCCTCTGACTACTGATTGAGCATACGCATAAAGAGTTTACCATCATCTTCGTCATCGAAAGTCTGAATACTGCTTGAGCCTACGCATAAAGAGTTTACCATCATCTTCGTCATCGTAAGTATAGCAGTCACAGCCTCTGAATACTGATTGAGCATACGCATAAAGAGTTTACCATCATCTTCGTCATCGTAAGTACAGCAGTCACAGCCTCTGAATACTGATTGAGCATACGCATAAAGAGTTTGCCATCATCTTCGTCATCGTAAGTACAGCAGTCACAGCCTCTGAATACTGATTGAGCATACGCATAAAGAGTTTACCATCATCTTCGTCATCGTAAGTACAGCAGTCACAGCCTCTGAATACTGATTGAGCATACGCATAAAGAGTTTACCATCATCTTCGTCATCGCAAGTACAGCAGTCACAGCCTCTGAATACTGATTGAGCATACGCATAAAGATTTTACCATCATCTTCGTCATCGTAAGTACAGCAGTCACAGCCTCTGAATACTGATTGAGCATACGCATAAAGAGTTTACCATCATCTTCGTCATCGTAAGTATAGCAGTCACAGCCTCTGAATACTGATTGAGCATACGCATAAAGAGTTTACCATCATCTTCGTCATCGTAAGTACAGCTGTCACAGCCTCTGAATACTGATTGAGCATACGCATAAAGAGTTTACCATCATCTTCGTCATCGTAAGTATAGCAGTCACAGCCTCTGAATACTGATTGAGCATACGCATAAAGAGTTTACCATCATCTTCGTCATCGTAAGCACAGCAGTCACAGCCTCTAAATACTGATTGAGCATACGCATAAAGAGTTTACCATCATCTTCGTCATCGTAAGTACAGCAGTCACAGCCTCTGAATACTGATTGAGCATACGCATAGTGAGTTTACCATCATCTTCGTCATCGTAAGTATAGCAGTCACAGCCTCTGAATACTGATTGAGCATACGCATAAAGAGTTTACCATCATCTTCATCATCGTAAGTACAGCAGTCACAGCCTCTGAATACTGATTGAGCATACGCATAAAGAGTTTACCATCATCTTCGTCATCGTAAGTACAGCAGTCACAGCCTCTGAATACTGATTGAGCACACGCATAAAGAGTTTACCATCATCTTCGTCATCGTAAGTATAGCAGTCACAGCCTCTGAATACTGCTTGAGCCTACGCATAAAGAGTTTACCATCATCTTCGTCATCGTAAGTATAGCAGTCACAGCCTCTGAATACTGATTGAGCATACGCATAAAGAGTTTACCATCATCTTCGTCATCGTAAGTACAGCAGTCACAGCCTCTGAATACTGATTGAGCATACGCATAAAGAGTTTACCATCATCTTCGTCATCGTATGTATAGCAGTCACAGCCTCTGAATACTGATTGAGCATAAGCATAAAGAGTTTACCATCATCTTCGTCATCGTAAGTACAGTAATCACAGCCTCTGAATACTGATTGTGCATACGCATAAAGAGTTTATCATCATCTTCGTCATCGTAAGTACAGCAGTCACAGCCTCTGAATACTGATTGAGCATACGCATAAAGAGTTTACCATCATCTTCGTCATCGTAAGAACAGCAGTCACAGCCTCTGAATACTGATTGAGCATACGCATAAAGAGTTTACCATCATCTTCGTCATCGTCAGTATAGCAGTCTCAGCCTCTGAATACTGATTGAGCATACGCATAAAGAGTTTACCATCATCTTCGTCATCGTAAGTACAGCAGTCACAACCTCTGAATACTGATTGAGCAGAGGCATAAAGAGTTTACCATCATCTTCGTCATCGTAAGTGCAGCAGTCACAGCCTCTGATTACTGATTGAGCATACGCATAAAGAGTTTACCATCATCTTCGTCATCGTAAGTACAGCAGTCACAGCCTCTGAATACTGATTGAGCATACGCATAAAGAGTTTACCATCATCTTCGTCATCGTAAGTACAGCAGTTACAGCCTCTGAATACTGATTGAGCATACGCATAAAGAGTTTACCATCATCTTCGTCATCGTAAGTACAGCAGTCACAGCCTCTGAATACTGATTGAGCATACGCATAAAAAGTTTACCATCATCTTCGTCATCGTAAGTATAGCAGTCACAGCCTCTGAATACTGATTGAGCATACGCATAAAGAGTTTACCATCACCTTCGTCGTCGTAAGTATAGCAGCCACAGCCTCTGACTACTGATTGAGCATACGCATAAAGAGTTTACCATCATCTTCGTCATCGAAAGTCTGAATACTGCTTGAGCCTACGCATAAAGAGTTTACCATCATCTTCGTCATCGTAAGTATAGCAGTCACAGCCTCTGAATACTGATTGAGCATACGCATAAAGAGTTTACCATCATCTTCGTCATCGTAAGTACAGCAGTCACGGCCTCTGAATACTGATTGAGCATACGCATAAAGAGTTTACCATCATCTTCGTCATCGTAAGTACAGCAGTCACAGCCTCTGAATACTGATTGAGCATACGCATAAAGAGTTTACCATCATCTTCGTCATCGTAAGTACAGCAGTCACAGCCTCTGAATACTGATTGAGCATACGCATAAAGAGTTTACCATCATCTTCGTCATCGTAAGTATAGCAGTCACAGCCTCTGAATACTGATTGAGCATACGCATAAAGAGTTTACCATCATCTTCGTCATCGTAAGTACAGCAGTCACAGCCTCTGAATACTGATTGAGCATACGCATAAAGTGTTTACCATCATCTTCGTCATCGTTAGTATAGCAGCCACAGCCTCTGAATACTGATTGAGCATACGCATAAAGAGTTTACCATCATCTTCGTCATCGTAAGTACAGCAGTCACAGCCTCTGAATACTGATTGAGCATACGCATAAAGAGTTTACCATCATCTTCGTCATCGTAAGTATAGCAGTCACAGCCTCTGAATACTGATTGAGCATACGCATAAAGAGTTTACCATCATCTTCGTCATCGTAAGTACAGCAGTCACAGCCTCTGAATACTGATTGAGCATACGCATAAAGAGTTTACCATCATCTTCGTCATCGTAAGTACAGCAGTCACAGCCTCTGAATACTGATTGAGCATACGCATAATGAGTTTACCATCATCTTCGTCATCGTAAGTATAGCAGTCACAGCCTCTGAATACTGATTGAGCTTACGCATAAAGTGTTTACCATCATCTTCGTCATCGTAAGTACAGCAGTCACAGCCTCTGAATACTGATTGAGCATACGCATAAAGAGTTTACCGTCATCTTCGTCATCGTAAGTACAGCAGTCACAGCCTCTGAATACTGATTGAGCATACGCATAAAGAGTTTACCATCATCTTCGTCATCGTAAGTACAGCAGTCACAGCCTCTGAATACTGATTGAGCATACGCATAAAGAGTTTACCATCATCTTCGTCATCGTAAGTACAGCAATCACAGCCTCTGAATACTGATTGAGCATACGAATAAAGAGTTTACCATCATCTTCGTCATCGTAAGTACAGCAGTAACAGCCTCTGAATACTGATTGAGCATACGCATGAAGAGTTTACCATCATCTTCGTCATCGTAAGTACAGCAGTCACAGCCTCTCAATACTGATTGAGCATACGCATAAAGAGTTTACCATCATCTTCGTCATCGTAAGTATAGCAGTCACAGCCTCTCAATACTGATTGAGCATACGCATAAAGAGTTTACCATCATCTTCGTCGTCGTAAGTATAGCAGTCACAGCCTCTGACTACTGATTGAGCATACGCATAAAGAGTTTACCATCATCTTCGTCATCGAAAGTCTGAATACTGCTTGAGCCTACGCATAAAGAGTTTACCATCATCTTCGTCATCGTTAGTATAGCAGTCACAGCCTCTGAATACTGATTGAGCATACGCATAAAGAGTTCACCATCATCTTCGTCATCGTAAGTACAGCAGTCACAGCCTCTGAATACTGATTGAGCATACGCATATAGAGTTTACCATCATCTTCGTCATCGTAAGTATAGCAGTCACAGCCTCTGAATACTGATTGAGCATACGCATAAAGAGTTTACCATCATCTTCGTCATCGTAAGTATAGCAGTCACAGCCTCTGAATACTGATTGAGCATACGCATAAAGAGTTTACCATCATCTTCGTCATCGTAAGTATAGCAGTCACAGCCCCTGAATACTGATTGAGCATACGCATAAAGAGTTTACCATCGTCTTCGTCATCGTAAGTATAGCAGTCACAGCCTCTGAATACTGATTGAGCATACGCATAAAGAGTTTACCATCATCTTCGTCATCGAAAGAACAGCAGTTACAGCCTCTGAATACTGATTGAGCATACGCAAAAAGAGTTTACCATCATCTTAGTCATCGTAAGTATAGCAGTCACAGCCTCTGAATACTGATTGAGCATACGCAAAAAGAGTTTGCCATCATCTTAGTCATCGTAAGTATAGCAGTCACAGCCTCTGAATACTGATTGAGCATACGCAAAAAGAGTTTACCATCATCTTCGTCATCGTAAGTACAGCAGTCACAGCCTCTGAATACTGATTGAGCATACGCATAAAGAGTTTATCATCATCTTCGTCATCGTAAGTATAGCAGTCACAGCCTCTGAATACTGATTGAGCATACGCATAAAGAGTTTACCATCATCTTCGTCATCGTAAGTACAGCAGTTACAGCCTCTGAATACTGATTGAGCATACGCAAAAAGAGTTTAGCATCATCTTCGTCATCGTAAGTATAGCAGTCACAGCCTCTGAATACTGATTGAGCATACGCATAAAGAGTTTACCATCATCTTCGTCATCGTAAGTACAGCAGTCACAGCCTCTGAATACTGATTGAGCATACGCATAAAGAGTTTACCATCATCTTCGTCATCGTAAGTACAGCAGTCACAGCCTCTGAATACTGATTGAGCATACGCATAAAGAGTTTACCATCATCTTCGTCATCGTAAGTACAGCAGTCACAGCCTCTGAATACTGATTGAGCATACGCATAAAGAGTTTACCATCATCTTCGTCATCGTAAGTACAGCAATCACAGCCTCTGAATACTGATTGAGCCTACGCATTAAGAGTTTACCATCATCTTCGTCATCGTAAGTACAGCAGTCACAGCCTCTGAATACTGATTGAGCATACGCATAAAGAGTTTACCATCATCTTCGTCATCGTAAGTACAGCAGTCACAGCCTCTGAATACTGATTGAGCATACGCATAAAGAGTTTACCATCATCTTCGTCATCGTAAGTACAGCAGTCACAGCCTCTGAATACTGATTGAGCATACGCATAAAGAGTTTACCATCATCTTCGTCATCGTAAGTATAGCAGTCACAGCCTCTGAATACTGATTGAGCCTACGCATAAAGAGTTTACCATCATCTTCGTCATCGTAAGTACAGCAGTCACAGCCTCTGAATACTGATTGAGCATACGCATAAAGAGTTTACCATCATCTTCGTCATCGTAAGTACAGCAGTCACAGCCTCTGAATACTGATTGAGCTTACGCATAAAGAGTTTGCCATCATATTCGTCATCGTAAGTATAGCAGTCACAGCCTCTGAATACTGATTGAGCACACGCATAAAGAGTTTACCATCATCTTCGTCATCATAAGTACAGCAGTCACAGCCTCTGAATACTGATTGAGCATACGCATAAAGCGTTTACCATCATCTTCGTCATCGTAAGTATAGCAGTCACAGCCTCTGAATACAGATTGAGCATACGCATAACGAGTTTACCATCATCTTCGTCATCGTAAGTATAGCAGTCACAGCCTCTGAATACTGATTGAGCATACGCATAAAGAGTTTACCATCATCTTCGTCATCGTAAGTATAGCAGTCACAGCCTCTGAATACTGATTGAGCATACGCATAAAGAGTTTACCATCATCTTCGTCATCGTAAGTATAGCAGTCACAGCCTCTGAATACTGATTGAGCATACGCATAAAGAGTTTACCATCATCTTCGTCATCGTAAGTACAGCAGTCACAGCCTCTGAATACTGATTGAGCATACGCATAAAGAGTTTACCATCATCTTCGTCATCGTAAGTACAGCAGTCACAGCCTCTGAATACTGATTGAGCATACGCATAAAGAGTTTACCATCATCTTCGTCATCGTAAGTATAGCAGTCACAGCCTCTGAATACTGATTGAGCATACGCCTAACGAGTTTACCATCATCTTCGTCATCGTAAGTATAGCAGTCACAGCCTCTGAATACTGATTGAGCATACGCATAAAGAGTTTACCATCATCTTCGTCATCGTAAGCATAGCAGTCACAGCCTCTGAATACTGATTGAGCATACGCATAAATAGTTTACCATCATTTTCGTCATCGTAAGTACAACAGTCACAGCCTCTGAATACTGATTGAGCATACGCATAAAGAGTTTACCATCATCTTCGTCATCGTAAGTACAGCAGTCACAGCCTCTGAATACTGATTGAGCTTACGCATAAAGAGTTTACCATCATCTTCGTCATCGTAAGTACAGCAGTCGCAGCCTCTGAATACTGATTGGGCATACGCATAAAGAGTTTACCATCATCTTCGTCATCGTAAGTACAGCAGTCACAGCCTCTGAATACTGATTGAGCATACGCATAAAGAGTTTACCATCATCTTCGTCATCGTAAGTACAGCAATCACAGCCTCTGAATACTGATTGAGCATACGCATAAAGAGTTTACCATCATCTTCGTCATCGTAAGTACAGCAGTAACAGCCTCTGAATACTGATTGAGCATACGCATAAAGAGTTTACCATCATCTTCGTCATCGTAAGTACAGCAGTCACAGCCTCTGAATACTGATTGAGCATACGCATAAAGAGTTTACCATCATCTTTGTCATCGTAAGTATAGCAGTCACAGCATCACAATACTGATTGAGCATACGCATAAAGAGTTTACCATCATCTTCGTCGTCGTAACTATAGCAGTCACAGCCTCTGACTACTGATTGAGCATACGCATAAAGAGTTTACCATCATCTTCGTCATCGAAATTCTGAATACTGCTTGAGCCTTCGCATAAAGAGTTTACCATCATCTTAGTCATCGTTAGTATGGCAGTCACAGCCTCTGAATACTGATTGAGCATACGCATAAAGTGTTCACCATCATCTTCGTCATCGTAAGTACAGCAGTCACAGCCTCTGAATACTGATTGAGCATACGCATAAAGAGTTTAGCATCATCTTCGTCATCGTAAGTATAGCAGTCACAGCCTCTGTATACTGATTGAGCATACGCATAAAGAGTTTACCATCATCTTCGTCATCGTAAGTACAGCAGTCACAGCCTCTGAATACTGATTGAGCATACGCATAACGGGTTTACCATCATCTTCGTCATCGTAAGTACAGCAGTCACAGCCTCTGAATACTGATTGAGCATACGCATAAAGAGTTTACCATCATCTTCGTCATCGTAAGTACAGCAGTCACAGCCTCTGAATACTGATTGAGCATACGAATAAAGTGTTTACCATCATCTTCGTCATCGTAAGTACAGCAATCACAGCCTCTGAATACTGATTGAGCCTACGCATTAAGAGTTTACCATCATCTTCGTCATCGTAAGTACAGCAGTCACAGCCTCTGAATACTGATTGAGCCTACGCATTAAGAGTTTACCATCATCTGCGTCATCGTAAGTACAGCAGTCACAGCCTCTGAATACTGATTGTGCATACGCATAAAGAGTTTACCATCATCTTCGTCATCGTAAGTACAGCAGTCACAGCCTCTGAATACTGATTGAGCATACGCATAAAGAGTTTACCATCATCTTCGTCATCGTAAGTACAGCAGTCACAGCCTCTGAATACTGATTGAGCATACGCATAAAGAGTTTACCATCATCTTCGTCATCGTAAGTATAGCAGTCACAGCCACTGAATACTGATTGAGCCTACGCATAAAGAGTTTACCATCATCTTCGTCATCGTAAGTACAGCAGTCACAGCCTCTGAATACTGATTGAGCATACGCATAAAGAGTTTACCATCATCTTCGTCATCGTAAGTACAGCAGTCACAGCCTCTGAATACTGATTGAGCTTACGCATAAAGAGTTTACCATCATCTTCGTCATCGTAAGTATAGCAGTCACAGCCTCTGAATACTGATTGAGCACACGCATAAAGAGTTTACCATCATCTTCGTCATCGTAAGTACAGCAGTCACAGCCTCTGAATACTGATTGAGCATACGCATAAAGAGTTTACCATCATCTTCGTCATCGTAAGTATAGCAGTCACAGCCTCTGAATACTGATTGAGCATACGCATAAAGAGTTTACCATCATCTTCGTCATCGTAAGTATAGCAGTCACAGCCTCTGAATACTGATTGAGCATACGCATAAAGAGTTTACCATCATCTTCGTCATCGTAAGTACAGCAGTCACAGCCTCTGAATACTGATTGAGCATACGCATAAAGAGTTTACCATCATCTTCGTCATCGTAAGTACAGCAGTCACAGCCTCTGAATACTGATTGAGCATACGCATAAAGAGTTTACCATCATCTTCGTCATCGTAAGTATAGCAGTCACAGCCTCTGAATACTGATTGAGCATACGCCTAACGAGTTTACCATCATCTTCGTCATCGTAAGTATAGCAGTCACAGCCTCTGAATACTGATTGAGCATACGCATAAAGAGTTTACCATCATCTTCGTCATCGTAAGCATAGCAGTCACAGCCTCTGAATACTGATTGAGCATACGCATAAATAGTTACCATCATTTTCGTCATCGTAAGTACAACAGTCACAGCCTCTGAATACAGATTGAGCATACGCATAAAGAGTTTACCATCATCTTCGTCATCGTAAGTACAGCAGTCACAGCCTCTGAATACTGATTGAGCTTACGCATAAAGAGTTTACCATCATCTTCGTCATCGTAAGTACAGCAGTCACAGCCTCTGAATTCTGATTGGGCATACGCATAAAGAGTTTACCATCATCTTCGTCATCGTAAGTACAGCAGTCACAGCCTCTGAATACTGATTGAGCATACGCATAAAGAGTTTACCATCATCTTCGTCATCGTAAGTACAGCAATCACAGCCTCTGAATACTGATTGAGCATACGCATAAAGAGTTTACCATCATCTTCGTCATCGTAAGTACAGCAGTAACAGCCTCTGAATACTGATTGAGCATACGCATAAAGAGTTTACCATCATCTTCGTCATCGTAAGTACAGCAGTCACAGCCTCTGAATACTGATTGAGCATACGCATAAAGAGTTTACCATCATCTTTGTCATCGTAAGTATAGCAGTCACAGCATCACAATACTGATTGAGCATACGCATAAAGAGTTTACCATCATCTTCGTCGTCGTAACTATAGCTGTCACAGCCTCTGACTACTGATTGAGCATACGCATAAAGAGTTTACCATCATCTTCGTCATCGAAATTCTGAATACTGCTTGAGCCTACGCATAAAGAGTTTACCATCATCTTAGTCATCGTTAGTATGGCAGTCACAGCCTCTGAATACTGATTGAGCATACGCATAAAGTGTTCACCATCATCTTCGTCATCGTAAGTACAGCAGTCACAGCCTCTGAATACTGATTGAGCATACGCATAAAGAGTTTACCATCATCTTCGTCATCGTAAGTATAGCAGTCACAGCCTCTGAATACTGATTGAGCATACGCATAAAGAGTTTACCATCATCTTCGTCATCGTAAGTATAGCAGTCACAGCCTCTGAATACTGATTGAGCATACGCAAAAAGAGTTTACCATCATCTTCGTCATCGTAAGTATAGCAGTCACAACCTCTGAATACTGATTGAGCATTCGCATAAAGAGTTTACCATCATCTTCGTCATCGTAAGTACAGCAGTCACAGCCTCTGAATACTGATTGAGCATACGCATAAAGAGTTTACCATCATCTTCGTCATCGTAAGTACAGCAGTCACAGCCTCTGAATACTGATTGAGCATACGCATAAAGAGTTTACCATCATCTTCGTCATCGTAAGTACAGCAGTCACAGCCTCTGAATACTGATTGAGCATACGCATAAAGAGTTTACCATCATCTTCGTCATCGTAAGTACAGCAATCACAGCCTCTGAATACTGATTGAGCCTACGCATAAAGAGTTTACCATCATCTTCGTCATCGTAAGTACAGCAGTCACAGCCTCTGAATACTGATTGAGCCTACGCATAAAGAGTTTACCATCATCTTCGTGATCGTAAGTACAGCAGTCACAGCCTCTGAATACTGATTGAGCATACGCATAAAGAGATTACCATCATCTACGTCATCATAAGTACAGCAGTCATAGCCTCTGAATACTGATTGAGCATACGCATAAAGAGTTTACCATCATCTTCGTCATCGTAAGTATAGCAGTCACAGCCTCTGCATACTGATTGAGCCTACGCATAAAGAGTTTACCATCATCTTCGTCATCGTAAGTACTGCAGTCACAGCCTCTGAATACTGATTGAACATACGCATAAAGAGTTTACCATCATCTTCGTCATCGTAAGTACAGCAGTCACAGCCTCTGAATACTGATTGAGCATACGCATAAAGAGTTTACTATCATCTTCGTCATCGTAAATATAGCAGTCACAGCCTCTGAATACTGATTGAGCATACGCATAAAGAGTTTACCATCATCTTCGTCATCGTAAGTACAGCAGTCACAGCCTCTGAATACTGATTGAGCATACGCATAAATAGTTTACCATCATCTTCGTCATCGTAAGTATAGCAGTCACAGCCTCTGAATACAGATTGAGCATACGCATAACGAGTTTACCATCATCTTCGTCATCGTAAGTATAGCAGTCACAGCCTCTGAATACTGATTGAGCATACGCATAAAGAGTTTACCATCATCTTCGTCATCGTAAGTATAGCAGTCACAGCCTCTGAATACTGATTGAGCATACGCATAAAGAGTTTACCATCATCTTCGTCATCGTAAGTACAGCAGTCACAGCCTCTGAATACTGATTGAGCATACGCATAAAGAGTTTACCATCATCTTCGTCATCGTAAGTATAGCAGTCACAGCCTCTGAATACAGATTGAGCATACGCATAACGAGTTTACCATCATCTTCGTCATCGTAAGTATAGCAGTCACAGCCTCTGAATACTGATTGAGCTTACGCATAAAGAGTTTACCATCATCTTCGTCATCGTAAGTATAGCAGTCACAGCCTCTGAATACTGATTGAGCATACGCATAAAGAGTTTACCATCATCTTCGTCATCGTAAGTATAGCAGTCTCAGCCTCTGAATACTGATTGAGCATACGCATAAAGAGTTTACCATCATCTTCGTCATCGTAAGTACAGCAGTCACAGCCTCTGAATACTGATTGAGCAGAGGCATAAAGAGTTTACCATCATCTTCGTCATCGTAAGTGCAGCAGTCACAGCCTCTGAATATTGATTGAGCATACGCATAAAGAGTTTACCATCATCTTCGTCATCGTAAGTACAGCAGTCACATCCTCTGAATACTGATTGAGCATACGCATAAAGAGTTTACCATCATCTTCGTCATCGTAAGTACAGCAGTTACAGCCTCTGAATACTGATTGGGCATACGCATAAAGAGTTTACCATCATCTTCGTCATCGTAAGTACAGCAGTCACAGCCTCTGAATACTGATTGAGCATACGCATAAAGAGTTTACCATCATCTTCGTCATCGTAAGTATAGCAGTCACAGCCTCTGAATACTGATTGAGCATACGCATAAAGAGTTTACCATCACCTTCGTCGTCGTAAGTATAGCAGTCACAGCCTCTGACTACTGATTGAGCATACGCATAAAGAGTTTACCATCATCTTCGTCATCGAAAGTCTGAATACTGCTTGAGCCTCCGCATAAAGTGTTTACCATCATCTTCGTCATCGTAAGTATAGCAGTCACAGCCTCTGAATACTGATTGAGCATACGCATAAAGAGTTTACCATCATCTTCGTCATCGTAAGTATAGCAGTCACAGCCTCTGAATACTGATTGAGCATACGCATAAAGAGTTTACCATCATCTTCGTCATCGTAAGTACAGCAGTTACAGCCTCTGAATACTGATTGAGCATACGCATAAAGAGTTTACCATCATCTTCGTCATCGTAAGTACAGCAGTCACAGCCTCTGAATACTGATTGAGCATACGCATAAAGAGTTTACCATCATCTTCGTCATCGTAAGTATTGCAGTCACAGCCTCTGAATACTGATTGAGCATACGCATAAAGAGTTTACCATCACCTTCGTCATCGTAAGTATAGCAGTCACAGCCTCTGACTACTGATTGAGCATACGCATAAAGAGTTTACCATCATCTTCGTCATCGAAAGTCTGAATACTGCTTGAGCCTACGCATAAAGTGTTTACCATCATCTTCGTCATCGTAAGTATAGCAGTCACAGCCTCTGAATACTGATTGAGCATACGCATAAAGAGTTTACCATCATCTTCGTCATCGTAAGTACAGCAGTCACAGCCTCTGAATACTGATTGAGCATACGCATAAAGAGTTTACCATCATCTTCGTCATCGTAAGTACAGCAGTCATAGCCTCTGAATACTGATTGAGCATACGCATAAAGAGTTTACCATCATCTTCGTCATCGCAAGTACAGCAGTCACAGCCTCTGAATACTGATTGAGCATACGCATAAAGATTTTACCATCATCTTCGTCATCGTAAGTACAGCAGTCACAGCCTCTGAATACTGATTGAGCATACGCATAAAGAGTTTACCATCATCTTCGTCATCGTAAGTATAGCAGTCACAGCCTCTGAATACTGATTGAGCATACGCATAAAGAGTTTACCATCATCTTCGTCATCGTAAGTACAGCTGTCACAGCCTCTGAATACTGATTGAGCATACGCATAAAGAGTTTACCATCATCTTCGTCATCGTAAGTATAGCAGTCACAGCCTCTGAATACTGATTGAGCATACGCATAAAGAGTTTACCATCATCTTCGTCATCGTAAGCACAGCAGTCACAGCCTCTAAATACTGATTGAGCATACGCATAAAGAGTTTACCATCATCTTCGTCATCGTAAGTACAGCAGTCACAGCCTCTGAATACTGATTGAGCATACGCATAATGAGTTTACCATCATCTTCGTCATCGTAAGTATAGCAGTCACAGCCTCTGAATACTGATTGAGCATACGCATAAAGAGTTTACCATCATCTTCGTCATCGTAAGTACAGCAGTCACAGCCTCTGAATACTGATTGAGCATACGCATAAAGAGTTTACCATCATCTTCGTCATCGTAAGTACAGCAGTCACAGCCTCTGAATACTGATTGAGCATACGCATAAAGAGTTTACCATCATCTTCGTCATCGTAAGTATAGCAGTCACAGCCTCTGAATACTGCTTGAGCCTACGCATAAAGAGTTTACCATCATCTTCGTCATCGTAAGTATAGCAGTCACAGCCTCTGAATACTGATTGAGCATACGCATAAAGAGTTTACCATCATCTTCGTCATCGTAAGTACAGCAGTCACAGCCTCTGAATACTGATTGAGCATACGCATAAAGAGTTTACCATCATCTTCGTCATCGTATGTATAGCAGTCACAGCCTCTGAATACTGATTGAGCATAAGCATAAAGAGTTTACCATCATCTTCGTCATCGTAAGTACAGTAATCACAGCCTCTGAATACTGATTGTGCATACGCATAAAGAGTTTATCATCATCTTCGTCATCGTAAGTACAGCAGTCACAGCCTCTGAATACTGATTGAGCATACGCATAAAGAGTTTACCATCATCTTCGTCATCGTAATAACAGCAGTCAGATCCTCTGAATACTGATTGAGCATACGCATAAAGAGTTTACCATCATCTTCGTCATCGTCAGTATAGCAGTCTCAGCCTCTGAATACTGATTGAGCATACGCATAAAGAGTTTACCATCATCTTCGTCATCGTAAGTACAGCAGTCACAACCTCTGAATTCTGATTGAGCAGAGGCATAAAGAGTTTACCATCATCTTCGTCATCGTAAGTGCAGCAGTCACAGCCTCTGAATACTGATTGAGCATACGCATAAAGAGTTTACCATCATCTTCGTCATCGTAAGTACAGCAGTCACAGCCTCTGAATACTGATTGAGCATACGCATAAAGAGTTTACCATCATCTTCGTCATCGTAAGTACAGCAGTTTACAGCCTCTGAATACTGATTGAGCATACGCATAAAGAGTTTACCATCATCTTCGTCATCGTAAGTACAGCAGTCACAGCCTCTGAATACTGATTGAGCATACGCATAAAAAGTTTACCATCATCTTCGTCATCGTAAGTATAGCAGTCACAGCCTCTGAATACTGATTGAGCATACGCATAAAGAGTTTACCATCACCTTCGTCGTCGTAAGTATAGCAGCCACAGCCTCTGACTACTGATTGAGCATACGCATAAAGAGTTTACCATCATCTTCGTCATCGAAAGTCTGAATACTGCTTGAGCCTACGCATAAAGATTTTACCATCATCTTCGTCATCGTAAGTATAGCAGTCACAGCCTCTGAATACTGATTGAGCATACGCATAAAGAGTTTACCATCATCTTCGTCATCGTAAGTACAGCAGTCACGGCCTCTGAATACTGATTGAGCATACGCATAAAGAGTTTACCATCATCTTCGTCATCGTAAGTACAGCAGTCACAGCCTCTGAATACTGATTGAGCATACGCATAAAGAGTTTACCATCATCTTCGTCATCGTAAGTACAGCAGTCACAGCCTCTGAATACTGATTGAGCATACGCATAAAGAGTTTACCATCATCTTCGTCATCGTAAGTATAGCAGTCACAGCCTCTGAATACTGATTGAGCATACGCATAAAGAGTTTACCATCATCTTCGTCATCGTAAGTATTGCAGTCACAGCCTCTGAATACTGATTGAGCATACGCATAAAGTGTTTACCATCATCTTCGTCATCGTTAGTATAGCAGTCACAGCCTCTGAATACTGATTGAGCATACGCATAAAGAGTTTACCATCATCTTCGTCATCGTAAGTACAGCAGTCACAGCCTCTGAATACTGATTGAGCATACGCATAAAGAGTTTACCATCATCTTCGTCATCGTAAGTATAGCAGTCACAGCCTCTGAATACTGATTGAGCATACGCATAAAGAGTTTACCATCATCTTCGTCATCGTAAGTACAGCAGTCACAGCCTCTGAATACTGATTGAGCATACGCATAAAGAGTTTACCATCATCTTCGTCATCGTAAGTACAGCAGTCACATCCTCTGAATACTGATTGAGCATACGCATAATGAGTTTACCATCATCTTCGTCATCGTAAGTATAGCAGTCACAGCCTCTGAATACTGATTGAGCTTACGCATAAAGTGTTTACCATCATCTTCGTCATCGTAAGTACAGCAGTCACAGCCTCTGAATACTGATTGAGCATACGCATAAAGAGTTTACCGTCATCTTCGTCATCGTAAGTACAGCAGTCACAGCCTCTGAATACTGATTGAGCATACGCATAAAGAGTTTACCATCATCTTCGTCATCGTAAGTATAGCAGTCACAGCATCTGAATACTGATTGAGCATACGCATAAATAGTTTACCTTCATCTTCGTCATCGTAAGTATAGCAGTCACAGCCTCTGAATACTGATTGAGCATACGCATAAAGAGTTTACCATCATCTTCGTCATCGTAAGTACAGCAGTCACAGCCTCTGAATACTGATTGAGCATACGCATAAAGAGTTTACCATCATCTTCGTCATCGTAAGTACAGCAGTCGCAGCCTCTGAATACTAATTGAGCATACGCATAAAGAGTTTACCATCATCTTCGTCATCGTAAGTACAGCAGTCACAGCCTCTGAATACTGATTGAGCATACGCATAAAGAGTTTACCATCATCTTCGTCATCGTAAGTATAGCAGTCACAGCCTCTGAATACTGATTGAGCATACGCATATAGAGTTTACCATCATCTTCGTCATCGTAAGTACAGCAGTCACAGCCTCTGAATACTGATTGAGCATACGCATAAAGAGTTTACCATCATCTTCGTCATCGTAAGTATAGCAGTCACAGCCTCTGAATACTGATTGAGCATACGCATAAAGAGTTTACCATCATCTTCGTCATCGTAAGTACAGTAATCACAGCCTCTGAATACTGATTGAGCATACGCATAAAGAGTTTATCATCATCTTCGTCATCGTAAGTACAGCAGTCACAGACTCTGAATACTGATTGAGCATACGCATAAAGAGTTTACCATCATCTTCGTCATCGTAAGAACAGCAGTCACAGCCTCTGAATACTGATTGAGCATACGCATAAAGAGTTTACCATCATCTTCGTCATCGTAAGTACAGCAGTCACAGCCTCTGAATACTGATTGAGCATACGCATAAAGAGTTTACCATCATCTTCGTCATCGTAAGTACAGCAGTCACAGCCTCTGAATACTGATTGAGCATACGCATAAAGAGTTTACCATCATCTTCGTCATCGTAAGTACAGCAGTCACAGCCTCTGAATACTGATTGAGCATACGCATAAAGAGTTTACGATCATCTTCGTCATCGTAAGTATAGCAGTCACAGCCTCTGAATACTGATTGAGCATACGCATAACGAGTTTACCATCATCTTCGTCATCGTAAGTATAGCAGTCACAGCCTCCGAATCCTCACTGAGCATAAATATGAACAGTTTACGATCATCTTTGTCATCGTAAGTAAAGAATTCAGAGCCTCCGAATTTTCTTTGAGCTAAACATAATCCGTTTACAGTTTATTAAGAATACAGTTCAATTATTCCCATAAGTAAGCAAGCATATAGTCATCAACGGCACATAAGAAAATATCAAAGAACTATCATTCAAAAGTATTATATTTATATGCATAGTATGTAATTTAAACATCGATAGTCGTGACGGTATATGTTATAACCAACAATAAATAAATTAACACTCTTATCCTACAATAAAGCAAACACCATAAGACGGATATAGTAATACATCAATCAAATACCACGCACATTTAATATGTAAACTTCAACACAGCATCCTCTACATTAAGTATAAACAACGTCGCTACTTAATCAACTTATGAGGACAATTTTCGACTTAACTGAGCTGTCAACATTCGTTTCAACGTCATGCATAATATCATCATACAAACTTGTACATTTATACATACCATTTTCTTTGTTTCTGATAAAGAATAGGTCATTTTGTAATCCGATATGGCATATAACGCATTTTTTATGTCAGGACCATAACTTCAGATAAAAAGCTTGTGTGCATTAAATCGGGTAGAATGTGCAAAAAATTAACATTTTCAAAAACACTTAGCAAATGTGGCATCGCAATAATTGCTCAATTTCGTCATTTTTTAAATATCATCAAGCAGTAATATGGTTTTGATGAACGCTTTATGGGCACATTCCATGTCTAAGTAGCGGTTATTTAGAGAAATCTTCAGAAACACCCTAAGTGCGCTAGAGAGCGCAGCAATCTCTGATTTTCTAGATGATTGACACATACACTTTGCACTTTGTTCAGAAACACCATGGAGTGGGGCAGAACTATGAGTATTTCTGGTGTGTGAAGTGGTTCCCGGACATGCCGGTGTTGGGTCGCACATTCGAGCTCTACATCCTGGCCATCATGCTCATCATCCCCTGCCTCGTGATGATCGTCACGTACACGTGGATCGCCAACATCATCTGGCACGTGGCTACGAGGCGCGCCGACATGAGATCCGGAAGGTATGACCGTGAAATCATCTGGGGCCACATTCCAGAAACATCTTACGTTAAGCTAAACAAATATCATTATTTATAGTCACCTTTTCTGTTACTTGGTATTCTCTGTGTATACGGCAGTGTTCCAGTGCTTGTTTATTATCAGGGGCCATATCCACAAAGCTCCTAAGGAAAATCTTAACTTAAGTCAAAATTTCAAATACCATTTTCTATATGAAAATCTGTATTTTCTTATTTAAATATGGAACCATTAGAAGCAGCTGTTGATTATTTACCAGAATTAAACAATTTAACACAACATAAACTTTAAATGAAACAGCCAGAGACTTAAGGAATTTTATAATTTTAAGAAATTTACTTAAAATTTCCCTAAGGAGCTTTGTGGATATTGGCCCAGCTATCCGATTTACTCATCTCACGTTAACTCTATATGGATAAACGAACTTCTGTGCAATAACTCTAATTTAAACAACTTACAACATTTTTATCCTATAGTCATGTTCGTGGTTCAGGTTTTCTAAGCCTCACTAAGTAAACTTCTTTATTCAACAATAACCAAGTATTCTCTATTTGTTCTGAACTCCACGTTTGAGTTTCTGTATAAACGGGACCTTATTCACAGACCCATTTTTAGAGTTAAAACGTTGTAACGCAAAATAATCTTTAAACTTTTCTGTTCTTATAATAAGATGGTTAATTTGAATTTTACTTGGTAATCATTTATTTTATTGAGAATGATTCTTTAATTACATAAACGACATTAGTACCTTTTGCGAACACACACATATTCCTTTATTCCTGATAATTAATTAATAGCCTAAGAAGGGGTTGGCCAAAACGGACCATGGATATAATTTCATTTGTTCTTAATTTGTGAACGTTAACTAACTGCAATAAAAGAGCTGTTTTTTAAATGACTTAATTCTTCTTAAAGCTTAAACGTTCAGCGCAAATATTAAACATTTTATGTCTAGCAGTAAAATTAATAAATACACACATATAAATGCCCGTGTAGAGCAAACAGATTGCAACAGTTAATATCAATTAAGAAACTACCAAAGAACGGTTAAAGATTATTACGTACATATAGGATCTGACACGAGTTGTCGTGTAATACCATATTTTATTAAACGAGTTCAGGAATGTTGTTAGTAAGCGAGCCTTTGGAGAGCTTACTAACAAATTTCCTGGACAAGTTTAATAAAATATGGAATGAAATGACAACGAGTGTCAGATTTTTTTTTATCACATGCTTTTACACGAAATAAAACCCTTTTACTTTTACCAAAAAAAGGATATAAATCATAAAAGTCGTTTACTGACGTGACGTCATTTCATGTAATCATCAAAATAACGTCATGCGATTGGTCAGTCAAAGATGATAATTATAGCCAATGAAAACGCTCAAAATATTATCTTACACATTTTGTAAGATAAAAATATGCGTAATGGTTGTATTTCATGGAAAAACAAGGTATAACATGTGATAAAAATCATTGTATGGTAAATGCTTTCCAGTCTAAGGTCCGAATACCTATATTCTGTTGGTAGGATCGTTTAATTTAATTAAGCATATTCATTGTCATTGTGCATCTATTTGCTTCAAGACTGTATATAACTACTGGACAGGATCAAATTGGGTAAATAGGGAAAATACGATGCTTATTGTATATGTGATTTAATTACATGTTGTCTCTCGCACATACTTGCATGGACCAGTCAGTAGAAGTAGGACAGATTGTGTTGTGTCTAAATGTAGACGAACAGCTATTACTGTAGTTGCTAATGTGCTGTTGTTTTTGTACGTGGTATATATATCCTTCAAATCTTTAAAATTTATTCAGTACTTTGTTATGACTTTCATTTATAAATCAGCGTTCTTAAAGAAGGCACAAAATCGATTTTAAACTATTTAGAGATTAATATATTTCTTCTTTTATTCAGAAGTGATGATGATGATGATGATAATGATGATGATGATTATGATTATTATTATTAGTAGTAGTATTATTATTATAATTATTATTATTATTTAAATTATTATTATAGTTGCATTTCCGAAAACATTGAGAAGTCATCGGTAGCTAACGGGACGTCAAACGGTGTACAAATGACGCAAAGCACTGACGGTACACCTCGGGCAACACCGGTGGTTGCGTTGACAACGCCTCTTGCAGTTGGTCCGTCCACAAAGGCATACGTTGATGACGATAGAACTAGAAAACAGGTATGAGAAAAAAACTTTCAAATGTATGCGAATAATTTTTTATTAAGTTTTCACTATCGATTTGTTAGAAAGAAGTCCAAAATGGCAAATTGTACCTAATATATTCGTAGGTTATCCTCGTTGAGGAATTATTTGAATACACATTCGTACGTAAAATACACTTTGAATCAACTGAATGCCTTGCACCAAACATAACACATATGACATGTTCCACCTATGTATGTCAAATATCAATTAGTGAAAAGTTGCGGTAGGGTATAGTCACTTATAATACTCAGATGTTTGATGTCGCTTGTCTGGTGCAGTGAATGGGAATTCTGAAAAACGCAAAACAATAGGTTTTTATGTCCTTGCAGTTTGAAAACAATACTATTGCAAGTCAAAAGGATAATGGGATCCGCTGCGTTAAGTTCAAGGTGTGTTCTTTAGTACTAGTATATACTGTTCAGTCCGGTACTGATAAACCGTCTGTACAAATGCGCCCTAAAGCGACGAAATTCCATATTCCGCATGTGTTTTCGCGATGTGTTTTTCAACTTTTGGTCGCTTCTTTTCACTACTGTTTTACCGAATTGGCAACTATTTAAATCTTAATTAATCTTATAAACTGACTTTGGTATGTCAAATATTTAACTAAATAAAAGTATACGATCCGTTAGGAACGTTACTATTGTAACAGAAGAACCCGTGCACACTCACCTTACATGTTTAATTACGCTACGTAAACGTGTATTACCCGTACGGTACCAATGGTCCTAGGTTTATTCAGAAGACATTCTGTTCCAGGTGGTGATGATGCTGATGGTGGTGGTGGTCCTGTTTGCGGTTTGCTGGACGCCACTGCTCGTGAACAACGTGCTGACCGCCTTCGAGGTCCTCGACTACATTCACCATGGAATACTGAAGCCTCTCCGTATCGCCTTTCACATCCTTGCTTACGCAAACAGCTGCGTGAATCCTTTTGTGTACGCTTTCATGTCAAAGAACTTTAGGGACGGGTTCAAGCAGTCCGTTCTGGCCTGCTTGCGAGGCAGCGAGTACTTGGTGCGTAGCAAGTCCAGATATCTGACATCAACAACGCGCGCGTCGACGTCAAACGGCGCTGACGTCATCAGGCAAGTAACGCAGAGGTCGGATTCGCTGGCAATGCGTCGTCCTAGTGAACTTGTGTAGTTTAAAGCACTAAACTACTAATGGAAATGTTGAGACTGGAGTTTTTAGTTGTAAAGATTCATTTACGAGAGTGTTGATCACTTTCTTTCGACGTTTTACTTTTTTTTGGAAAATTGTAATAGTATTGAAAATTATTGATTACGTACTAACTAATAATAGTTTCAATTATAAAATCGTAGCATATTGTAGACCATGTTTTGGTCATAGCTGCGATCTTTAGTTTTATTTCCCAGATTATTTAATGTATAAATAATCAAGCATTTATCTAAAATCTTTGCGTTTGTGTTTTGTTGCTTGTCGTAAATTTAAATCATGTTGTCATTTACATGTGACCTTATGTGAAACCACACAGTTACCCCATTTTTTTTTAAAATACCCGCCCCCCCCCCCCCCCCCCACCACTCCGTTATGTTTTTCTTGAAGGAAAATATTTAGGTTTCATTGCTTTAGTTTTGAAATCAAGACATTTTAAGACGATTATTTAAAATACGAAAATATGTGAATAAGTCTCTTTAACAACTGAGAACGCATTGGATGACTACAATACAAATTATCAAAACAGTTCATTTTCTTCAATGAAAATAACACGCACTTTGGTTTTGTTGTTTGTGTTTTTGTTCTTTCTTTCAAATATGTTTTCTTCAATATTTCTCTGCAATCTCGTTCGAGGAGGTTCTGTTATTATAATTTTCTTGTAAATAATGTATAGAACATGAGACATAATATTTTGTGTTGGAACATTCTGTTCAGCTCTAAGCTAAGTTTAATGCGTATAATTTCAGCAAAAATTACTTTCTGGAAGCATAGTCTGCTTCTGCTTATGTATTTAATTGTTAGAACATATTTGTTTTAAAGTCCTACTACTACTGCTAGTCATTGGCGGACTGAAACGTAGCCATAACGTGATCTACTACAGCTCGTCACGGTCTGCAGATACAAAAAGTGTTTTAGGGTATGATTTTTATAACTACTACTACAATAACTACTACTACTATAAGTGCTACTTCTTTTGTTGTTAAACTGTTTTATTGATATATGGCCTACAACGTTATTGACATTTGTGTAAGTTTTATGTTCCATACGCCTTTAAGCCTGTAAACACATCTTATTGAACTGTGCATTTCGTATGTTGTATTACCTGGGTTGCTGGTACAACCAGCATGTTGATGCATTTTATTAAATCTCAAATGTATTATGTTGTAAATCTTTGTTAATTTGCCATTACTTTGTGTTATATAAGTATTTCATATACTGTTTATTGTATGGAAACATGTAAATGTTCTAGCATACAATTGCGACAGTGTAGTTAACATGTAAATGTCATAATGTCAACTCTTTAAGTAAATGTAAAAGGTGGACACATGATATTTTATGGTAACAACTTTTTAAAATCAAGCAATATTCGTACGAGTCAGTACTGTTTGCCCAGACAACACATGTAAGTGTGCATTTCGTTCTTAATGATTTGCTCTGAAACTGCATTGTATGTGGACCCCCTAGTATGTATTTTCTTCCCACAACCAGACAGTCACGCGAATCTTACCTGTGATTATTTTGTATTGTTTTTACCTGAATATGGTGTTTATTGTATCCTTCGGCAAATACAATGTACATGCGTATTTCAAAATTTAACTTCAAAATACTCCGGCGACCTACGCCAATTCTCCTGTGTATTATACAGTATAATGGGGCATTTTGTCCTTCTAATGTCTCCAAATAATAAGCTATATTAAAATATCTCTGAAACCAGGGATCACCACCAAAATCTAAGCACTTGTTCATTGGCCCATTTTCAACCTTCCCAGAAAATTTTCATGCAAATCAG
This sequence comes from Congeria kusceri, assembly GCA_027627225.1. Taxonomy (NCBI): domain Eukaryota; kingdom Metazoa; phylum Mollusca; class Bivalvia; order Myida; family Dreissenidae; genus Congeria; species Congeria kusceri. The sequence continues at coordinate 31,260,912 of CM051032.1, read as the reverse complement.
TTTATATCTTTTTGCAAATCAGTTCATATCTTTTTTCAAATCCGTTCATATCTTTGTGCAAATCCGTTTATATCTTTTCGTAAACTAACAGACAAGCAACCAAAACCAACGCCGGCAAGACAAATAAACTGTTGTTGAAGCCTTTTACAATAGGGCCGCGTTCCCAAGGCGATCCCACGGCGTCCAAGAAAAATGTTTAAACATATTTTATTTTCATACTGAAGTACAAGTACAAATGACATTTATACATACATAAATTATTTATCGATACATTCATATGAAAAAAGGGTAGGACCTAAAGTTCTAACAACATTATATGTGGTCTTTCCCTGTGTGATTTAATTACGTGTTTCGGGCGATGTATGTAATTTTGAACGAGTCACAAGTACGCTCAAATATGAAAATAAACATATATGAATAGCAAATAAAAAGAAAAGCAATCTAATAAACTGTACGAGAAATTAATAATCATGAAAGGCAAACTAAATTGGGGGAAAAAAAACAAAACAAAACGAGTCCTGTCCAGCATATAACAAGTCAAGCTTTAACTACTGCAAGATTATGAAAAACGCTTTGTCGTCTTAATAAATTGTTGGACATTTAGAAAAATTTTGCAGTTTGCATCATGATCAAAACTACTATTACCAAAAAGAATAGTATCACAGTTTAATGGTTCTATAGATTGTAACTTAGCGAAAAAAGTTGTACGTTGTGCAGTAAATAGTGAGCAAGTAAAAAAGAAGTGGTAAACCGATTCAACTTCACCACAAATACATAAAGGCGAAGGTTCCAATTTGTTGTTATATAAGTGTAGTTTTAAGTTGCTACAATTATTTCTTAGTCTGGCGTGTATAATTGATGTTTTTCTATCACCAACGAAGTAATATGCTGGTGTTTCGCGATTTCTTAACATTAATTGTTTTAAAGCGGTTTTGAATTGCAAGAGAGAAGTACACGTTTTAATTTCATTATTTAAATTGTTCCATAGGTCGATAGCCGACGGTATGAAAGATCGCGAATAGAGTTCGGTGCGTCTTGATACTATAACATAATCGTTTGCATTTCTAAGATTTCTAGTAGATTGTTGGAAAACAGTTTCTGGTAATAAATTCATTAAGTAACTGGGACATAGACCATTATGTAATTTGTACATATAAGTTAGTTTAAGATATTTTCGACGTTCTGATAACCTATGCCAGCTGATTTCAGAATACAAATTAGTCAATGAAACAGATTTTGTAAGCCCGGTTACTATTCTAGCCGCTTCGTTCTGAATTTTTTCTAAACTTTCTTTTTCGTACATTGCACAACCATCCCAAACGACACATGCGTACTCTAATAGTGGTCTTAAATGTGAAATATAAATTTGGTTCAACGTCTTTCTAGAGATCATGTATTTTAGTTTGCGCATGATGCCAAGCACTTTTGATGATGATTTGACTAAACTGGAGACATGATCGTGCCATTTACCATTAGCGCTGAATGTGAGACCAAGATGTTTGTGATTTTCAACAAATTGAACAGGCACATTATTAAAAACAAGATGTGGGAGGGGAATGGATGATTGTGTTGTGAATAGAATTGCCTCGGTTTTTTGTGGATTAAAGTCTACAAGCCATCTTTTTGCCCAGGTGTTAATAACACTTAAATCATGGTTGAGTACCATTTCAAGTTCGGTCGAATTTGAACAAGTATATGAAAGGGATGTGTCATCTGCAAACAGACGAGAGATACTTTGAAGGTTTTGTACAATATCGTTTACATAAACAAGAAAAAATAGAGGACCAAGGACAGAGCCTTGAGGAACACCAGCGTTTATTTCTAGCGCCTGAGAAGTAGAATCCCCGACAAAAACTTGCTGTTTTCGACTACTTAAATAACTTTCGATCCATTTAAGTAAATTACTGTTAAAACCATTTTGTTTTAATTTGAAGAGTAAACGCTTGTGCCATACTCGGTCAGATGCCTTAGAAATGTCACAGAATACCATGCATGTGAATTTCCTTTCATCAATACCTTTTGCTATTTGATGAAATATATCAATTAATTGAGAAACAGTTGAATGACCTTTAAGAAAACCCGATTGGTTAGAATACAGCAAGTTATTACCAACTAAATGATTGTATAAATGTTTGTAAACAACTCTCTCCATAAGCTTGCCTACACAACTCAAAAGCGAAATTGGCCGGTAATTAGATGGTAAGTTAGGATCACCCTTTTTAAATAATGGCATCACTATAGCTGACTTCCATGAGTTTGGAAATGTACATTCATCTAATGATTTGTTGAATAAAATACATAAGGGCTTGGAAATAGAGTGACAGGTTTTCTTTAAAACTAGATGACTAACAAGGTCTCCGCCTACAGCTTTGTTTGTAAATAAACATTTGATAATATCTATGATTTCTGATTCGGAAACTGATACATTTTGCATGGTTTCATTGGCAAGATTGATAAATGGGGGTAGGACTCCAGTCAAGACATCTAATGAGGATATTGAGACGAAATAATTGTTTAAACAGTTTGCTTTCTGGGTATTTGACAGATGTATAATTAGATTGCCATCAGAATCAGTCGATTGTAGTGGCGGTATGGTATCAGAGTGAGAACTCATTTTCATGAGTTGTTTTAAAGTTTTCCAATATTTTTTTGGATTTGATGAGTTAAAATCGGTAAGAGATGTTTCAAGGTTTGCATGGAATTGTTCTTTAGCTTGTTTAATCATATTGCTAACTTTATTTCGAATTTGCTTGTATTTGTTCCAGTTATTTGCGGTAGGGTTATTAATAGATATATGTTTGAGTCTGTCCCGTTTACGAGATAACGTTCTTATCTGAGAATCATACCACGGTTTGTCATTAGGCCTAACTGTAACTAGTTTATGTGGAATACAAAGTTTCATGAGTTCAATAAGTTTTTTTGTAAACAACATGGTAGCCTCGTGAACATTGGTCTCTCGAATAAAATTCCAGTTTGTATCGGAAATAAGATTGTTAAGGCGCTCAAAGTCAGCATATTTGTACAACCAAACGTGTCTTTGACTTGGTTTACAATTAATAACGGGAGTTTTAAAATGAATAGCCGTTGCATGATGATCACTTATGGATTGCGGGATATTAATTACTTCACAGTCTAAACAGGTCAGATTGTCTGAAATTATAATCGGATCAATTAACGTAGACGTATTGGCCGTGACCCGTGTAGCTTGAGTGATGACGTTACGCAGGTTGTACAAGGATAAGGTCTGAGAAAGACGTGTGTTGTTTTTCAGTTGATCTTCATTTATGTCCCCTAACATAATAATGTTAGGGTTAGTATCTAGCGCTTTATCAATCATGATATCAAGATTATCCCAAAATAAAACATCACTGTTTGGCGGGCGGTAAAAGCAGCATATCAAAGTGACCAAATTTTTAAGTTTGATCTCTAACCATATTGAATGTACATGCGGATTTTCTAGTTCAAACATTCGCCTTGATACTAATGATTTATTTACATAGACTAGTAGGCCGCTTGAATGGGACGTATAATCTTTACGAAACATTGAGTGATTAAAATCATCAATTTGAATTTGGTCATCCATAACGACATCAGTAAGGTGTGTCTCTGTAAAGCACATTATATCAAATTGTAATAAATGGTCCTTAATAAAGTGCAATTTGTGCCGAATTGATCTAATGTTGAGATGAAGTAGCCCCAAAGCTCCGAGATCTTGCGGACCTGGATTGAGTTCAACATCACCGGATAGAAGTAAAATAAAACGTACAAGGTTGATAAATACAACGCTAAGGGCACATACTAGGGCAGCGTCCATGTGATTGTGTAAAGATATTTGAGATAGTCTTAGAAATATAGCAAATAAAAACATCAATTCATGAGCAATATTTAGGCATATTGTATATTTGCGACGGCAAATGCGTAATCTAGCGTTAAATATTCCAACAGCCATTCGGCATTGCGCAACGTCATTAAGAAAAAATGCAGAACGCCGAGGTGCGCGCAGTACGATCGCAAGCATCACCGCGGTAACGCAGTGGCATCGCCAGTAGACGCGCTGGGATCGCATAGAACGCCGAGCGACGGCGCGCACATTGAGCATGCACAAAACAAACGCCGTCGCTCGGCGTTCTAAGAGCGCAGTAGGGTCGCCGTAAGGTCGCCATAGCAGCGCAGTAAGGTCTCATAAAACGCCACATGAGCTCCGCGGGCGCGCACAGAGGTCGCAGTGCGAATGCTGTGGATGTCGGTGGCGCTTGCACGGAGATTGTACGGCGTTCTCTGAGATGTCACTGCGTCTCTATCGCGCTGATACGGCGCGTCTACGGCGCTTATTCGGAGTCTTATTTATTTTACTGCTCTCTTACAACGACTATACGGAGCTGTCATGGCGATCATTGCGCTCCCAAGGCGCTTCTACCGCGTCCATCGGTGTTTGCATGACAAAAACAAACAAAAACGTCTTCAACACGCCGTCACCGTCAGTGAGCGCCGTAAAAGCGCAGTGCACGCATGGAAGCGCCGTGGGAGCGCAGACAATCGCCAACAGTAGGAACGCGATAGAACGCTATGGGAGCTCCGTAGCAATGCCTTGGTCGCTGTGAGGAGGCCGTGACATCTCCATATTCACGAACAAAAACAACAGATTTTTCTTGCGATCTCACGGCGCTCTGGAAAATTAAAAAACGCCGCGCCAACGCAGTGGAAAGTGTGACAGGGGTATTTACAACAAATACCAAATTACTGTTTCAAATGAATGTTTACAAAAATCCCCGGTTATGCACATAGTTTGTAGCGATTTCAGAGAATTTCTTCAAATATCATAATTTTGTAAGACAAAATCTAATATTAGCAATTTTTAAAATAAAAAAATGTATATATGGGATAGAATTGTCACAATACAAATAACTAACATAAGCTTAATAAAACTTAATTTACATTATTCGTGGGATCGCCAAATAGACAGGAGTGGCTGAATAGATATGAAAGAAACAAAATCTATATAGCTAGGCAATGATAAGCGTTTGAATACAAAACGCAGACTTGACATAAGATGTTTTGAGAGCTGGATACTTTTAAACAGTCTTCTTAGTTCGGAACAGACCGAGCCATTAGAACTTTTAATTTTGTCTGCACTGATAACAATGATTGTCTTTCTACTCTTGGAAACACTTGTAATTAAATGCCAACCTTGTGTTCTTTTTTGCATTTTCAGCAAATAATACAAAATGTCGTTGTTAAAATGTACAACGAGTATGATTTGTTATACATCCATAATTCATAGAAAGTCGACAGCTTTCTATTATTTGTAGTATTCAAATCCTATTTGAACGCCACGGTTTTTTTTTTACGTCGCATGAATTCCATCACGCAGATAAAAATGTTCTTCTTAAATGACAACTTGTCGAGAAATCTTGATTAAAATATTACATAATGAAGTTACCATAGTTCCAGGAAATTCGCCCGCCCCGATTACCACTTCAGGCTTAAATGAGAACTCGTCTTGCTTTCACGCGATTTATTACGTTTAACGTATTTACAACGGTGTAGTATGTATTGACTATAGTGCTGATGTGTGTTCCCATAAATGTAACAATTGCAGTACATATGACATATTGTGCAGTCCGTCAGAATAGATTCGGAAACACCATTGATAAACCTATTCACATCATACGTTTTAAGTTGTTTATGCAGTAACTACTGTAAATAGGAGTTCGATACTGCATTTCGGCATTTGTTGGTATTTTCACAATATCTAAGTTTGGATATTGATTTTGATTCAGAATTATGAAAAAAAATCCGTTAAATACTACTTATTGAAGGACACGTTTCATTTACTAGTAATTGTTGATTTCTTTTACAGAAGCAAAATACAAAATGCATCTTATATTATTCAATTTTAAAGGAAATATAACAAAGACGTAATCTATTTAACTTCAGAGGAAAAATACGACACAGCAACCAATTCTATAAAATGCTTCCGACTAATAATTGTCAATATTTTGGTTTCATTCAAATAGTTGATATAGTCTACGCGAATCATGAAACGTAAGTATCAATAATACCAAACTGACATAAAATATCGAGTTGAGCACTATACACATGCGTGCTATTTAATTTCTAATAGAAAAACTATAGAAGAAATCATATGTTATGAAGATCGGTTTAACATATACATGTATATATTTGAAACAAAAAGTATCTTGATTTAGCGCGTTGTCGAGTTGTCTTTAGTTTCTTAATAGGGAAGGTCAGTGTCCAAAAGAAGACTCAACATTTATTTCGAAATCCAGTATTAATCAGTTTACTCCAACATTTATTCCAACTACATATACAAACCGACACAAACAACAACGTGTAAGACAATTTACAAGTTGATGGATTGATCTGATAACGATTTCCACGCAAAAGATCGTGTACTTTAGTTATAAATGACGGATCAGTTTGGGTTTTATAACATTATAACGGTGCCTACTCAACTCGAAGACTCGAATATTGACCTACACCTTTGTTTTCATCCATCTATCTTAGCCAACATTCGTCCACTAAATATGTGTAGCACATATTTGTTTAGGAATTATAATAGTGTTCCATGTAGTAAGAACCGTGACATTATTACAGTATATATTTTTACTATAGTTTGATCATAAGTTTATTATGATTAGAAGCGTCATGTCCATTAAACACGTAGCATTGTGGTTTCATAATAAAATAGTATTTAATAATCCCAGATACATGCATATTTCATAATAGCGAACTTTGTATAAATGTTCTTTTGTACATACATGCTGAAAATTTTACTCTAACGAAGGTGTTCCCGCAATAGGCTCTGTGTTTATAAAATCTCAAAAATGATCTCATATCTTCCTATTTTTCTCATTTTGAAATATGTATATGTTATTTTTAAGTCAATATGTATCCTTTGTTTTCTTGCTAGTAAAAGTATCTTATATTTAATTTTAGTTTTTGACATACAACTTTATAATTCTTGACAAATGAATAAATATGTTCAAATAAAAGCTTTATTTTTTGGTAAGGTGATTTACTATAAAACATCAAGGGAGGTTAACTGTCACTATCACGTTGTTGATAAAATGAGGTGCTGTGTGTAGTCTTGTACCATTCGGTGTTATGTAGTTTTATTGATAAAGGGCCTTGGACCGCTTTTATAAAGCTTCTTTGTTGAAATATTTCTAAAATTCCTAAATGTCATGCTTCTTATTTTAAAATATTTCAAATATTAATGATTTATTTTCACATAAAAATTTTGACCTGAAGATTTTCCTGTTCACTGCTACAGGGACATGTACAGTTTTAAAAAAGCTCTTTTTTTTAATTTTTAGTTTTGTTCCACTAGGGTAATGTCTTAATTTACCATCATTGTTGGCTTTTAATACTGCATGATAAATCTAATAAAATGTTTATAATAAATCATATGTTCTAACAATTATTGATTATACTAATATGTTTTGTATTTAGAAGTAACTTAATAGGTAGTATGTATAATCGTCCGACAATGTTATCTGCTGCTAAAATGGAAAGTATGTACCTATATATGATTATTAAAATCTACAAATTCTCAGCTTGGTTTTCTTATGTGTTCAATCCCAATCATAAATACATACAAGAAGGCCATGATGGCCGTCTATCGCTGGGTATATAATGGCTTGGTTTCGGACAAGAAATTGTTCAAAACGGTCAATATAGTCGTACAATAAATATTTTCGCCCCTTCCCATCCTGGCCAAAAGTATGTTGAATGAATCAAAATGATTTAAAGAATTTGATAGAGGATCAACCGAAGAACATATCTGTGAAACGTTAACTAGCTGTGTTTTAACTGAATTGATAAAATATCATAATACAACTCTGAATCAGGCATGTTAATATATTATTATTTTAATCAACAATATTTAAGTTGCATTAATATCGACATTGTGCTAAAAGTTCACTTCCACTTATCAACACCGATATTACACGTGTGTACGTTTGTATAACTGAAACTACGTTTTAAGAGGATCATTAATGAGGGGCGTCGTGGGAAAACCGGACTTAATGCATGTGCGTATAGTGTCGTCCCGGATTAGCCTGTGCAGTCCGCACAGGCTAATCCGGGACGGCACTTACCGCCTACAGTGGATTTATGTTTAGAAGAGACTTCATTGAAACAGAAAATACCATAAAATTGCACAGGCTTATCCGGGACGACACTTTACGCACATGCAATAAGCCCGGTTTTCCCACGACGCGCCTCATTTATAGCTTGATTACATTTATATGATTAAAAATCGTAACGGTTGGAATTAATCAATATTTAAATGTTTGAACGATGTGAACATACCGCGAACCATGCGCTATTTGGTTATTAGGTAAAGATTAAAAATAGTTTCAAAACACATTCACCTTAAAGTAATTGACAGTGAAGATCTGCAACTTTAACATTCTATGTCTATGTGTTTGCCAAAACTATAACAAAATGTTGCAAAAACACAACTAGAAGTAATAAATCTTATTTCCAGGTAGTGCTTTCAACTACCAGAGTTGCAAGAATAACACTAGTGTTTTTTATGAATGGAGTTTCATTTCTTTTGAACGCCTCCACTTATCTCGATTGTAAACGCCTAAAATCACAATACAGTGTCTTTGCAGATTTTAAAAGGGAGTGCACACTACTGCAAGATTTATCCCCGGTAACAAAGACACTATCTTCCTACACCGTGCAGGCTGCATTTGGAAACAATAATGTTTATTCTAGTATATAATTACTACCTACTTAAGAAGAAACACACGCCCGTTCTTGTGAGGTATTTTTTTTTAATGCTACCATGTAACATACATCAAATTCATAAAATCTAAATTACATAATATTAGGTATTTGTCTGTTCCTTTTTGTGATGCAATCTTTGCAACATATATGCCCGTAGTCAGAATGAAAACAAATTAACCCAAGATAATATACAAGTTTATGTTCTATCTTTGAGATCTGAGGTTTCAGTATAATATTGTTTAACTGGTCAAATTTCGAACACTTGCTGACTTGAACACTTCACATAACGATATACATGACTAAAGTTATCAAAAGTAAATTCAAAATAAATATTTTAATAATGTATGCTATATTGGTTATATTATATGTTTTATACTTGTTTTGACAATAACAAACAACATCAGCATGTACAAACATTCTACATATATTGGGTGCAATTTAATCTGAACACGAATATAGAAATTTCAAGCACGATCTTTCCCACACAAGGTTTAAAAAATAACTTGCACACACAAACTAGAAATGTTGCAATCATCGCAAAATTCAACAGCAACTATGCTGACAGCACTTTGACACGTGCCATCTGGGCAATAACTGCATCACGTCAAAACGTTACGTACTAAGTGGTTGAAATATGTCAGGTTAGTTTGTTCTCACAATCAATTATGTTGCAAACGTATCAATGTACAGAACAGAACAGAAAGTTTATTTATGACTAAAGCATATACAGCTCATCGTCAAATACATACACGCCATTAGGCAAACATAATTGCGCATGCGTCATAATAACAAAAAAGAACACGTGAAAGTACAAACATGCAATTACAATTTATGACTTTTTTACAAATATATGACTGCGTGAGAATGCCAGGATTTTATGAGAGGGCTCGCTCTGTTTTAACAAAGTTTAGTGAATGTTTTTAAAATCTGAAAATTGATTAGAAAAATTTTATGCTTTAAGATATTTACACACACAGTCAATTTGGGAACAAAAAGTATACTCTCATAAAAAATCTATATATTATCGGATCTAAGTTTAAAGGCTTTAATACAGAAATTTGCAAAACGTATCAATACAGATTTTCTGGTCTCATTCAGTAATTGTAAAAATTTAAACATACTTGGTCTTCTTTTGTAAACGTCAGGTATAAGTGTATTTCTCAAATTGACATATAAAGGACATATTAGAACAAAATGGTACTCGTCTTCAATTTCATTCAGAGTACACAATTTACATATTCTCTCATGTCTTGGAATGTGTTGGTGCCTACCAGTTTCTATGAAAAGAACATGCGAGGACAATCTCAATTTTGCTATTATGTTTCTAAATTTTGAATTTTCCATTTTATCTAAATACATGGATCTTTCGAAAATGGGTTTCAATTCCTTATAAAGAAATAATGATGAACTTTCATGTGCATAACTTCGCCATTTTGAAATGAACACATCTTGTAATCTATTGCGAAAAATTGTAATAAAATTGTTAACATTAACAGATTCAGGATATAACCAAACATCATTAAAACCTGATTCTTGCAAAAGTTTCCGAACGTTTGATGCCCATGACTTGGAGTGAGGGTTATCACATGCCTCTTTACACTGTCTACAAATAATATTGCTTAAAATACAGTTGGACGATTTTTCATTAAACAGTTTTACGAAATATTTAACTATTCGTAAATATCGACATATATACATCGGGTATCTACCTACTTCGGCATACAAAGCATTTGAGTTTGTAGACGCTTTCACATTTAAAAGCCATTTACAAAATTTGCGTTGCACTCGCTCAATATTTTCCGCCTTACTAAATCCCCACGCCTCGCTTCCATAATTAAGAATCGAGGCAACATAGGCATCAAACAGATTAAACATGATTTTAACAGGCACATTCAAAGATTTCGTAACAGTAAATAAGGAGTTCATCGCCCTTAGCGCTTTGGCTGATAAAGTATTTGTGGCTTGTATATAAGCGCCGCTGCTTGACATTACTACTCCTAGATAATTAAAAATTTTCACGATTTCAATTGGATTATTGTTATACACCCAACTATATCCATTTTGTAATCTGCCTTTATGAAAGATAACAATTTTTGTCTTGTCGATATTTACGGTTATATTCCACTTGTTGCAATACTCTTGCAAATTGTTCAGTGAAGATTGTAATCCCTCTGCGGATTCGGAGATTAATACTGCGTCGTCGGCGAATAATAGAAGGTAAATTGATAACTGATCAATAGTAATGCCCGCATTTATATCAGCTTGTAAGTGCAACTCAATGTCGTTTAAGAATAATGAAAACATAATCGGCGAACATATCTCTCCTTGTAATAAACCGATCTCGGATTCAAAAAAATCGGAGGTACTATTCATATGTTTAACACCCAATTTAATCTGATTATATAAAGATCGAAATACGGACAATAATTTGCCATCGATACCAGACTGAATGAGCTTATACCAGAGATACATACGATCCGTCAAGTCATACGCCTTTAAATAATCGACAAAACAGCAAAATAGCTTTTGTTTATTATTTATATGACTTTCAATCAATGATTGGAGGACAAATATTGCGTCGACTGTACTATAGCCCGGTTTGAAACCGAACTGCGCGTCAGTTAAAATTTCATTTGCAGTAGCCCAATTTTGTAAGCGTTCGTTTAGGATACTAGTAAATAGCTAGGCAAAACAACTCACAAGGGTTATGCCTCGATAGTTGTTTGGTAATGACGGATCGCCTTTTTTATAAAGAGGAATAATCAGGCCCGTTGACCAGCTGCGTGGGAATTTCCCGGACCTGAGAATATGATTAAATAACAGTTCCAATGCGTGGCCTATTACATGGACACTCTCTTTAAAATATTCGTATATAACATTGTCCGAAGAACACGCTTATTATTACCCAATCGTTTCGTAGCCATAACAATTTCGTCAATTGATATGTATCTATCGAGCTCCGGGTAAGAACTGCCCGAGTTGTGGTTACTGTCAAAATTGCGAACAAAATTTATACTATTTTCATTGTTTATAATACCTTCATTTTTAGCAAGGTTTTTAAAGTGTTCAACGAACTCATTTAATTCAATTGTTTCTCCGTTCGGATTCGGAGATCTTTTTTTGAACATTTTCCAAAATTCTTTAGGTGATTTAGATTTCATGTTGTCCATCTTGCGTCCCAACGTTCGATTAAAATCTGTCTTGCATTTACGACAATAATATTTGTATGATTTCTTTTTTTCTAATACTGACTGGCGATTATTTTCGTTGTTACTTTTATTATAATTGTTTAAAGCATCCCTATATTCTTTACGTTTTCGTTCGCACTCCGCGTTATACCATTTTTGTTTGTTTTTATGGTGTGCATCGAATTTATTTGCATCGGAGTTAATCGTGTGTGCGAAAAAAGGATTACCTTTAGACGTAAGATAATGGGTGAAAATTGTAGCTAGCTCCTCTGTATCATAGTTATTTTCTATCCCGCGTATTAGACTTAACTCGAGATTTGCAATATCGATCGATAATTCAGAAATAAAAGCTTCACGGTGAATGGAATTCCATTTAACAAATGTTTTTGGTCCTCGCGTGTATTTTTTGCTAGCTGTACCCGTTTTTAAATTATATTCAAGGGGTGCATGATTAGAAAATTCATTAAAATCTTGTATTGCAAAGTGCACGATATTTTCAAAATTTGCCGACCGTGTTATTAGATAGTCAACTAAACTTTGACCATTGTGAGTAAAACACGTTGTTCTACCAATATTCTTATCGTTATGTAATCGACCGTTAACGACTCGAAGATTTGTGGCCATACATAAATCTAGCATTGCGTCCCCGAAATGGTTTGAATTCATATCACAAGTTGCCCTAGGCATAGGATGGTCAATGTCTAGAAAATCGAGATCACTTAAACAACGATCATACGCAATATAATCTTGCTTTCGGCCAATTCTTGAATTTGTGTCTCCCGTTACATACACCGAACCTAGTTCACTGAATGTATTAATATCCGATTCAATAATCTTAAAAATATCCCCATCAAATAGAGTGTGAACCGGAGAATTTTCGGGTGCTATATATGTTACTCCAATATACATGTCAGTGTCCGTATTAAAATATTGTTTATCAAGTTTAATCCATACTAAACAATCTATTTCATTTTTAACAACTGATACTCCGTTTCGTATACTATCTCTAATATACACTATAATTCCACCACTTGCACGTTTCGCACGCCTATTTTGATAACGTCTATATGAATGTATCGGATCACTAAATCCAGACAGTTTAATATTGGATTTTGAATTTGTCCATGTTTCCGTTAGACATATTATGTCATAATGAGAGAGTAATTTCACGAATTCCGGTGATGAACACTTGTCCACTGTTAGCCCCTCAACGTTCCAGGTTACACATTTCACAACATTCACACATCCCTCCTAGGCATTCGGCTTGTACTCTCTGCCGTCGATGAAAAGTTTGTCCACCCTCAGGAAGGCCTCCTTATTCTCCTCCCTCGCTTTCTTCATGACTGGTATCAGCCTCTGTCTAGTCTCCATCACCTCCCTGGGGAATTGTTCCGAGATTCCATACTGGGTCCCTTTGAGCTCCTTGGACGCCTTTCGCACTCGTTCTCTATCCGGATAGTATGCAAATTTTGCAACTATAGGCCTAATTTTGGTGCTGTTATAACGACCTATTCTATGGGCACGGTGCAATTTAATGTCTCTAGAAGCGTTTTCGATCCGTAATTTAGATTCAATAAAGTCAAGTATTTTCTTTTCACACTGCTCATCTTTTTCCTCGGGAATTTTGTAGAATAGCAAATTATCCCGCATGCTACGACATTTGAGATCAGTGACTTCGTGTTGCATGAGATGTTCACGCTCGTTCAGTCGACCAGCTAACAAATCAATTTCCTTCTGTTTCTTATTTAAATTGTCAAGCATGTTGCTGTCAAATTGGCGGCTTTGTTCTAATTCTGAGATTTTACTTTCAATTTGAGAAACTTTTTTGTCCATACATTCACATTTCACTGTTAGAGAATTTATTGTTGATTGTATGTTTTCTAACTTTGTTAGTTTTTTGTCCATATTGTCCATCCTACTCAAAAGCATATTTAGCACTGCGGTAAAATCTGTATTTTGCTGAGAATACATAACATTGGGGGTTGCCGGCATATTGTATTGTCCATACCCCGGTGAAACCGTGTTCAAATATTGACTACTGTTAAAATTACATGGCTGTGGTGTCATTGCATTAGAAGATTGACTTGCCTGAAAAAATGACCCGTTTATCTGAGGCGACTGCATAAAGTTAGTAGGTGTGGATGTCGCTGTCCCTGCGATATTTACACAGTTCCGATTGTCCGCCATCTTGCCCTTTGAACGACGCGTATCCTTTCTCTTTTGTGTCGGTACTTGAACTGTCCCAGGTGAACTATTTTTTCGCTTGCGAGGCATTTATACTCCACAAAACATATTTGCACTCATTTTACCCTCACTTTATCAATACACACCTACACCAAGTCTACAACCCAAACTGACATTCCGTTTGTGTTCACACGTATAATGTAGAAATGAAAGCCCACAAGTGACAGAATTATTAAGAATTGAATTAGAAACGACCTCGACAGTATTTTTTCAATCCAAATTAGTGTCGATCGTGCAGTGAAAAATGGAATCTTTTTCATTGACGTTACTACGTAATACTATGTACTTTCCTGTTCTGAGCAAATTAAGTTACGACACAATGATCATACTTTGCAATAAAACACGCACTCAGTGTTAGTTAGCTGCCATTGTCGTGAACACATGGTAGATGATTCTAATGTTAAGTAAAACATTATTATGCAGCGTGTATTCATTAGGATTCTTTTTCAAATGTATCAAAATTGACGCTCAACATTGATGCAATAATCTACAATCCCAACGTTAGCAGTAAATTGTGTGTATAACCCTAGATATTTATTTGTAATAACCCTATATATATTTGCAATTGTGTTGAATACCGTAATATCTATGTAGCTGTTAATATATATTCTAAATAAATTCATACAGCTTTTTAAACAATTACTTATAGTTTCACAAGAGTGACACTGCTTGAATCATAAAACAGAAAGTAGTTTATCCGAAGGATCTAATGACAATTACCGCATTAACAGGAATATTCTTGCCGTTACCACAACTGTGTGACCGCAATGGGACCATCGGCGAATAATACTAGAACACATCTAAGATCTTTAACTGCCTTGTTTGACCAATCACAATGTCATGCTGTTTGACATATGGCTTTCAATATGTAACATTCTAACGTCATTGCAAAAATCGTGTAGATATTGAAATAAATGCAAGTTTATTTCTAACATATTGACTGCCCCGCGATCGGTCGAATCATGACTCGTTCTTAAAGAAAGCTTGTCAATTTACAGATAACGTGAGAGTAATGTGTTGGAACATGTCGATGGCATAAAACCCATCCCCTAGATTGATTAAGCTGGACAACATGCATATAAGTCCTATCAAAATGAACGTAAGAAGCTCTTTCAGTCGTAAACTAAGATTTGTATATTTGAAAAACGTAGGAGTCGCCATACTTACCAGTGGCTTATAAATGAGCAACCTATCGAAATTGTTGACAGCTTTTGCTACTTGGGTATTAAATTTTATTACACTGGAAATATGCGATATGCCGTGAGAGCTCTGTCTGATCAAGCCTTTAAAGGATACCATAGTCTTCTTTGCCTATTTAATAATGTCAAAATGGATATTAAGACCAAATTACACTTATTCGATTGTATGATTTTACCTATTCTTTTATACGGTTAAGAAATATGGGAAAAATATAACTTTAAAGAAATTGATGCTTTTCATTATAAATTTATTAAAATTATTCTTGGTGTAAAATAATCAACCCCCAATATGGCCGTATTAGGAGAAACTGGCAGATATCCGTTATCGGTATTGTGTTAGGAAAGATCTCTGAAATATTACATAAAATTAATGAATAATCAAGACTCTATTCTGTATAGTACGTTTGCTACCCAACGAAACTTAAATACATTTTGCTTGTTTAACGCATGTTAATCTTATCTTGAAATTCTTGGACTTGGTGACGTATTTGATACCCTTAATGTTAACATCAATACTTTTGCTATTCTTAGACAACGGATTCGTGACCAATTTCAACAAACATGGTTAGAATCCATTTCTAATATGCCTAAATAATTCTATTATTGCAAATTTAAAAGTGAAGTTGAAAACGAACACTATTTAGATTATGTATCGCATGATAAATCTAGTAAGTCTGAGCTCACATAACTTAAAAATTGAAACTGGCAGATATACAAATACAGAAAGGAATAATAGTGTGTAGATTGTGTTCAACAAACGCTGTTGAATCGAATACCATTTTGTATTATGCTGTAATGTTTTTACAAACATAAGAAAAAGATATCTGGGTAATACTTCCTGGCCTTCTATAAATATGTTTATTTATTTCATGTCATCTAAGTCGAAACGAAAAATTAGACATATTTCTAAGTATTGTTATAATGCTATGCGTTTACGTTATTAATTGCTCTCCGTCTGAATGTATTAACTATATTTTGATATGCTCTGTTGTATTGTATTGCATAACATTGTATTTATATATGTATCGTTGTGTGTCTTGGCCATAATGTTTATGTAAATTGTAAATGGCCCAAGGCAATGCCTTTGCCGTTTTTGCCAATAAACGAACGAACGAACATATTGATTTTTAAAACGACCTGTCAAACATAAATAGAAGGCGGTAAATGTCATATGGCTATATACACTATGCTTATGTAAATTAGATAAAATAATATAGATTATTTTAAACAATGAACAAAAAGGACGTGTTCCCCAAACCTATGTAATCGTTTTTTCAATGAAACCGTTATAAAACTCAATGTGATGATAAGTAATAATAATTAAATAATAACAATACATATTGAAGTTTGTGCACATTATTGTATGTGTATCATCTTTCGGTTAAATGTCTTATTTTCGAGTAGGAATACTGCTAGTATATGTTTTATCTGTCAATCACTATTTTCAGTTTCAGAATATAGATGATAACATATATAGATATAGATATAGATATAAATAGCATGTGAGACAAACAACGAACGTATTATTTTCAACATCATACATGTTTTGAAATATTTGGCAAGTAATTGGTGTGGTTTCAGATTTGGATAAAGATAGTTTGCGAAAACATAAACATATTTCTCGTGTTTATAATGCTGATGAGAAACAAAGTCACTTTATTCCAGACTTTCAATTTTTATAAGCACAATATAAACTGACGAAAGTGTCTATGTGATATTTAGACATATACTCATATAATTTCAATAAATATGCGTATTATAAACGTTTTGCTATTCGAAGATTTAGATTTTATATTTTTTAACACAATAGTTTAAACAGTAACAATGTTAACGCTTATTTCGTAATTTTATGACGAATTTGAAGGGCGTTGTATCTTTCATTCTGTGTAATATAAACCAAGAAATGAGAAAATATGGGATTGGCAATACAGTTCACAAAATGCATGATATATTGTCTACTCTTTAGTAATATGTACGAACAGATTTGCACACGTGGAAAAAATTAGGTTTGCGATATTGTATATTTCGCATGTTCAACAGACGCTTGCATTTAGTAATTATTAATTGATCATGTTTCAAATGCAACATAAACAACACGTTGCAATGATGAATGCCAACCTGCATCTGTACATTTTTAATCTAACTATCTGTTTAAAGAATTGACAATATACTCGTACATGTACACTCCGCACTTTGCAGTGAGACATAACAGAGAACGACACAAGAAGGTACACATATAAAACATATCGGCATTTGGGTTCAGCTCGTAAAACATACTTATACAAAGTTTTAATACTATGATATGGTTTTGAGAAAGAAATAACATAAATCAATTCTCAGAAAACTTGGTTTACATGCAAATGGTTTCAACACAAAAAATGCTGCTTCCTTAGTCCCTTTTATTTCAACGGTCTGTAGATCTGCTAATGCAATCATAAAATGCCTGCATGGGGTCTGTAGATCTGCTAATGCAATCATAAAATGCCTGCATGGGGTCTGTAGATCTGCTGATGCAATCATAAAATGCAGGTTCCGCACATGTTAGATACATAAGGATTGGCAGGTTGGGATGCCTGTATATTGAAAACGCATTCTTTGGCCACAAAAGCTAGAAGAGTGCATTATAAACAACTCATTTACTGAAAACATTAGATGTAGTAGTAGTAGTAGTAGTAGTAGTAGTAGTAGTAGTAGTAGTAGTAGTAGTAGTAGTAATTTAATTAATTTTTAATCATCCGTATATGTTGTGTTTTCGCTGAATAACAACAATAACATTATATTTACGGACTATAGATTATGGAATGTGCACATAACGATACAAATGCATTCTTGCTAACATTATTGTAACCGAGGGATGGTTAAAACAGGTGCAATTGTATCATTCCACTGTTTAAAACCGGAAACGAAATCACATTATACAGCTGAAGTTTACCTGCATGCTAGTCACTGACAAATGAACACCGGGTCATTTTTCTTGAAAACAGTTGCCTATCGTTGTTGTCGAGAATCTCAAGCATTTTCATGTTTTCTTATCACGCCTTGCACTACTATCCATTACCATGAGTTGATTTCTTCGTCAGAATTGCAAGGTACATTAACGGAATAGGACACGTTTATGTAAATATTGCTGCTAATATGTTTGTAATAGTATTATAAATAATTTTAGCACGGTACACCCTTTTAACTTGATATATAGGATATTTTTAACATAGCGTTAACAACGTTATTGTGTTTCTATCACGAGTGGTAATACAAAGCATAGCTTTTATGTGGCAACCCAAATTAAAGTTATTTTCGTTCCACTTTACAATCTTCTGTTAATTTCAAGTTTTTATCATAAGTAATTTCTTTACATGTAGTGTTCAGTCGATGTGTTCAATCTCGCTCTGTTATTTCCAATCTGTTGCTCATTGCTATACTTAGACCTTTTCATTACTCGCGGTGGTATAATGCATATGTGGCGCGTCGTGAGAAAACCGGTCTTAATGTATGTGCGTAAAGTGTCGTCCCGGATTAGCCTTGCAGTCCGCACAGGCTAATCCAGGACGGCACTTTCCGCTTTTAAGGTATTTTCTGTTTCAAGGAAGTCTCTTCTAAACATAAATCCACTGTAGGCGGAATGTGCCGTCCTAGATTAGCGTGTGCGGACTGCACAGGCTAATCCGGGACGACACTTTACGCACATGCATTAAGTCCGGTTTTCCCACGACGCGCCTCATATGGTGTCTGTCTTGCGATCGGGAGGTCGTTGAGTTCGATCCCTAGTCGGGGAGCTTTCGAATGATCTTTCTCAAAAGACGCCAAGTACTGGTTCTACCCAGGAAACGGACTCGAGAGTGTCTCAATAAGCCACAGGTTTTCTGTACAATCGAGCTTAAATAAATAGGTTTAAACTAAACTAAGCATAAAACAACATGTTTCTGTCTGATGCTGCGTACAAACACTGATATATTAAATACTGTTTATAACTTATGAGCCATTCAGCGCATTAAGAAATGAACAGATATAACCATATCGTATGTGATAACATGTATTTATAACAACAAATCGACACGTTTGATTAATGGACTTGCACCTGATGCCGAAGCCCGTCACTATGTCAATTTAATCATATATATAACGTTGTTATATAAAAATATTCGCAATTCCTCACAGCAAGCATTGCGCATGCTAGACATACGACTCATGGCAGGTTAAAAGCCTCTTGAAAGAGATTTCAATCAATCTTTGTACAACATGATCGCTGTAGAGACGCGTGCATTGGCTATTGCTTAAAATGCCGTGCTTTGTACGGCAGACGCCTTTTGCATGAAATTACTATGGAAAACACTGTAAATGTGTAAGTCATACACCTTATATTGCTATCGATCGCATGTACATGTACATCGTATTGAAAGTCCATGAAACCCCCATCAACAGCAGACGCTCATAACAACAGTTTGAAAACAAGTGTAGCCTACATACGCGAAAACACAGATATGTTTTCAAGATGACCATAAGTGGCGATCAAGTGAGGCTATATTCAGGGTTATACTCATTATATACAAGTGTGACGTCAATGCTTTCGTCTAACCTCTATACTTGGAACTGATAACTATCCATATTTGGCTAAATGGTACATACACTGAGATATATTCCGGGGATGAAATAATTTCCAAACAAGGACAATTTCCGTATATTCTTATTAAAACCATGTTAAACCATGATAACTATATCATCATTATTAACTTCAAACACTCAAAGCATTGTGTTTATACCTGTTCGTGCAATAAACTGCGTTTTACTTGCGTTGTCATGCAGTTTATACTTTCACTTTCGTACACTATATACAAGTGAGCTAATAGACATGAAAACTTTTTTATTATTGAAAACAACGGCGGATTATATTTTCAAATTGAATTAAACGATGCACAGATTGAGTTACTTGCACCAAGTTACGTCCTACAAGACTGTATGACGCTAATGTTTAAGAGAAGCGTCTCATGCTCCAGTTGGCGCCATATGAATATAGTGCTTACCCATCATGCACAGCGCGAAATCACACAGGTTAGTTGCGAGAAGCGACACCTGGTGGATACAATGGGGTTATACACGAGTGGTACCAGTCCTTACTTAATTGATTACTGCACCAGTTGGCCCTCAAATGAAAACGCTCCGACCGATGGACTCCCATTAAGTTCAAACATTGCAATATAGGTTCATTTATATATTTTCATTTCTTCCTATCTTTTTGTTCAGTGTTATTCCATTGTTCAATGACAATACATTTAATCCAGTATACGTGCCTCTTAAGTCACGACGGACGCATAATGCAACAAACATATATAATAGTGCTTTGAACGTTATACCGGTATATTACATGATTATGGTATTCGTTCTTAATTGTATCTGCTGATAAGCCCAAATCACTCTCATCTAACATTTATTGCAAGACGCTTCTGAATCGTAAATAGCGTTTTTTTCATTTTCAATCGCTCTCAAAGCTTTTAATGACTTAAAAGCTATTTGCTTAACAGCAACGTTCGTGATAAGGCATGAGCCGCATAACCCATTCTGAAACAAAAATGATTAAGGTGTGGTTGGTGATGCCAGAACGATAAATGAAAACGCTGACAGCGTAGAAAGACTGTTGGCGACAAAATAAATTAAAAGCATGTGAATTATGAGTGCAGTTTTGCCAAAAAGGACACATTTGTTTGAATGACGTTCAATTTTCCACCTTTAGTATACGACATCATAATACTTTATTTGTAAGTAACGAACACATATCTTTCAAGCTTATGATCTAATCCAAACGGAATAATATATATGTCAGTTCACACGTCAATCTGCAACGAGCCATGCAGAATAACTGATAAAGCATGGCTGTTAGGATAATCCATTGTTAGTGATTCGTAGCCTACTGACACAAAAGTAGGCCATACGATGCGTGATCTCGATTTTCCATACTTCAGTTGAAAAAATAAATACATTGCAGAAAGTTATTGTCAAAATATTCAGAATAAGAATCTGTAACAATGAAATTTAATGACACTTTCACAACGAGTAAAACTTTTTTCTTAGCCAAACCATGAAAAGATTGCCTTCCTTGTCGTGAAGTCATATAGTCGTGACGCCACTATTTTATGTGTAAACAAACGGTTCTCTCCAGTTCAAAATTAACTGTCAGAAAAACAGTTTGCAAGTATTTCTGAAGATAAAAGAAGATTTAGACATTCTTCAATCTTAAATTAAACATGAGTTCTCCGTTTTTATTTACTTGTGTTCAGCATAATAAAATAGATAGCAAATGGCAGCCTCGGATGACATTCTGATCTCGGATTGACAATATCAATGTCACACAGACTGCCGTGAGATATTTATATAATGAACATACTATGTTGAACTTCTTGTTGTTTGATTGTCAAGCGAATAAGCATTATTACAAATTTTCACAAGAGAATCAGGTTCTGAACGTAATTTACATTTACTACGAAATCAGCATATCACTCGAAGAAATGTCTGCAGCGCACAGGCATCAGGGGCTTCGCTAATGCCAAATGTATTTCATTTCCGTTCACAGCAGGGTAAACTGATCACGACGAATACATCGAGCAACGTCGACAACGATGACGCTTTTGCTTTTAAAGGCTATATGTATACCGTTCAAACGGGGATGTTTTCGTTTATTTCATTTCGTTTAAACGTTTACAAAAAAATGCAAACGTCTTAGCATTAATTTTAAGAGCTAAAACGTACCAGAAAACGTCATTTGACATATGCCGCAGAAAAAAAATCGACGTATGGAGGGGGTACCCCTCCCTAAATCACCCCTCTCTTCTGACCGGGGCGCCTGAAAAACATCCTTGGGGAGGCACTGAATACGCCGGCATGTCACTTGAAAATCATGATTTGTATTTCATACCTAATTTGATTTAAGATGCACTCTCTTCATGGAAAATGTACATAGAAATAGGTTATGATATAATAGGCTAAGTCTGCAAATTTTGGCAACTCAGTAGGTGTCTAGTTTAGGAATTGGCATTGTTACCAGTAATATGAAAAGTGCATACGCGCGGTATGTGCCATTGTATGAAAGAACTATATATTCAGTGTACTTTTTTCCTGAGTATTTATTTAATTTCAGTATTAAATTTCTTGTCGCTTTCATTTCATATGTTTATATTTAGATATCATATTTTATTTAAACTGTTCCCTACACGTTAATGCTTTGTATGCACATGTATTGTATTTGCACATACCCTTAGTTTGCTTTTTTTTTTTTTAATGTGTTCATGTTGTTTGATGTCAATGTATAAGTGTTTGATAGGTGTGTTTTATTATTTATAACATGGTTATGTATTTTACATTCTGAAATAAAGTTGCATATTTTAAATAATTAAATAAAATAAACAATTATGCGATTCAAAGAGAAAATTGCATGGCAGAAAACTGAACATTAAGTTCGATTTGTTTATAAAAAAATACGATAACATATTTTACAAACACACGAAAGGCTTACGTCCAGATAAGGCTATTTTTAACGGTGTGTTATTCTCTTATTGGCTGTGTAAAATGTAACAACTGCAGAAAAAAGAGAGAAGAAAATTAATATTTCATGTAATACAATTTATTTGTTACGCGTAACATGTGTCGAGCCTTCACCAAAAGTGACTTACAAAATATTAAATAGCTTGAGCGCTCAATCATAAAGGATGGGACAATGAAGTATTTATTTTATTGTGAATGTTTACGATTCGTGAATTGGGATGTTCGGATGTGGACTATGACAGCTGGTTAAACAAATATACATAGTTGAATTTAATACATTCAGTAAACATACACGTTCAATGTAAAAATCGTATGGCGATCAACACCGTTTGATAGTATTGATTACATTAGCTAAGTAGTAAATTAAAATAATACTTTCAATTGATTTAGAATTGATTCATAACGCATTTATTGCAAATACGCTTGTTTTCTTACGTAGAAAATTAGCATTTGATTTAAAAAGAAACGCGCACTGGTGGGTTCTACTCAACCGTAGCATCTTTTAGTGTCTGTAGTCAGTATTCGCATACAGTGTATGAATTTAACAATGCTGAGCGGCAAGCTTTGTTCAATTCATACACTGTATGCAGATACTTGAAGTGTGTTTGCTAATGGACCTCCGAACAAAGAATAATTTACGTATTATAAGGTATTTTTTTGTTATTCTAAATCACGTCTATGAAACCTTCACATTACCATTGTTCGTTTCTGAAATGTTTCTAAATCGTTTTAACATTTGCTAATACAGTGTGGCATTAGATATAATTTATTATGAATTATTAAAGTAAATATTTGCCATCAAAACATAATACACGTTTAATTGGATGCAAAATATGATCAACAACGTTTGCAACTGCTATTGTCTGTCTATATTTATAAATAATGACGATAGTTACTTAATGCAATCTTTATTTTCGTGAGTATTCTTTAATCATTAATCAAGAAATATGTGGGCGATAAGACTAATAAACAAATGTGATTGAACAGTTATTATAAATGTAGTAGAAATGCAACAACAGTAGGTATTTTGTCAATAGTGTTTATCTATAAAACAAGCATTTGTACCGCCGCAACCAAGAACAGATCATGAACGACAGAGGTGTACGATTTATACCACATATTCATCATTCATACTTTCTTCAGTTAGAAATCTGCTTATTTAACAATGTGCCGTCTCATGGGGAATTCTTACTAGATGCGGTAATGTTGTTAATTACTGCACCTATATTCGACTCCAGCCTTCTGAACAATATATCGATAAGATGTATCGTGTTGTAATTAAATTATCGAATGTGGGTGGTTCTTAATGAAAAGCAATTTAGCAGCGACCAAGACGAAGCTCATAATATTTATTTCATATATAACATAACTTCACATATATGTACCCTCTTCTGTGTAATCTAATTTACACGATAGACGACTTTTTATAAGTTGTGTTTACTGTTGTCAACAAACATCATTGTGTAAGAAATCCCCTTGAATACAAAGTCGAGACTCGTGGGAAATAATAAGGCATATATGGCACACATGTTACCAAGCTTTGGTTTCTAAAATTGTATAGTTCGTTCAAAATTCACAATCATATTGTTGTTATACATGTACAACTAATAACAACTAATATTAATGTCACATAATTGGCAGCTAATCTCGTTTTCCATAATGATTCTTAACTGGTTTTGAGTAAAAAATATCCTGCGAATTATAAACATTTATAGCGTTTGTGTTGCTAACAAGAAACGAAGTGACGCTTCATTCAGAATTCAGGATCTGTCAAGCGTTGCAGTTATTATACGTTGGCTTTTATACCAGTGTGATATCAAATATAAGAATAATGAAACTCCAGAGACATCACCAGAAAAGAAACCTTGATTAACATCCGCTGGTCTATTATGTGAGGCAAGTGACCACTCTTCTATACAATACAGGCCAATACGCACAACACAACACAAAACATAAACATGAATAAAACTGGGGTCTCCGCCAAGCCCTTTAATGTTTAACAGTGTCAATAAACACAAAACATTCAACTGTACAGGTAATTTGATATAACATCAACTGTACAGGAAATTTGAGATACCTGCTATTTATGTTTTACCAATGTTACATGATGAATCGACTTAAAGTAAACTAAATATTGGCACTGGTACTCTGTTACCAAATTATCGTCTTTATTCACTGTGAGTAGATTTTCACGCCAATACAGCACATAACATGGCAATTACATTTATTGTCAACACTTGGTAACGCATCTACATGTGATATAATTTGAATGTACACCTCTACGTCTCTGAAGTCTAAGAAAACAGTTTTGTATTACACAAATATTAAGTTGTCTAGTATCTGTTCTATCCAATCCAAGACACAGTCCAATCTCACATAGGTCGCAAATAATGTTACATGTGTACATTTAACGAGAGGAGTGTGGTGTCAATCTTGTAGTCACTTTACTGTTTTTTACCTTTTGTATAAAATAACACCGAAAATGTTAAGTATAGGACTCAATAATTAGTGATTGTTATGGTTGTTCTTTAATCTAGCCACAATATGCACGTGTCACATGGCTAAAACTTTAAGTTGTTTAGTCGCTTGCTTTAACAGAAGTGCCACTAAATTATGTTTCCTTCATTGACATTGTTTTCATTGACATATGTTTTGACATTGACATTGACATTGACATTGTTTTCATTGACATATGTTTTGACATTGACATTGACATTTGTTTTCATAGACATATGTTTTGACATTGACATTGACATTGATATTGTTTTCATTGACATATGTTTTGACATTGACATTGACATTGACATTGACATTGTTTTCATTGACATATGTTTTGACATTGACATTGACATTGTTTTCATTGACATATGTTTTGACATTGACATTGACATTGACATTGTTTTCATTGACATTGTTTTCATTGATATATGTTTTGACATTGACATTGACATTGTTTTCATTGACATATGTTTTAACATTGACATTGACATTGTTTTCATTGACATATGTTTTCTTCATTGACATTGTTTTTAATGCAACTTTAACAACAAATTGAAAAAATATGAATGGGAAAATGCGTCAGTAATTTGTTTCACTTATTTTCTATATTAAGAATTCACGGTATTCGCTACTAACGTGTTTCGGTTAATTAATTTTATTACGTACAGACGCCTTTACAGACATATAAATATATGAGGGTTTGGAACTCTATGTTGCAAAACGTCAGCTTATCATCTTGTAAACAGCAGTAACATGTAACATGTTTTATTAGTTTAAAGGCAGTTTGCAATATGTTCTAACAAATTACTTCAATAATGTTCTTGCCATTTCAATACGATTCGATTTATATCTATCCAGCATTGTTTATTACTATAGTATTTTTAACCTCTTAAAAAATCGTACCGTTGCGTTTTCCGTATTTCTTCTTTGCTAGAGCAACATAATGATTCATGTAAATACAAGATGCGATTATGACCATTCGTAAAGAGTGTGTAGTACATGTACTTGTGATGACTGAATAACATTATGTAATTGTATCAAACATGTTTCCTTTTTATTATTATGTATTGTGTGTTTGCTGATGCACTTTTGGCTACTGTTTGTTGCGTTTTATGGTAAACAATAGAAGTCACAGTAACCTAAATATATAAATATGACATGCCACTTTGAAGAGCAAAACCAAATTTGTGGGTTGTGCACGGAAACGCGTGGCGAATAGCTCTAACACAAACGTATTATTATTCCAATCAGATGGCGACCTACAAACTATTGCGTTGAATTCACCTGTACTTTCAAATCAACAAAAAAAACTCGTTTTAAAGACAAACACAACTGGTCCGTTATTCAAATTACTTCTTTTACACCTGCTTATAATAACTCATAATAATAGACAACAATATTTTCTTTAAATATGTGTAAATATATACATTTTATGCCTGCAAACGGTAAAGAGAAAGTAGTTACTTTTCACTGCGGCTATCGTCTCTACGTCAGTCTCATATTATACTTATAAACGTTGTTATCTGAAAATGCTTGCTTTGTACACGGCAAGCGTCGCGCATACTAGACGCACGACTCATGGTAGGTTTTAAAGCCTCTTGAACGAGATCTCAATCTTGGAAGAATACGCTCGCTGTAGAGACCAGCACTCCAGACATTGTACAAGATCTGATACATGAGTAAAGGGACATGGAAGTCGTAAATTGAGCTAATACATTTAGCCAATATAAGCCCAATCTTTTTGCTCATTTTTTTTCTGTTTGAGTAATGTATTACAGAAAACGACGAATTGGTTTCTTAATTACATTTTTGTTTTGTGTGATGATAAGCCCAAATCAACCTCACATAACAGTTCTTGCATCACGCTTTCCAATCATAAATATGTATTTCCACTTCACTTTGTCTTTTAGATTATAGCAACTGCTTCGATATTCTTCAACGGTCATGATATGGCATGAGCCAAACAAATAATTTAGGAACAAACAGCCATGTAGAAGAAGTGGCTGGGGATGTTACAACGATAAATCTTCTTCAAAGAAACCAACTAACGGAGTATTTTGTATATCTTTCAATACAAGTACGCACAGCTTTAAGACTTTACTTACATGCCATGTATTCAAAATATATATGAGGCGTGTCGTGGGAAAATCTGGCTTAATGCATGTGCGTAAAGTGACGTCCCAGATTAGCCTGTGCAGTCAGCACAGGCTAATCTAGGACGTCACTTTACGCCTATAGTGGATTTAAATGTTTAGAAGAGACTTCATTGAAACAGAAAATACCATAAAAGCGGATAGTGCAGTCCGCACAGGCTAATCCGGGACGACACTTTACGCTTATGCATTAAGCCCGGGTTTTTTCCCATATGCCCCTCATACGCGTTTAATTTGTATTTTGTATTTAAACAATAGTAACGCAAGTGTGTAGTGTGGACGAGTAAGAAATACAAATATGGAGCACAATTGAAATACATATTATATTGTACAAAAGTAACAAATCGAGATATCGGTCATAAACACGATACATATATATTAAGGTAATATGATTGCAATAGATAGCCATCGTAAAATTGCGATTGCACGAATGCGTAAATGCACTCTAATGTATATGTATTAGATAAACATATTGCTTGATATTTTGGGCATTTGCACTAATGGCGGTCAAACGTAGAAACAATATTAAGACTACTCATAGAGTATTTTGTTCAAGTTTGACAAAACATGAATATTTTTTCACTCACTAACATATTTATCCGTTGAAATTTATATAGTTTAAATGTTCACAGCGATGTAATCGTATCATGAACCCTCCTTCGAGCAACGCTGACATAGTACTCAGACATGTTTATTAAAAATTACGTGCTTGTATTTCATATCTAGGTCTATTTCAAACGTCTGCATTTATTGGTAAAATAAAACTATATAAACGGATTGTGCAAAGTTTGCATACTTAGGTGCCAGGTTTTGAAACCATCTGACAAGTCATTGACTTTTAGTATAAGGAAGATATGTTATGATTATTTCTATTTCACTGTACAGGTCTTTGGTTCCATTAATTTAAATTAATAAATTGAAAAAAAGATATTTAAATAAAATAAAATAAAATAAACACAAATAAATAAATGTATGTATGAATTAATTTATGTTTTTACTTATTTTTATTTTCTCTTAATAAAAAAAACACAATTTATTTCTTTCTTGAGTTTCTGGATTTTTAATCTGCACATTTGGGTTTTCATCTTCAATTATGTTCGTTGTTATGTTTATTTTGCTTGATGTTACTTTATACGTCTATGACAAAGCAACACAAAACAACGCAACAAAAATGCACAATTTGTGACATAGTGTATAATAGGTGAACATTAAATGTCAAGAAGCGACGATTATATGGCGTACACGTATCACTGAAAACAAATGTTCGGTCAGTTTATAATAATACGCATTACAGTGGTTGGAAACAAACGGATCCCTGACGTCCATATAAGGCCTAACAAGATACTTATGTGGTTAATTTAATCATTAACATAGGATAACGTTTAATCGAAAGATGCAACACTGTTTGACGTTTGAAGGGAATATTCTGTCAGTAACATAGGTAAGTAACGGTATTGAGCACAGTACTATGTTTTTGTTTGTCATTGACTGCGCAATGCATTCATCCCAGACAATCTGATTTAAGTCATTTCCTAAACTACGCTCTCAAGATCGTGCACTTTAATCAGATTCCATCCCAGATTGATACCAATATATGTCATCCACTTGTTTAAAAATAATAGCTTTCGAAATGTTTATTAAACAGTTTATTGCTTCAACCTTATTACCGAAGACTTACAGTGTAATTGCCTTTGGACGATCATAGTCTTGGAAATTGCGCCGACTCATGGCGATACCAAGTATTAGTATCAAAATATACCATTTTAATCGAGTTAATTTGCATGTATATGGAACTATTGGATTTATTATTGCAAAACATTTCATTCATTACGTTGACATGTGATTACGTAAAACGTGAAATTTATTCGTGTTCCAACGTCCATATTAAAAGTTGCAGCATGTATGATTTATCCTAGGTTATGAACATTCTGGTATTAAGACATAACACGTTTGTGTGATTAAATACATGATGGCAAGCGTTTTCATATGAATTTCGCGGAAACACAAACAGTATGTAGAATGAGGCCAAATGGTGAAACCATTTCACAAAATTTAACAATAACTTTCAAGGGACTATGTCAGCGAAACAGTGATCTCCTTCAGCAATTGTAATGTTATTATGTTAAAGAAATCAGCAATATCCAAGAAATAACGTATGAATAATTTACTCTATTATGAGAATATTGATAAAAAGAAACAATAAAGAAAAATACTTGAAAAAACCCTCAAGTGGGTATCGAACTCACAACGACGGAGACAGTAGACAGCGCTGTAACCTATTGCGCTGTTCTGACACAAATCTGACGTCAAAGTGTAAACATTAAAATGGCCAAACTAAAACAAACTAAATTATATAATGATTTGTTTTCTTAGAATGCATAAACTCTTTTCCATTATATGTACATTATTTTAATTGAAAGATTCGCCTAATACGCTGCCTTTTCTACACTGTTCGTCTGATCTTTAAAGATTTTCGGATGCATTAGATCACCTAAAAGAATTGACCAGTATAATAATTTGTCTTTAGTAATACCTTTGGAAGAAAGTGTCGTATTATTAATTTATGGATATGGTGGATATGCTGATAGCACTGTTAGACCGTATATAGCTTATGCCGTATACGGCCTGATTCCAACTGTTTAAAAGGCTGTAAATAAATACTTAATAGTTATCTATAAAAGCTCACCGTCAATTGAAAGATATTATTATGGTGATCATGATTGTTTTCTATGTTCTACAAAAGTATCAAAATTGCCAGCTTTCTTTTATTTAAAGTTATATTCCATGAGTGTTCGTACATTTTCTTGCTTCTGTTTATATTTCTAATTCATGACTTCTTGTGGCTTTACAATTCATTTTGGTCCTAATTGACATTTTAATGGCGACAGTTGTATGTGCATCAGATGTTCATGACATTTTTTCTAAACCGACGACGTTGCTTTTATTGCAGATGTTATCAAAGTTTTCTCACGACGGAATTGGAAGTAAAACAACAACATAACAAAAAGCTAAAGAACCTCATCGAATTCTATATAATAGAACCAGTTCTTTTCGATCTTGCAAATGCTTGACAAGCAGATGATATGTATAAATCAGAGTAAATACCAGTAATGAAAAATACTGTTCGGGCTGCATCATTGAAACACAAGTGTGCATAAGCGAACATTGCTTACCCATACATTCGTTGGCATTTGTATAATTAAAAAATAACATTGTGGCATCACTAGAAAATAAAAGCGTTATAATTTTAAATGGAGATACTATTCAAATTATTGCTAGTGACCTAGATATAGCGAGATGTTTGTGAGAAGCATTGTGTTAAGTTTGGTGATACAGTCATCTTGTGGCTTCACAAATTATTGTATTAACTCGTATAAGCTCCCTATTATCGTGGCCTACATGTATTCGTAATTTTCCCTTATTAATAATACAGATGTGCAAATATGTATGATACGGAATACTGAAATTGTGATTTTGCACCTTTTAACATGAAATTTATCGTCGAATAATGCAAGTTTTGTGTGAACATTGTGTATAACAATCGGTCCATGTGCTGCAACCACAGTTTTTATTCATGCAATAGTTTCCCTATGTATACAATTTACAATTCTATATAAAA
This sequence comes from Congeria kusceri, assembly GCA_027627225.1. Lineage (NCBI taxonomy): Eukaryota > Metazoa > Mollusca > Bivalvia > Myida > Dreissenidae > Congeria > Congeria kusceri. The sequence continues at coordinate 31,229,717 of CM051032.1, read as the reverse complement.
CTGTGAATCCTAAGAGACATGCGCGATGAGGCGGGTAATAACAATATGCGAGTGTGGTATTTTGTACAGTTTCGAATGTAGCATACACAAGAGTGGGCATATTGGCCATTCTATATTTGGATATCTTTATAGACACTTCATAGACAGATGTATATTCTATTCAAGAAATAATATTAATGGCATTGCTTCAAGTGTCACTCACATTTCCTGACGTTCTCAAACCGCTTATGTAATCATGTACCGTTTTATTGAGTGTAGTTGTGGTAATGTTGTTCATAAGTGTTACGCTATTTTGCCTCCAGCATTGGGCTACATGTCGCTAAGATGTATCGTTTTATAATCCTAATGTCAAATGTGAGGGCTGCTTAATGAAACGGCAATTTACGATAGACAAAGTCGAATTTCGTGATATTTATTTTTTATGAGACTATTGTTTATTCAGTAAAGTTACACTTGTTAATTTGCATATTTTCCTGTTTTCACACGATATACGACTGTTGTCTGTTTCTGATAATTTATATAATTATATCACCATTGTTTTGATTACTGCCAATTGAATGCAACGTCGGAGCCCATTTGAAATAGTATTTCGTGCCAGAACGCGCCTTCTTAATTACGATTGTCCTTGCCGTGACGTGACAAATATTATTTGAGCTATACTTTCAAAATGTTTCTTCTGATTTGTATACTTTCAACAACGTCTTTTTTGGATATATAAATGTTAATAGTGAACTCGAGTTTTCAAAGATTTGAAGGTGAATAGATGAAAAATCTAATGGAAAACCGGGTAATATAAATCTTCATTACGTATATACAACTGGATCTGCAGAGTAGAGATACACGTTGACTGACAGCTTATATCACTTTTCATGACTTGTGTTAGTAACGTGATATTGCTGATCAGAGTTATACGGGCTCGTTAATAAATGATTTACTCAGTGACACAAATATTAAAAGACTTTTTTTCAGCCATTTCTAGTTTTAGATAACAGAACAGAACAGAACGGAATTGTATTACATATAAACTTACAGTTTCTAGTGTTTAACAATAATATATTATACATTATAGTAAGTGATCATTTATTTTAATATTTCTAGAACAGGATGAACTTGACAAGATATAAATGAAACTTGCATTTTCACACATAAGAATAGTACATCTAGTTAAAATGGAACTGTTTTCGTATGTCCATTGAAGTAAACAACAATTATATAACAATAACAAGATGAATATCATATTAATTAAGCAGTAGTGGTATAGAATATGTTTAAAGATATACATCAATATGCACATATATGCACACATTTATTATTAATTGTTCATCATAATATTTTGGCGAATACTTAATTTCTCTGATATGTACTTGCTTAACTTAAACATTTCACCTTTATTCTGTGTATTTAGCAATTGCGTGAATTTGAACGAATGTAGTACATTTCAACAAGAAGTGGAAAAATATTAAAATACTTTTTTTCAGCCATTTCTTGTTTTAGATTGTTTAGCCAGGTGTAAGACATATCATGCCCGGTTTAGACCCCATTTTTAAGATTGATTAAGTTGGAACTCAACGAATATGTACATAACCGAGTAAAGACCACGAAATCAAACATATTGTTATCGTTTTGGGCTATATATTTACAGAAATTTATGAAAGGTACGTTCACATACTTATGTTACAAAAACACATTTACTTATCATTTCATAACTTACAAAGAGGGTTGATGTCAAGTTATATAACAACACACATCTTTCATTCGTTAATACAAACCGGGTGCAATATCTAATGACTAATTTCACAATTAATTGTCTTTGTGTGTCCATAAACTGGCATTTAATGCAACTAACGATTGATTGGTATGATAATTATACGTGATCAGCGCAAATTAGCAAATGCATACAAAAGGGAAAACAATTTCATCCCTTACATCATTATTTATCACAAACCACTAAATAAAATTAACATTTACCTACTAACACTTTAACAACAATTACAGAACACCGACAAGTCAAATGCGTATGATGTTGTTTGGGAATTTGTATATAAAGTAAATCAATAAACTGACATTAAATGCAACTAAAGAAACATAATTAATTAAAACAACCACCCTACCATTATTATATCGGTACAGAAGTGTGTGTAATTTCGATATTATACGATAACAGTTGTGTTGCTAATTACTTATTTAATATTGTTTTTATGTTTTCGAGAAACGGCACAAGTCTCATTAAATATGATGAATGTCATAAGAATTTGACGAAGAAGCAGAACTAAACAACGACTGTTGGTTGCTTCTGTTCTTATATGCTTAAATGATGAGTTTTGTTTTTTAATGTGAGCTTATACCATTTTCCAGATCCATTGTTTTACCCAAAATAATAGTACGCCACACTTCCATGAATCAGATACAGCAACAGAAAACCAACGCATGGACACTAACTGGTTGTCATAAAGGACTAGAATTACCTGTAATGACCTTTTCTACCGTGGAACATAATTTCCGGACTAAGGAGGTAGCGTATATACACACCTTAACGCATAACGAGCTCGTTGTTTTTTTTTCAAAATGTTCCAGTTGCATAAATGATAAATCTAATGGTAATATAAATTTTCATTATGTATACACCATCAGGTCTGCAAAGTGGAGATAAGCGTTAACTAACCGTTTATATCATGTGTAATTATTTAAGTAAGTAACATGATATTGCTTATCTGTTCAGACATGTAAGGGTTTTTTAACCATTAATTTACTATGGGATAAAAACATCGAAATACGTTTTTCAGCCATTTCAAGTTTTCGACTGTTTCAGCCAGGTGTGAGCACTTGCGTAGGCGCGACCATGTAGAGGACGACCATGTAGAGGACATCCAGATCTCTGGTTGATCTGATCGCTGGGCGCTCATCCTGCTGTGAATCATACGGTTTTACATTTTGTAAAATACTTGTAAATGTAGACATATTTCTCATACATTGATATAGCCTAGATTACACGAATCATTATTCGTCTTAACGACTGTTCGTCACTTTTTGTGATAAATCCTTTACAATACCGCTATGCAACATCGTGCTTGCTGATAAAGAGCCCGTTCGTAAGATTAATTAAGGTACAAATAGAAGTGAGGATAGACGGACAACGAACGTTTTCTTTTCAGGTGGATACATTTTTTTAATATTTGCCACGTTTGTGGTGTGGTTGCTGATTTGAATAAAGATATATTGCTTATTATAAACAGAGCTTTCGTGCTTATGATGAAGTAGAGTAAACAAAGTGTCACTTTGCGATACCAGAATATCGTTGCAACGGAATATTATTTCATGCGTTTTAGTATTTTTGTAGTTTGGCCATTGTGTTATTTTTGGCTGCTAGAATTGATTTTCGCATTAAGATATCCGATTCGATCAATTCAATGTTATCTGCATAAGGGAAATCGTCTTAAACATTGTTTATTGAGCAACTATATTCGGTAAGCTCGGTGTGATATTGTATTCAAAGCGTTTCCTTTTAGAAAAATAAAACCTATATTAAGTATATAGCATTTTTCGGCTGATAGTAATGCGCTTGACACTACTGTATGTCATGCCATGGGAAAGAAAAGACCACGCACGGACGTATGGAAATAAGCATTTAGTGCGATTCTGAATAGTGAAAGCACATTTGAGAGTTGTGTACGGTACATGTGGTTTATTGTTTCTTAATCAAAACGTGGTTGATTCCACAGCCCCCTTCATTCCAGCGATCTGTAGATCTGCTTATGCAATCATAAAATGCCTGCAAAGTTTGCGCAGCAAGTTCTTCGCATGCTACACATACCTGGAGTGGCGTGTTGTGGTGTCTGTTCATTGCACCCGCAATCTTTGGACCCCATAGCTCGACGAACGCTTTATAAACACGTTACTATATACCGAGTACGTGCCTGTTGAAATGATAATTGATTTAGCAAAATACGATTGGAGCGTGATGAAAAACTTTCACCAACAAATATCAAATTATTTTAGATTTGTTTTTAATCACCCATACAAGTTGCGATACTCGGAATAAAATCAGTATTAATATTTTATAAATAAACTGCAAAATATGCAAAGTAACTCATAGAATGATAATTATTTCACACTTTGATTAGTTGCTATTCGCCTTTCGCATACTGAATCGAAAACTCTTATCAAAATAAATTTTGCTTTATAAACAAATTAGCAAAACTGTTTGTTGTGAGTCTCCATATATTGGTCAAGCTATCGGTAGGTCTTAGTGTTTATATTTTTATACAGATTAGAAATAAGCCGCGAAGCGAAATCATGGCGTACATGTGCTCACTGTTAATGGCCGAAAAATAATAAAACAGTTGCAATGCATCAAAGGGCACCGTAGCTTCAAAAATTAAAGAAATTGAAAACTTGCTGAAAGTAAACAAAATGCCTTGTATTTCATTTTACAAATTTGATGCGACACGTTCGGTGTTTCATAACAAAAGACGAGTAAGTTAAGTCAGAATCGCAATAGGTCGTGGACTTGGAAATAATCAAGAAATGTATTAAAAGCAGAATATGCTTTATTTAAAACCACTATAATATTAACGTACCAATATTTTTTACAACTGCCTAAAATGTACATTGTAATACTTCGTTAGAGATAATGTGTTAGAAATACACACACTCCCACCTTGGTAACAACGAAAACCTTAAAAGAAGTTTTAGGCCACTCAATTATATTACTAAACTAGGCGTACGAGCATGTGTCAGCAGGATTGTTAAAGTGACATATATTTCAATAAATACTCGTGCAGAATAAATAAAATATTTTGTAGTGAATAAAAATACAGATGTACACTAAGTTATTTATACTTTTAAGTTGATTTTAACAAAATATATAATTTTATATTATTTTATATCGTTGTGGCAACTTTAAACGTTGTCATTGTTTTAATTATTTTACAAATAATAGTATCAAATAAAAGCGTCGTATTAATTAATAATTATTGTATAAGCTTTCGATCAACCACATATATTGTACATATTTAAGTTCTAAGTAAAGTGCAACATACAATATATAGAATGTTGTGGAAAGACCGTGAAATTATACAACATTATTATTGTGTACGTAGCATACACATGTGTACATGAAAATACATCGCGAAGCGACCATTCAATCGAATATTCGAATAGTGTTGGCATTTATAGTTTCGTTTGTAGTGTTTTACTCAAAACAAATTACGTTAGCTATTAAAATATTTAATTCAAAATGCCTGCATGCACATCTAATAGAAAACATCTTGATCTGCCCCTCCCGTCTTGATATTATTCTAATAATTTATACAGTTATAATCTGAAAAAATGGTTAAATTTGTACGCAGCAAGCGTCGGGAACGCTAGACATACGACTCATGATAGGTTTTAAAGCCTCTTGAAAGAGATCACAATCATATAATTACAATTTCCTTTGGTTTCATCATTTTACAGTGTTCTGATTGGGTGAAATGCATCATGTGCTAGGCTTTTATTTTTCAATGAAGCCGTTTGCCTCAATTAATATTCATGAGGGACTACTTTTTATTGTTGTTTACATGCAGTGCTTGTCACACAAAAAGCACAAACACACAAATAGAAACATAGTTTAACAGATTAATTCACATTTATACATGGCATTGTCACACAAAAAATTAATATTAAATTAATTCATTAATTCATTAATTCATTAATTAATTCATTCATTCATTCATTAATAATAAAGTATAAACATGTAAAATGTATGTAGGTTGCTTCTTTTTGCCTATTTGGTGAGCATTATGCATTAAAAAAAAGAAAGAACATAGAGACAAAAATCAAATTCAACACAAACATAAAAAAATACTTTTGGGATAAAAATGTTTAATATTTATAATTAAATGTATATTTATATTTATCAAAAAAGGAAAACAAATGAAATTTAACAAACACACAAAAAAATGCACAATTTTATAGATTAGGACAAATAAAGAATTAGAAACAGGTTTCAGTCAAATAGCCGACATTTTCAGTTGAACAAACGTCTCACATTTTTTGACAAGGAAAGGCCACCGGAAAACCAAGCGAGCATGGCATGTAGTCATCCCGTAGAGCTGGCAAAAGAATGCCACAAGAACACCTAGAAAAAATGTGCAAGCTGCATCAAATTGTCACCTCCGAGAGCTGAATGTCCCATTTATCATTGTAAAAATCCCATTTTCAAGTACGCAAATGACTCGCCAGCTGCGAAGCTCTAAACACTCCGCGAAGTAGGCTCACGTTGGTCAAGTAAGCATAAGTCAAGGATGATTTGCACATTCGCCCGTTCATTTTCCCCAACATTTATCCATTTACATTGCACGACAGGGCGAAGTATATCCTGTAAATCTAGTTTATGGCGAGTCGTTATAACACACAGTGGCGAATCGTTACCACCCTCTGGCGAATCGTCATTAAACTGTGGCGAATCAATATGTGGCGAATCGTTATTGTGGTGAATCGTTACTAATTCTATCACTCCGGGCCTGGAGTTTCATCAGCAGCTGAAGCAAAAAAAGTTGTTTTTTTTAATGAAAGAATTGTCATTTACTAATACTAAATTGCCTTCATGTTTATAGTTCTATGCAAATAAAATGCATAATAATTGACCATTCTAATTTGTGTCACACAGGTGATGAAAAGCATTTATGCAGATACCAAAAAACTGACCTTTATACATCGATGAAGCGCCGAAAAGAGCGTTTTAATTCTTAAGTAACAACGTGCTTTCTGTGGAGACAGCGGATTATATCCAAGATTCTGCTCGTGTACGTATGAGGACTTGGACAGATGCGTTGTGTGTGGAAATGTTGTGGAAATGGAAATATTATGGAAAACCCTGACAACGATAAAACCGTATACGGAATATGGACCAAGATACCGGAGATCTACATTTATACGGGCTCTTAAATTGGCATCTTGTGCATTAAATTGCATAAAAACATACTGAAAATCTCGAGTTAATGAAGTTAATTTCAGTCCTGTTACTTTGTTATTGTTATTCAAACTCTTTATGTTAACTATTTTTGAGATCATAGTACTAAAATATTAGAAAAACACATTTGTCCGATATTGCACCATGGTATCATTTGTTTTCAAAGCACATTACACAGCAACTAATGGAATTCTTCATTACTTTGTGTTTTATGTGTTGATAAGCCCATTCCACTCTAACGTAACATTTATTGCATCACGCACTTGAATCATAAATATTTATTTCCACTTACACCCATCCTTTTTTTATATTCTATTAACTGCGTCGCTTACCTTCTACACAGTAACCTTCGTGATACGGCATGAGCTAAATAAATCATTCTGGTACAGACATACATTGAGAAGGTGTGGCTGTTGATGTCACAAAGATAAATCTTGCTCACGGAAACCAACTAACGGAGATGTTTGATATTGTTTAGTACAAACATGCGGAGTTCTCAAATATCACTCAAATGTTACTCGTATTCCATGAAATAATCATTTATGTATTCACGTATCCATTATTAATATTGCACGGTGTTAACACGAATCGGTCACCGCTCCGTTAAAACTAACCAAAAACGCACCCTCTACGTTACGGTACCTGTCACTCTCCGTTAAATCAGGATGTTTTGATGTAGGGAGGCATCGATCAACACAGAAAAACGGAAGTTATGAGGTCAGTTGCTTGAAAATTTATTTCGCACGGAACAGCTTTGAAACAGCATGTTTGTTTTTCGTACAAAGGCAATACGGAACTTAAACGAAAGAGAACAATTTCAGACAGTCGTCAACCCCACATATTTACATTTGAAGTTTGTGTATATACGTGTATCGATTTCTGTCAATTCCTGTTGGGTGCATTCTCAACTGATATTTCATGAGTAAAAATCACAAAAAAATGATAAATACTGTCTTAAATATGTACAAAACGAATGAAATTAGTATCACCCCGGCACCTGTATCCTCTCCGTTACTTCATTTTTTTGTGGTACCTGTGTCCTCTCCGTGTATGGTACCTGCAACATTTCCGTTATAGTTTATTAATACACGAGTTCTTATCTATACGGCTGTTGATAGGGAGATGTTTCTTTTTTTTAAATACGTTTCAACTCAAGATGTGTAGAACTCTACCACTTTGGTGATCAATTTAAACGATACACGCGATTTTCAGTAAAAATACAGCAATGAAAATTATTACAGTGACATTTTCCTTCAAAAACATCAGAAATTGATAAATTATTATTAAAAGGAAATATAATTTAAAGTATAATCATTGAGAATATGTCAGCTTTTTAAAAAACTAATCGATTTAAGTTTGACAAAGTAAAAAAATATGTATTTTAATAATATGACTTGTATATTGTGTGTGCAATAAATGCGCGTTTGTTAATTGTATCAAATGCATGTATTCTTTGACTTAAAATACACAATCCTACGCTGTTCAACTGTTTTGATAATTAGTATGTCCCCTTATCGATGTATTGGTTTGCTTGAGGTCGCGGTGGCGTAGTGGATATGGTGTGCGCCTAGCGACCGAGATGTCCCGGGTTCGATCCCCACTCTGGGAACGTGCTTAAGATATCCCCCAAAGACACCAAGTACTGGTTCTACCCAGGAAACGGACTCGAGAGTGTCTCAATAAGCCTTACGCTTTCGATGTAATCGGCCTAAAATACATAGGCTTAAACTAAACTACTGGATTGCTTTATGTCGGTCGGTCAGTTTGTCTGTCTGTAGATCACTTTCGTTTCTGTCAAAGTCAATGAATTTTCATCCGATCTACCCAAGTGGCCCTTGATCGATATTAGACTGTAGTTCGAGTCCTGCCAAAAACTTTCTTTTTTCTTTTCATATTTTTTTTTACTTTAAAATCATTTTTCTTTATTTTGTCTTATTTTATTTCTCGGTTATAAATTTTCTTTATTAGTTTAATAACCGTGCTGTTATTTACAAGTGACAATTATTATAATCTTACAATATTAACAAGACGCAGTGCAACAACCGTCAAAGATCAACTGAAAAAAAATAATGATACCAAAGTACCATTTTGCGAATTATAGTGGCATATTGACGGTAATTCCCGTAAATATAGAAACGTATTATCAAGGCACAATTTTTAACTCGACGATTTTTGGTTAAGTTTTTTGTCAGAGCCCATTTCTCACAAAAATATCAAAGGTATCCATTTGAAACTTTCAATACTTGTTCACTATAAAAGGATAATCCATTACAACAAGACAGGTAACTCTGTGATTTGTATTTCCAGAGTTATCTGCCCTTGATTGGACTTAAAACTTGGCATATTTTGACAATTTTGGTAAATATAAAATTTCACAATAACCATCAAAGACATGAAATTGAAACACAAGGTACTTGTTTATGGTACTGCCCCCATTCTGCAGCAAGATGGGGTAACTCTTTTACTGATTTTGTTGGAGTGATTACCCTTTTCAACTTACAATTTCCGCTTTAGGTAAAATTTCTCAATACCTAAATGAGATAAAAATTAACTTGAAACTCAAAGTACTCAATCACAGTGATGAATTTATTCTGTAAACAAGAGGAGGTAACTCTATCAAGGAGTTGTTTAAGTTATTTCCCCTTGTTCAACTTAGAATTTTCGCTTTAGGTCAAATTTCACAATATCTATAAGAGGTATTGGCTTGAAACTCAAAATACTTGATCACAGTTATGAACCCATTCTGTAGACAAGATGAGGTAAGTATATCAAGGATTTTGGTGGAGTTTTTGCCCTTTTCTTTTATTCAACTTAGAATTTTAGGTCAAATGGTTCAATATCCATTAGAGGTATAGACTTAAAATTCAACATACTTCATCACAGTGATTAGCCAATTTTATAAACAATAGGCCAGAGTACTATTAAATAAGTCGAGTGTCCAGCACCCGAAGGTTCTTGTTCTATAATTTTCTAATAGCAATAATATGCTGATGGAATCGTTCAGAAAAAATAAATACAATGCCAAAAATTTTTGTTTTGGTTCACGGGGTTCCTGTAGGATTTGAACTCACGCCTACAAAAGCTCTCACTTCAATGAAATCTTTCTCACGCTACAGTACAGTCATAAATAGTGTGCATGCACATAGCGGTACTTCACGTACATTTCATTTATATCGATTTAACTACTACTACTAATTTTCCCGCGCCCACACACAGTGTCACGGTGACCACTTTTAATAATGATAAAAGACAACATTTTACTGTTTGGTTATAAAAACGAGACCTATGTTTTAAGCAATCATTTAATAATACTTCTTAAAATAAAATTTTATTTTTCAGAAAATAACTTTCCGTATTAGCCGTCGATGCGCCCCTTTAAATCACATTGCAGTACCCAAATAACCAACAATTTTGAATCAAATTCAATAAGAGTTGATAACGTAAAAGCTCGTCTTCAAATTGAAAACAATTCAATTTCAGAAAGGGCAGCAAACAGCTAGAAATTATGTTTAATGCCATACATTTGTATGATAAAAATTACATAATGCAAAACTTATGTTTTTTTATGTGTACCAGTACATGCCTATTCTGTGTTGTGGCCTAAGTTTATGGCATTTATACCATTTTTTTTTACTAATTGTGCTATCGGTAACAACATACATCCATAGTGGAATCATTTTTCAACTGAGTTTGGTCCATAAAGCACCGGCTTTTAATTAAACAAAGGAAATTACGACAGCAAACATCACTGAAATTAGCAAGTGTCAGTCAGAGTTTACAACTGTTTTCGCTATTTCTAGAAAACGTTCTGTTTTATGGAGTAAAATCCATGACACATAAGCAGTTCAATGTCCAATATGTTCCGTGAAACAAACAAAACTCGAATTTTAGCGATAAAAAACTATTATATTAACGTGCAAGTGACCTACCGGTAGTTTCCTTGTTAATTTTTAACGGAGAGGGACATGTACCGTAACGGAGAGGGTGCGTTTTTGGTTAGTTTTCACGGAGAGGTGACCGATTCGTTTATTTAGTCCATTACTATGCAACTATAACCTGTATTTGCCAATATGTAAGTGCACAGAGGAGGCTATATTAAATGTTTATTTTTAAACGTGATGGTTTCACTTAAAACCTGATGAACAATAGAACAAAAACAAATAAACAGAAAAAATATTAATTGAAAACGTGTGGTATTATGTTGTACAATAAATGAAAATCTAGCTCCAATTTTAGCAATAAATTGGTATTTTATACAACCGAATAAATAGTTAAAACAAACGACCTACCGCAGCAACCATTCTTATATAAGTGTGTATAATTGCGCTTTTATACGAAAGCATTTTATTGCTAATTACTTATTTTATGTTCACTTATAAATGTGATAAGAATTTAATGAGAAAGCATAACTTACAAAGATTGTTGGTTGTTATCATGATTCTATATGTAGAGTGTGTTTTAATACATACTACAATTGGCCACATCCTTTGTCATACTAAAAATAATACAACGACAACATACAATGGACTACGAAATATAATAACATATAACTAACATATGAACACTTACCGGTCGAGTGGGATAATTGGCATTTTCTGTTTTCAAACATGTTCGTTTCCTTATCAAATAACATGCTTATTTACACACTTTAAGGAGCTCGTATTTTCAAATATTTGCCGGTAAATAAATGATAAATCTAACCGAGTATCGGGTAATATATTCATGCTACATTCACCAGTGAGTCTGCAAGTGCAGATAAGCGTTAATTGACAGCTTATCTCGCTTTTCATAATTAATATAATAAACCTGATATTGATCATGTATGCAGAGATGACAGACAGGCAGACAAACATTTGTGGCGCGTCGTGAGAAAACCGGTCTTAATGCATGTGCGTAAAGTGTCGTCCCGGATTAGCCTGTGCAGTCCGCACAGGCTAATCCGGGACGACACTTTCCGCCTAAAGTGGATTTATGGTTAGAAGAGACTTCATTGAAAAAGAAAATACCATAAAAGCGAAAAGTGTCGTCCCGGATTAGCCTGTGCTGACTGCACAGGCTAATCCGGGACGACACTTTACGCACATGCATTAAGACCGGTTTTCCCACGACGCGCCTCATTTCATTTCGGCTTGTACATGTTCATCGCCAACAACACATAGAGTTTGAATGCAACATGTCAACATGCATGTAGAAAATCATATAATGATAATTATAATATATATGAGAGCATATCAAACATATAATCAGAGCTCACTCTGTCATTTTATTCGCCAAATTAGCAAATGGCTACAAATTGAAACATGAGGCTAAAAAATCATTTGACTACAAAGTTTTCTTCCTAAAACCCCATAAAATACCGAAAGAATAGAATTTCGGTGTAGTAAGGTGAATTTGGCTAGAACATTTTGAGCAAGGGGAAGCCTTGATAATGCAGTGACGGAGAAAATTACAGACATAAAACGTTTTCAACACAAAAAGAGGATGAACACAACACTTCAGTATGCAGAGATGTACGTGTGTGAAAACCAAATATGGAAAATGTGAAATTTGTATTCGAAGACGTCCTTCGTCATTTCAAGTTTGAGAAAAAAATGTGCAATTATAAACATTTATGTACCGATATAATAATGGTTTTGTCACAACTTTTTCTAAAAAAAAAGTACTAGCAATGAACCACAGTTTTATTAGTGAACTTAGTGTACTAGAGTATCATTTCATAATTATACTCGTATTAAGCATTTGAATTTATTATTTCGTCCCTTGATTGCGTAAATTCATTTATAAGATCATTTATTGGATCAAATAAACGACTTACGATCGTGATGTACATAATGTAAACCGTGTAGGGAACCATGCAATCTGATGAAACCATTTTACAAAATGAATCAGTAACTTGAACAGTACTTTGCCTTTTAATTGTTCATTAAAATGTAAAGCTTGGTTTTATTGAAAGTGAGCTGATCATTGTTTTATCGCAAGCGACTCATTAATATAACTACTTACACATGTCACACATTCACAAATGAACACCGACTCTCAGCACTCTAATAAAGTTAATTTACGCAATCAATGGACGAAATAATAAATTTAAATGCTTAATACGAGTATAATTATGAAATGATACTTTAGTTCACTAACTTCACAAATAAACTTAGGTTCAATGCTCGTTAATATTATTTTTAGAAGTTGAAACAAACCACCTTCCGCAGAAACCAAACTATTATTATATCGGTACATAAATGTTTATAATTGCACATTTTTTCTCAAACTTGAAATGACAGAAGGACGTCTTCAAATACAAATTTCACGCTGGTCCAAGATTGAGATCTCTTCCAAGAGGTTTTAATGCATGTCGTGAGTCGTATGTCTAGCATGCAAGACTCGTGCTCCTATAATTACTATTATGTTTAGATTATCACTTCATATATTTATTACTAGGTTGATGAAAAGACAATATATCCAGTGTTCATATGGTTAACATGCGCACAAATTACGAGTATATATTTATAGATACAATATATTTCATATCTTATAAAATCTGGTTTTCAATGTTCATGTGTAATGTTCGTTAATATGTAATTATTTTCGAATGTTGCTTATGATAATTGAAACGATTACAACAGATCATAACAGATATCACTATTTATAACAACGTAGACATACATGATGTCTGCAGTTATCACATGTTCACACTGGTACACATGTATGTTTTGGTATAGAAGTGAAAACAATTCAAACATCATTTCTTGACAGAATACCAATGCTGACTTTCGGTGACTTACGTTTAGTGTAAACGTAACAAAATATGCATAAAGTGTTCTTCAAATTCCACATAGAGTTGAATGCTGCATGCATACTTTAATAGTTGGTTTCTGTAAGCAAGATTTATCTTTGTGGCATCAACAGCCACACCTTCTCAATGTATGTCTGTACCAGAATGATTTATTTAGCTCATGCCGTATCACGAATGTTACTGTTTAGAAGGTAAGCGACCCAATGAATATAATCTAAAAAGAAAGGACGGGTGAAAATGGGTTATGATTCAAGTGCGTGATGCAATAAATGTCATGTAAGAGTGCAATGGGCTAATCAACACATAAAACACAGAGTAATGAAGAATTCCATTAGTTTCTGTTTAATGTGCTTGAAAACAAATGATACAATGGTGCAAATGTTAATTTTTACTTTCTTTTCGTTCCTTTGTATTTTTGTTTTTACTTTTTGTTTTGCTTTGCGCATCAAGAGGAAAACTGAAAGTATATTAAATTTTGTGATTTTCTTACATTTATTCATGACTATGATCTCAGAAATAATTAACATTAAGATTTTAAATAACAATAACAAAGTAACAGGACTGAAATTAAATTCATTAACTCGAGATTTCAGTATGTTCTATGCAATTTAATGCACAAGATGCCAGTCAAAGAGCATGTATAAATATCGATCTCCGGTATCTTGGTTCATATTCGGTATACGGTTTAATCCTTGTCAGTATTTTTCATAATATTTCCATTTCCACAACATTTCCACACACAATGCATCTACCCAAGTCCTCATACATACACGAGCAGAATCTTGGCTATAATCCGCTGTACGGGTCTCCACAGTTAGCACGTTGTTAAAAGATTGTGATCTCTTTCAAGAGGCTTTAAAACCTGTCATGAGTCGTATGTCTAGCGTGCCCGACGCTTGCTGCGTACAAATGTAATCATTTTTCAGATTATAGCTATATATTATATTATACGAATAATATCAAGACGGGAGGGGCAGATATAGATTTGTTTTCTAAAAGATGTGCATGCAGGCATTTTAAATTAAATATTTTAATAGTTAAAGAAATTTGTTTGGAGTAAAACACTACAAACGAAACTATAAATGCCTAAAGTATACGAATATTGAATTAAATTGTCCAGTTTAAACCAAAGTCTAAGAATTTTGTTCACTAGACGCTATAACTAGTATATTTATAGATACATTCCGTGTACATTACTCACTACGCGAAACCCGCAGCATTTGCGATATCGTGACGAGAATTTGTTTACTTTTCGCGAAACGCAAGTTCGCAACAATTCGCGAATGATAACGAGCGACCCTTACATGAGATTTCGCCACGAATATATCACAATTGTTGCGCGTTTCTCGATGTTATTACAAGTACACACGTGTATGCTACGTACACAATCATAATGTTGTATATATTCACGGTCTTTTTACAACATTCTATATAATGTACACTGCATTATACTTTCAACTTAAAAATGAACATTGTATGTGGTTGATCTTGCAGCTTATATAATAATTATTATTTATTAATAAACACGACACTATTAATTGTTAATATTATTTGTAAAATAATTTATAAAATTGACAACGTTAAAAGTTGCCACAGTGATATAAAATCAATTGCATGTGGTACATATATTTAATTAAAATCAACTTAAGGTAAACACTACTTATTGCACATCTGTATTTTTTTATTCACTACAAATAATAAAAGAATGTCAAAATTGTGTATTCATTCGGCACGGGCACTTCAGGCAGACGTTGAATTAGGTGTCACTTTAACTATCATGCTGACACATGCTTGTGCGTCTAGTTTAGTAATATAATTGAGTGGCCTCTAAATTCTTTTAAGGTTTTCGTTGTAACCAATGTGGGAGTGTGAATAGTTTTAACACATTATCTCTAACGAAGTATTACAATGTAAATTTTAGGCTTTTGTAAAACCTATTGGTATGTTAATACTGTAGTGGTTTTAAATAAAGCATATTATATTCTAAGTCCAATTCTATTTGCGATTCTGACGTAACTAACTGGTCGTTTGTTATAAAACACCGAACGTATGGCATCAAAATTTTAAAATGATATATAAAGCATTTGGTTTACTTTCAACAAGTTTTCAATTTCTGTAATTTCTGAAGCTACGGTGCCCTTTGACGCATTGCATCTGTTCTACTATTTTCCGGCTATTAAGAGTGAGCACCCGTACGCCATGTTTTGCATCGCGGTTTATTTCTAATCTGTATACAACTGACAATTTATTTAAAACTACTACTCGGAAATATTTAGATAACAGACTTTGTAAATTTAAAATGTGCATATAGCCCATTGTGAAAAGTAAATATTGCGAGGTAAAAGGCTTGACTAAAAAAAAAATGTACATTTTAATTTAATTATTATTTTAAATGTTTTTCTGTAACATTCGTTAGGAGAAGAACAGCGGAAGTATTATTTTCAAATTCAAACATATTTTGAAATGCTTGGCGTATTCGGTTGCAGATATAAATACGGATACTTCACCTTTTTTAACATTTCACGTGTTTGTGATTCTGATGATTAACCAATATGTTACGTTGTTCAGGATTTGCCAAGCGTTGCAATTATTAAACTTTAATTGTTATTCCTGAGATACATTCTGACGAAGGTGGTAGTTACACATTAAACATTTTAATGTTTAACAACGTAAGCATGCATGTAACGTTCAACATTATGTGAAATTTTAAGAACACCTCATGTATGTTTTGTTACGTTTACACTTAACGTAAGTCACCGAAAGTCAGCGTTGGTATTCTGTCAACAAATGATGTTTGAATTGTTTTCACTTTCATACCGAAACATACCAGTTTGAACGTGTGATAACTGCAGACATCTTGTTCGTCTATATTGTTTTAAATAGTGATGTATGTTGTGGTCTGTTGTAATCGTTTCAATTCTCATAAGCAACATCGGAACATAATTACAAATTAACGAACATTACACATGAACATTAAAAACCTTAACATATCATGAAAAAATGACAATGGCAATATATTTAATCTGCTGTTAAACTACAAAAATCAAAACAATATTAAAAGAGAAAATACATGTAATTAAATTCATTACATGATTCTTTATATTGCAAAATTTATTATTAATAGGCGAACTGGGTGTTTCTAGTTAATTAAATTTCAATCATTTTAAACCTCAATACAGAGACTACTAGGTTAGTGTTGAATACAGATAAGTTTATTTAGAGAGGCTCAGAAAGCCTAACCCACGAGCCTTGGCGAGTGGTTCAGGTTTTCGTGCCGAGCAAATAAACGTATCTGTATTCAATTTATCCCATCATTTTTTATCTATATTTTGAAAAAAAAAAGAAAATCGCTGAGTAACACGAAAAACATAAAATGACATAAATAAACAATATGACGTCATTATAATGTGCGAGTTTGCTGTATTCAACACCGTGGAAGTTTATTATATCCCACAGGGTGTTATTTCGTCAATGCAGGCGTGATGATGTGATAAATTATATACTCGTAATTTGTGCGCATGTAAAGCTTATTAACACTGGATATATTGTTTTTTCATCAACCTAGTAATAATTATATGAAGTGATAGTCTAAACATATTTATTTTTAGTGTTTATAGCAGCATGAATGTTAGACGTTCGACTCACGACATGCATTAAAACCTCTTGGAAGAGATCTCAATCGTGGACCAGCGTGTTTACTGTGGAGACCCGTACACAGGATTATGACCATGATTCTGATCATTTAAAGCAGCAGCCCAGATATATGTTGATAAGAATATAACTTTGCAGAAATCGTTTCTAATGGACATCTTACCGATAGAAATACAAAAAAAAACTGCATTGAAATCGGTAAAAGAATAAGGTTATAGTACTTAACTTTTTATCGTACAATTATCTGTATGCGATAGCTGGTGATGCCTCTGGAGTAAATCAGCATGTGCATTAGTGTATATTCCATTCGTACCAAGCGATTTTGAGCATAGACATTCGTGAATAAGAAACAATTTTCAGTCGAATAAATGTCATTAACGTTCATTATAACTAATGCCAACTTAAGATGTATTAAATTATATTCTATGGACTGTGGCTTTTGATTCTAATGATAAACACATGTGTCACTTAGGTAGACATCACGTACTTTTAGACAGGTTTAAATGACGATGTTTGTTATGGGTATGTGGCTATTCTTCTCGCAAACATTCGAAAATAATTTCAAATTAATGCAATTTAACAATGTGAATCAACAATAGCACTCAGAAACAAATTTGCAAAGCATTTTAATGCAACTAAAATTGCTTTACTTATAAACGGAAGCGTTTTTTTTTGTTTGTTTAATTGTAAGCATTTTAGCGGCTGTAAATATATAAATTGAACCTTATATCGTCTGTACGTCAATCTAGTATTTATATAATGTTGTTATATAAAATGATTTGCATTTGTAGCAGCATGAGTCGTGTATGCTAGACATACGACTCACGACATGCATTAAAACCTCTTGAAAGAGATCTCAGTCTTCGACCAGCGTGCTTACTGTAGAGACCATTATTCGACAGGCTATTTTTTAAGACAATGTGTTCGATAAATTCATTAAACATCTAGAAGTACATGATGTCTATAGTCCGACATCATTGACCTGGCACTCATGCATGTTCAGTTCGTTTCCGTAACCTTTTATCGGTAAAATGTAAACAGGCGATCGCTCGTTGCAGTTAAAATTAAGAAATGTGAGTTTAAATTATAATAATTCAGCATACAATTCAAGAGGTATAATTAAATGGTCGAGAGGTTAACGCAGTAGCTATCGAATCGTGTGGTTGCGGGTTCGAATCCGTTCTCGGTCTTAACATGATTGATTGTTTAATTTGTGTGTTTTTGGCTTTTAGCGAGCATTTTCACTTTTTTGCTTTATTGCTTACTTATTGATTTGAACAAAAAATAAATTGAATAATATTTAAAACATCAAAATAACAAAAAAGACAAGATGCAAAATACATGTGCATGTTTTTATTTATGTCGTTCCAACGACATATTAAGTCGTGGGAACGAGATCTTATCTCGTGGGAACGACATAATTATGTGGAGGTAACGACATATTTTTTCGTGGGAACGAGATAATTAACTCGTGGTAACGATATATTTAGTCGTGGGAACGAGATCTTTTCTCGTGGGAACGACATAAATAACTCGTGGGAACGACATATTAAGTCGTAGGAGCGAGATAATTAACTCGTGGAAACGACATATTAAGTCGTGGGAACGATATCTTTTCCCGTGGGAACGACATAAATAACTCGTGGAAACGAGATAATTAACTCGTGGTAACAACATAATTAACCAATTAGAATACACGTTGTTTACAAGCATGTTTCAAAATGGCTGATACAAGAGACGCTTACATAATATCATATTTTAATGCTGGATTAAGATATAAAGAAATTGTTTTTCTTCTGCGAAAGCAACATGGAATTTGATTGGCTCAGTAAGTCGTTCCCTCGTCAAAAATATCACGTTCCCACGACATAATTATGTCGTTCCCACGAGATAAGATCTCGTTCACACGAGATAAGATATCGTTCCCACGAGATAAGATCTCATTCCCACGACTTAAATAAAAACATGCACATGCCACATCTATGCCACCGTAGTTTACAATGCATACGAGATAAGATCTCGTTCCCACGACTTAAGATCTCGTTCCCACGAGATAAGATCTCGTTCCCACGACTTAAATAAAAACATGCACATGCCACATCTATGCCACCGTAGTTTACAATGCATACCCAAGTACAACGACGAAAGTCTACAAAACATCACGGATATGTCGTTCCCACGAGTTATTTATGTCGTTCCCACGAGAAAATATCTCGTTCTTTCGACTTAGTATGACGTTACCACGAGTTAATTATCTCGTTCCCACGACTTAATATGTCGTTCCCAGGAGTTATTTATGTCGTTCCCACGAGAAAAGATCTCGTTCCCACTACTTAATATGTCGATACCACGACATAATTATGTCGTTCCCACGAGATAAGATCTCGTTCCCATGACTTAATATGTCGTGGGAACGACATTAATAAAACATGCACATGTCACATCTATACCACCGTAGATAATAGTTTTTTATTATTTGTTTTTATTTCATGTCCAAAAACAGTTCTTTGAAGACTGTATGAAGTTTTAATCACGTCATTTTAATAATTATTATAAACAATAAACAGTTCGCCTTTTCCTTGTCAGTGTTTTCTGTGTACTTAACATGAACTAAATAAAAGTATAATAATGTGTGTTTATTTAAATAAATAGTTTGCCTTTTGTTTCCATGAACTAAATAAACTTGTAATCATGTTTTTTTTTAAAATAAGTTAACAGTTAGCCTGTTCATAGTCAATGTTTTCCATTTACCCAATTATCAAAGTATCATCCATTATAATATGTGTCTCAGCAAAAATACATAAATCATCGCAGATTCTTCACCAATGTTTTGCGTACACTGCTTTAAAATCCCAAATGTTCATCATTTCATTTGTAAACCTTTCTTGTTTCAACAGCACCATTAGAAGGTACATGGAAAAGTTTTTTACCTATTAGCTCTATGACGTGCTTTGCAGTTTCAACGTCATTTGGCTTTTCTAGTACCTATATTAGTGTCACAACATATCATTGTATCGGTGGGTATTTGTAGCAAAATATTTACTTTAATGGAACTGGGTGTTTATCTTGAACAATCCTTTCATTCATCCTTTTTAATTGTGATGAACTTGTGAACACATATCATGTTCCGTCGTTGATAATACATTTTATCATATATAACTTATTGGAGATCACAAACCAAAACAAAAGTCATCACATCACGATACAAAAAAATGCTGTGACGAAAGACACAATGTAAAAGCATCTGAAAATCTTCAAACGAGTACCGGTAAATACGCGCACCGTTTAAGTTGATCATTTATAAGATCAAATAAACGACTTACAATCGTAATGTACATAATGCAAACCGTATAGAGAACCATGCAATCTAATGAAACCATTTTACAAAATTAATCAGTAACTTGAACAGTACTTTGCTTTTTAATCGTTCATTAAAATGTAAAGCTTGGTTTTATTGAAAGTGAGCTGATCATTGTTTTATCGCAAGCGACTCATTAATATAACTACTTACCCATGTTACACATTCACAAATGAACACCGACTCTCAGCACTCTAATAAAGTTAATTTACGCAATCAATGGACGAAATAATCAATTCAAATGCTTAATACGAGTATAATTATGAAATGATTCTCTAGTTCATTAAGTTCACTAATTAACTGTGGTTAAATGCTCGTATTATTTTTTTAGAAAAGTTCAGACCAAGCCATTATTATATCGGTACATAAATGTTTATAATTGCACATTTTTCTCAAACTTGAAATGACCGAAGAACGTCTTCAAATACAAATTTCACATTTTCAATATTTGGTTTACACACTCGTTCATCCTCTTTTGGTGCTGAAAAAGTTTTATGTCTGTATTTTTCTCCGTCACTGCATTATCAAGGCTTCCCCTTGCTCAAAATTTTCTTAAGCCAAATGTACCTTACTACATCGAAATGCTTCCCTTTTGGTATTGTATGGGGTTTTAGGAATAAAACTCTGTAGTCAAAATGAATTTTTTTAGCAAAATGTTTCAATTTGTAGCCATTTGCTAATTTGGAGAATCAAATGACAGAGTGAGCTCTGATAATATGTTTGATATATTCTCATATATATTATCATTATCATTATATGATTTTCTACCTTCATGTTGACATGTTTTATTCAAACTCTATGTGTTGTTGACGATGCACATGTTCAAGCCGAAATGAAAGGTCTGTCTGTCTGTCATCTCTGCAGACATTATCAATATCAGGTTACTTATACAAATTATGAAAAGTGAGATAGGCCGTCAATTAACGCTTATATGCACTTGAAGACCCACTGTAGCTTTTATGTATCATGCAAAGCCAATTTCAGAAAGTCCTAACCTTGTTACTTCAAAACCCTGGAAGTACTGAAGTACGTGATGTCTACCTAAGTGACACATGTGTTTATCATCAGAATCACAAACATGTTAAATAATCAGAATCATGGTCATAATCTGGTGTATGGGTCTCCACAGTAAGCACGTTGGTCCAAGATTCAGATCTCTTCCAAGAGGTTTTAATGTATGTCGTGAGTCGTATGTTTAGCATGCAAGACTCATGCTGCTATAAACACTAAAAATAAATATGTTTAGACTATCACTTCATATAATTATTACTAGGTTGTTGAAAAGACTATATACAGTGTTCATAAGGTTTACATGCGCACGAATTACGAGTATATATTTATAGCGGTTTAAAATGATTGAAATTTAACTAGAAACACTCAGTTTGCCTTTTATAATAAATATGCAATATCATTAATCATGTAATGAATTTAATTACATGTATTTTCTCTTTTAGAATTGTATTGATTGTGCAGTTTAACAGAAAATTAAATAAATTGCCATTGTCATTTGTTCATTATATAATAAGTTTTTTGATCAAATATGTGTTATATCTTATACAAACTGGTTTTCAATGTTCATGGTCGTTAATTTGTAATTATTTGCAAATGTTACTTATGATAATCGAAACAATGACAACAGACCATAACATAAATCAGTATTTATAACAATGTAGACGTACATGATGTCTGCAGTTATCACACGTTCACACTGGTAAGTTTCTGTATGAAAGTGAAAACAATTCAAACATCATTTATTGACAGAATACCAATGCTGACTTTCGGTGACTTACATTTAGTGTAAACGTAACAAAACATGCATAAGGTGTTCTTCAAATTCCACATAAAGTTGAACGTTGCATGCATGCTTACGTTTTTAAACATTAAAAGGTTTAATGTGGAACTACCACCTTCATCAAAATGTAGATTAGGAATAAAAATTAAAGTTTAATAATTTCAACTCTTGGCAAATCCTGAACAACGTAACATATTGGTTACTTTGTTATCTGCAACCGAACACGCCAAACATTTCAATACATATATGAATTTGAAAATAATACGTCCGCTGTTCCTCTCCTGAGTTGTTGTAGCTGACATTAATCTCTACTTTGCAGACCAAATGGTATATGTGCAAAGAAGAATATCTGGTTATAGATGATTTATCTTGCTTGCAACTTCCCACATTTGAAGCACGAGTTTCTTCTTATGGAAAATAACATACAAAAATATATAAGGTATAAGATCAATATCGAGGTTATATTAAAACTTTACCACACAGGTACATTGACGTGAACTCGTATGTTCTAAATCCACCACTTACCATTCAGTTAGTATATATATTATTCCAAAAACACTCTATTTCACTGAAATAAAATTAATGGAAATCACGTACATATTTTTATTACACACATATCAAGACTAACATATTATATACTGTGAAGTAACATCAAATTAAATAAAAGATCAGTGACAAATTAGGTAAATTAATACTACTTAAATGGACTGATTCGTTAGTAGGATTTGCTTTAAAACAGAACACAATACGTTGGAAATAGGCACATAGGTACTAAGTATAGGCATTGAGATTATAAATTTTGTACTGGGAATAAAATGTCAAATTGAATTTTCCGTGAAACAAAAAGAAGTAAATAAACAAACTGTTTTTTTGGCAATGCATTCTATGCTGATGTTGCAGTGCGTATTGAAAAATGTGTATTAAAAGACTGAATAACAAAGTAGTTGTTTTTTATGTGAAATACACCATTACATTTTTACTTATATGCAATTAGACGTTTTTCCGCGAACTTTCTTACTAGGTAGTAATGGTCTTGTCGTAAATATAACATGATAGTAATGGATCATACGCAATTGCAATATATATTCATTTCCATTCTAGCGCGGGTCTTATTCTAGTAACTGATTATATAACAGAATTGAAATTTAGGTTGAACTCGTTTGTCATACTGAATATGATTGCCGTGCTCGAGCAAACCTTAAAACAAAAGCAATCATAAGCCTGTGCTTACGTCTGTGAAATAAACAATGGCATTTATACGCGAAATATTATTTCTGATGGACGCTGACTTTGCAAAAGTAAACAGAAACTGAAAATAGTCACAAATTGTGTGAATAAAATTAGACGAATCTCACAAGGAGGGTGTATCTTCAATGTAATTGTAAACGTTCAATACAACAATATTGTAGTGAAGAATGTTAGTGACAATAAATATCATGACAGTCGTCCATGCTGCTGCAAAATTGCATTTTTATTTAGCGCCCGACACATTCAACAACTGTAGTACAAAAAGATAAATATCAGAATGCTAGACGCAAAATAGCAATAGTAATTAATAACGTTACCGCAGATAGATTGAATTAGCCATGGAATGGACCAAGATTGCATAAGCGTCTTGCTAACATAAGAAAGTATGTGTTGTAATTAATGTGATAACAATTAAGGACAGCGTCATTCATATTCTGTTCTTGTTTGCGACTGTACCAACGACTGTCTATGAAGATATACAAATAGATGTATAATAGTCCCGATGTACGTACTGTAGTATAGAATCATCCCTACACTTGTTTATTAGATATAACAAGTATGCCTTTCATGATAAAGGACTAATTCACAGTTTTACCTTGTTACCAAATATTGCATCAGGATACTCATACAGCAAAGCTGATACATGAACATGTCGATATAAACAACCAGCCGGGAACCTTTTTGAAGCCTATTGTAATGGTAGGCCGTGTTTATATAATCGTACATGAATAATCATCCAAGTATTTCTTTTTTACCAATATATTTGGTCTAAGAGCTATTGACTGGACGGGTAGTAATTTTGGAGCCAGTGTACCCGGTCGCCAATTAGCCACGGGTACACGGGTATCCGGCAATGTAATATGACTCTGTGGAATTCGTATAATTAATACTAAGATTATTGAGATGAATGATGACGCGGATACTATCACCGAGTTGATGGCAGAATCAGTGCCAAGACTTGAAGATATTCAATGTTCTTATTTCAGTGAACATTAATGTTGGAATGCCAACAATTGCAAAACTTCTGTGAAAATATCTACCTGTATATGCAATGTATAAACATGCCTTCTGAGCGCGTGTTTATATTCGCAACTGAACTGAAACAAAAGGCAACAGTGTCCTTTGCACATCTGACACGATTATTAATTTCACTTATAGCAACTCCATTGGTATTTTTGATTTTGTAATTTAAAACTGATTGCGCAACGACATAATAACCTACGAACTTGTTAACAGATTTTCGTATTTTTTTTAAATGTCAATTTAATGTCTTGACTGCAAAAAATTAAGCAGTTGGGCAAACCAAAAACAAATGTTAAATAAAGAAAAAATAATTGAAAGATTTGCCTTCTCCGGGACTCGAACCTACGACCGCCGGGATAGAAACAAATTTGCACTAATCACTCGGCCATTCAGACTCACGATTATGGTGGTAAATTTCCAAGGCCATGTAAGTGATACACGAGTTTTCCAAAATGCCGATGCAAAGCGTTACAAACGCTTTATAATTTTATCCATTTCAATCGATGATTCTTTAGAAACGACACTGTATACGCAATCTATTTTTTTGTCAGTAGTGTTATTTCGCGTGTTTTATAATTATTACGTATTTTTCTTTTGGGGATCTTTGACAAAAAAAAATTGATAATTGTCAATTCGCCAATCTGTGAACAGGTCCCTTTGAAGAGTAAGAGACCGAGCAGAGAGTCCTGAGAAATGATCCGAGTATTAAACGTGACAAGCGACCCTGCCGCCACTGTCCAGTCTTAATATTTTTTAATATTTAACCGTTTATAAGCTAGCATTTTGCATTATTTGTGATGCTTGATTAAATAAATTATGTCAATTTAAATATCATTTGCAATTAATCACGAGCTTTTGCAATTCGTTAAAGAAAATATCGGGAACCTGGGTAGTAACAAAAGTACCCTGGTACCCGCCAAAGTTTACCGGTAACCCGCCCCGCCCATACTTAGAAAATGCATAAAACGATATGGCCTGTACTACAGTTGGTCTTTTGATCGGTGCATCAGAATAAACAATTGATAGTCACTAACTGTTACACTCTATGTAGTGTCAATCTTAATGTTTGTCGTCAGCTTTTTAGGCTCAAAGACCCACAGTTACGTATATTTCATAATGTTTGTTACAGATTCCGTTATACGTGGAAAAGCCAAATAACACCACAGCCACATAAATATATTTGAAATATAGTTTCGTTTATTGATAATCATCAACTGAAATATATAGAATTATCAAGCGTGTGTAACTCTTTTCGTCGGTACTTTGCTCATCATAGTGGCAAATAACCTAGGACGATATTTGTACGGTTGTTTTGTTTATAAACACCGTAATGGGGAATTTTTATTTTAAGGATGACAAAAATAGAAAATTACTTCAGGTAAATTCCCTTTAGTGATATCATTCCTGTTTGGTTTTAACTTGAAATAACCTTTTACACTGAGAGAACATTAAACAATTATATTAAGAATTCCTTACACGTTATGGTCACTCTTATTGGAATCGTTACCACGGTAAACAAAGTGGCGTTTGAAACCTTGCTATATTTTCGGATATTTCATTCGGATACTTCTAAGGAATGTATTTTTTCGCAAATATTTGTTCTTAAAATCTGTTTATGTAGGGAAAATATATGCATGTAGTAAAAAATTGCTTTTCATTGAATAAATATAGGCCTAATTGCATAGTGTTTGCAAAAAAATACTTCATTAAAAATATGTCACAGTTTGTGAAAATAGCAGTGACTGGGAAACCCTTGTGAAATGCGATATTTGCAGATAAAATTGAGATAAATCGCACCGACATTTTTGAGAACGAATCGAAAAACGCCATCAATACACATTGCTCGGTCTGGTTTGCAGTTTTGTCACTATGCTGTGAGATTTGATCCATAATCAATATCAACAGACTCTCATTACACCCTGAATTGGAAGTGGGAGCGTCTATGTGGTGTATTTTTATCCATTGAAACAGACATTCACTAAATGTAATTGCTGTAAATACCATAAAAATCAGAGGAAATCCCATAGATTTTTGTTGAGATGAGAAATTGTCTCGTATGGCAAAATCCTTTCCCAGTCACTGAAATAGGCTGATGTAAGATTTTCTTGGTAATTTATATGCAGCAAGCATCAAAATACAAAAGTTCTTATTTGCACCTAAAAGTTTGACTTTAGATCAATCAAACACTCTGACATGTCTGGCAAAATTTGACACACCTCTTACATATTTTATGCTAGACCTACATGTAGTTTGACTTATTTTATTCTACCCGTATTTTATAAATGTTATGGATGTATTTCTAAAACAATTATTAGATTAAATGCAGCATTATGTTTAACCCAACTATCACATTATACTCATTATTTAACAGTGTATTTCAATTCTTTTATATTGGTTACAGATCACGGTTTCTAACAGCTCATTTACGTGTTTCCCGCAGTCTGCTAGGTTATTTTAATCATCCAAATTCACTCAATAACTTCTACAATAATAAGTCTTTCTCAAAACATACCATTAATCGTATTATATTTTAGAATAATAACATGTTTGAAATTTTAACTGTCCAAGAATAGATGCAAATTATAGTGCAGACGATTTTCAGTCAATAATTTCACAAAACTATGTTATACAAACACATACATCACTCTTTTAATGCACTATTCTCATTGGAAAAAAAAAAATCTGTTTATGTTTAAACATTTGTGCTAGAACTGTTTTTCCATCACTATGAGACTAATTTTCTTATTTGAAATGAAATGTTTTTCATTCAAAACAGAAATTAAAATAAATAGCTTATTCTGTTTGTGAAGAACAGTGCCAGATGACATTAAAAAACTTTGGATGAATGGTATCAAGAGAGCTTGTTTTTTCTGAAAAATCATTACGGGTATCATATAGGGGCTGTCATTTTGGGAAGTGGTTATTGTACTGGACTCTGTCAAATAAGGGAAAAAATCAAGTAAACTCAACAAATTATCTGAATTTCCTTTTCTAATGTTGACAAAAATACATTTTAATTTTCCATTTCAGATGGTGTCCCAATGTGCATTGAAACACTTTCAGCAATGGTGAACCTTACGATGACAGACTCACCTCCGTTTGACCTACAGGCTTATCAGCCTCCCATATCGCTATGGCAACTGGTGCAGCAGTATACGCCACAACATGAAAGGGAAGAGATCAAGAACATGCTGGGTGAATCCTTGGTTGATCAAAGTGTTGAACTACATGAAGAGGTAAATTTATGATAAAATATTCTGCTTTGTAATCAATGCTGCTTTGATCCTGGATGAATATTTTGTTTTGCCAAATTTACGTTACTTTCTTAAAAACATGCCCATTTAGACTAATAAGTAGATTTTTAATAAGATAAATGTTATAGCCAAACAGAATTTTCTGCAGCCAAATATTCAAATTGTTGGCCATTGGCTAATTAAGCAAATGCAGCGTTTTTTCATACCACTTTGGGAATGGTACCGGTACCAGTCAAATTGGAAAAATTAGCGGAGCTTTCAGCCAAATTGGGAATTTTACCACTTCATTAAAAACTGTCGAAACGGATGTAAAAACAGTAAGTTATAATAAATAAACCCTAAAACAATGTTTTCCATTTATTATTTAACTTAGATTCAAGTCAGACTATGGTTATATATGCCATGCTTGTGGGTACCAACCTGCACAACTTGCCCCAGAGACACAAGTTTGCTCATGGACTCGACACTGACAATGTCTGTGTCAATGGTTGACAGAACATAAACAAATTACTAGTAACTTCTGCCATTAATTACGATTGTGGATCTATGCTTACTGCTTTGCCGTAAAAGCCATAGCTAGATATTAAAGGATTGCATCCCTGAATGTTTTTTTTTTTTGGTAGTATTTAGTGTTATGAATTGCCATGTCTCATCAATGACAATCGCGAAAAGCATTACAGTTCAGCTGGTTCCAATTCTCGCATGCAATGTATAACTGATAACAGTAACCAATCAATATATCGCCACCAAACCTGGTAGCGGTTACTTCCCCTAGCCGTTGACAGTTACTGATTTGAGCTGTGCACGGAGGTTTACGTTTGGGTAAAACAAAAGTAAAATACAGGAATATCATCGATCTTTTCCGGGTCTTTGTGGATTTTTTTATTACTTTGGGAATTTTTTAACTTCAATTTGGGAAAAATGGTCAGAAAATCGGATTGGGAATGGTACCGTTTTACGGTACCGACTTTACATAGAGGAAAAACGCTGAAATGGCAACATGAGCCCTACTGCAAATTCACTGGTCTTATAGTTTCAACAAGGGAACTTCCATTATTTGATACCTTGTTGATATTATGGTATGTTTAGCACTGCATTACCAATGAAATTAGTATACATAGTTTAGCATGTTTTAGTTATGTGGGCAGCTCAAAAAAAGCTGCATTATTAGCTGTTTTCTAAGTAAAATCACATGGATGCTACATATATTTTGTATTCAAATGAAAATCCATTCAACTAAATGATCAAGTAATGCATATTTCTTTACTAGAACTATTTAATATATTGAACATTTTCAGCGAAGACTGTGTCGTTTGTCCAGATGTGTGGGATACCATATTTTGAGGCGTGCAGTGAAAAAAAAACAGGCTTACTGCATGTGTGTAAAGTGTCATCCCGGATCAGCCTGTGCAATTCGCACAGGCTAATCCAGGAAGGCTCTTTCTGCCTACAGTGGATTTATGTTTTGAAGAGACTACATCTAAACATATAATACAATAAAAGCTGATCCGGGACGTCCCTTTACGCACATGCATCAAGCCCAGTTTTCCCATGACATGCCTCATTTGTTTTGTATTGTAAGCTCATTCTGTGCATTTAAAATAATAACACACATGTGCATACAGTTGTTTTGACCTGAATGTATTCAAACTATGTTGCCTTTTCATTTCTGGCTGTTCAAACCTGTAAATTGGAAAGACTTTGACAAACAAGATTCTGTGTTTGATAAACACATATGCCCCCCGTTGGTGCTGGATAGCCCATTTCTTAGTCCAAATTAGGTCAAGGTCAAAGTGAGGTTGGGTGATATGGATGGATTGGGACGGGCATAAGTAACAACTGTGTAAATATCCAAGTGTTGTAGTAAGCTGTGTTGGTGCTAGACAGACGGTAATTATAAGTCCAAATTAGGTCAAGGTCAGAGTGAGGATGGGTGATATGGGTGGATTGGGGATGGTCATAATCAATAACGTGTTAGTATCCAAGCGTTGTAGCTAGCGGTGTTGGTGCTAGACGAAACGGTAAAATCTAGTTAACCAATAAACAGCCCATTTGCATTATTCTAAGTGCAAATTAGGTCAAGGTGAAGATCAAATGAGGTTGGGTGATATGGTTGGATTTGGAACGGTCATAAGTAACAACTGTGTAAATATGCAAGTGTTGTAGTAAGTGGTGTTGGTGCTAGACGAAACGGTAAAATCTACTTAACCTTGTCACAGGTCATAACCGTGAAGGCAACGTGGGCGATAACTTCGCCCTGTAGCTATTCACTTCGCCCGTAAATTTCATCAAGGAGAAGTCCACTTTGTCGTCTTTTTTAAACTTCGCACAGTAATAATCATCAATCAAACACCAGTCATAAAAGCTTTGAAGTCGCATTATATCAACTCCCATAAACAAGAGAACGTAATCAAAGTAAATTTAAAAAATGCACATAATTACCTGATAAGCAAAACACATATCAATCCATACTGAATGTTAATATTTATGTCAAACCGACACCGTTGCTATTAGCTGTTTATAACGGCTTGCAGATTTGAAAGCCAGATCTAATTGATGACGTCACGCTGTCACTCTTCTTAGATTTAACATGTGTTAATTTTAATGACTGATGTTTTTAACGGATTTTATTGTTATTTCAAATGGGATAAATAATTGCAAGGTAATTTTAACGAAGTGTTTTATTGATAAAAAAAATGAATTAATAACGAACAAAATATAATTAATATATAATTAATTTTTTCGAATTCCAAAAAAACACAATGTTTTATGAGGCATTGTGAATGTTTAAATAAAAAATATTTAAAATATATTTAAATTTAAACCTTTATTCATGTGTGTATTGCTATAATGGAAACTTGGGGGGAAAAAACTTGGAAACTAGAATAATGTAATACAACTTAAAAATATCTTTAAAGACATTAAATTTAAACCTTTATTGATGTGTGTATTGCTAGAATGGAAACTTGGGGGTAAAAAACTTGGAAACTAGAATAATGTAATACAACTTGAAAATATCTTGTTGTTAATTATGGAGAATTTGATGATGATGATGGACTTGGTAGTATGATAATGATTGACGTGGTCTGATGATGGTAATAAACTAATAACAAGCAAAATTATAGTTAAGCGCTTTTGGAAAACAATTCTCCTGTAAGTGGCCTCACTTCTCCCTAAATTGAACTGAGAGAGAAGTGACTTCTCCCTAAAATGTGTCCATAGGCTGAGCCCTGTTGTCATGGACGGAAGGACGGACAGGACAGTCACTATATGTCTCCCACATCAAGGTGGGCGGGGGGGGGGGGGGGGGCATAAAAATGGAGCATAATGTTTTTTATTCAAATAGTATATGGAGAAAAAAGACTTAAGTGGCAAACAAACAAACCAAGCTCTTAACTTCTAGTACATTTTTATTTGTACATTTGCTTTTCAAGCTTTTCTAATTAGAACCAATGAATCACACTCAAAAGAGAACATTGTTATAAGTAGAAAAATATACTGTGTTACCTCTACCACTGCAGCCAAATACTAGCCAATGGCTACTAAAATTATTGAAATTATTTAAACATGTATTCAAACTATGCCATTCAATTTAAAGCTGTGTTGCTATTAACATTTGAATCTGAGTTGTGCCTAGTAAAGAACAATTTCAAGTGCAGTCAGTGCTTTGATTCAGTATTTCTTAGCGCCAACCTATACATGGTTCTCAGGTTTGCATGTATTACTCACTTTCACAAATATTACATATTTTGTATTTCCAGATTGACACATTGTTGGAGATTTGGAGGGACTACAGGACAGAGACGACCACAGTGAAGCCAATGTCCAAGCTTGCAGAGCCCCCGGGCGTAAGGGACCGTCTCATACAGGAGATACAGTTCTTTGTGGGAAATGTCAAGGAGAAAGCAAAGAGTGAAGGAGTGTAAGTTATGTGTGCATGATTTTCCAGTGGCTGTACAAAGTGTTATAAAAATGCCTGTGGTACAAATTGATGTTGAAATGTTAGAAAAATGATGGTATGCCAACTACAACATTAAATTGTTTAACTGATAAATGGAGGACTTCTAGCTGATATTGAGTGGGTTTTTTTTCGCCTTTGGGGGAAAGGTGGCGGGGCCATTCAGAAGGGGAATTATATATTTTTTAGAAAAGCATTATTTCATGATTTTATTCTACTTTGTTATAAAGCATTAATTACTTGCTTTGCAACAAATGATACAAACTTAGATTATGCACTTTGTTGGATGTAAAATTGCTGGGATTGTTTAAGAAAATGCCTATATCTTCGTCAGTTTTTGTCTGATTTTGGTCATCTTTTTTTTTTAAATAAAGCTCACATTCTGAGGGGAATTTTAAGGTAAATATTTGGAATTTTTTTTATACATTTTTAGCAGGGGAATGGGGCTGAATTTTGACCCCAAATTGATCACAAATTAACACTGATATTTCAGTGTAACCTGTTACCCCGTATTTTATATTTCAGAAATGCTGATAGGCTTCTTTCACGTCATAACACTGAAGTTCTTGAATATGCTTTGGACACGTATAGTAAGTTCCTATATTCATTGTCATTGAAGGAAAAACATCTTAAGTTAAATCCATGATTGAGTGGTATTTTGTGCAAAATATGTTGACCGTTAATGTGGTATTCTAGTACAATGATGTGTAGATACAGTGTCCTGCATAACGTAGACATCATCAGCTGAGCTCCACCTGTCATAGGATGTTTCGCCCCCTTATGCTCAGTACATCCTCGAGGTGGCGGGGCAGGTAGTGGTGATCGGCCACTACCCTGTCTACGTTGGCTTCCATGTTGCTTCTGCTCGTCGTAGCCAGAGCCAACTGGACGCTCTTTCAGCAGCTTTCCCTAGGGCATGGATTGCGGCTTTCAGCAGCTTTCCCTAGGGCATAGATTGTGGCTTTCAGCAGCTTTCCCTAGGGCATGGATTGCGGCTTTCAGCAGCTTTCCCTAGGGCATGGATTGCGGCTTTCAGCAGCTTTCCCTAGGGCATGGATTGCGGCTTTCAGTAGCTTTCCCTAGGACATGGATTGCGGCTTTCCGAGCTCTGCCTTTGATGCCAGTGGCTATAGCCATTTTCCATGCTGACTGTGATGGCAAGCCCCTACACCCAACTTCTAATGGTAGACCCACGTCTTCCAACCTTGGTCTCTGCACATGTCGGCCAGGTCTTGGATGAAATACTAGATTGATTTGCATAGGATTTACATTCGTGAAGCATGGAAAGATATTGTTATAATAAGCTTAAATATCAAACATGGATGTCAAACAACTATAGTACAGATTACATGTAGGTTTCATATTACGTTTATTTGTATGTTTAACTATGGTAGGTCATCAATTTGTATTTTCTTTCATCAATTTCAAAATAAAATATTGCTTGTACCTATTCCAAATTAAATTATTAACATAAAATAATGTTTAACCAAATAACTAACCTGCTCATCTAGTTATTAATTGAATTGAAAAGAATCTTGAAATGTTCGAATAACCATTATTTTGATTCAGCGCGTTCAGTAGACTGTAAATTTCAAGGGTCATTGACCCTTGGACCAAAATTTTCAAGGGTCAAAATTCAGTTTTGTAGAGTCAAATTCAAATATTCAAGTCACCAAAACAAAAACAGACAAACTCAAGGTTCACATTATACTAATAAATATAGTATATAAAAATATTAATAATTTAAAATATAAAATCAACCTGGTGCTGATCATAATATTAAAAATTAGCCTTTGTAAGTTTGTGTTAGGTGTTGTTGTTTTGTTTTTTTCATTAGATGTGTAATTGTTTAGAAAGACCTAAAAGGTAGATTTTGCAATAATTGATTAATATAAAAGGAAGACAAAACTTGATGCTGCTTTTTTTGTTTTATCAACAAATATCCGAAAATGTTGTCCGAAAATGACAGTTGTAAATTTTTGACCGATTTTTTCGTGTTTCTGGTGTTTTTAATCAGTATTGTTTTTAGATTATTATATTTTATGTGAAATACTGTTCTTATTCAACATTTTAAACCATCATTTCATCTACATTTGAATATGTAAGCATCAGAATTATCCAGGTTGATAGTACACAAATGCCATAACAAAAGGTGTAACAAACAAAAGTTCACAACAAGGCTAAAGGTGCATAATGGAAAATGTCTGTGTTTTCATTGGGGGAAGGGTCAAATACATACACTGATAACTTCCTGTCATGGAAGATCTTATCAGTAAATGCAAAACGGATTAAGATAAGGTAGGCCTAATGTGTTAATAACAGACAGTGTCTTGACTGGCTTCAGTTTTAAAGTAAGTGATGACGCAATCCAGACATTTACCAAGGGTCAATTTGACTCTTTGGGGGATTTTACCATGCGTCAATTTCACGATTTCCATGAAAATCACGGGTCAAAACCCGGGATCTCGGGTCAAACGAACACCCTGTTTGATGTATGTGTATAGGTCCAGACAACATTGAGGTAACAAGGTCGAATGTTTCATGTCCTATCAAGTAAATTACATCAGTTTATGAAATACTGTGGAAAATGAATAACTAAATGTGTGACAGACACATGTTGCTCATATTGATGTCCATAGTACAATGTTTGATAAAGCCCTATAAATCTAATGAAATTGCTTACTTATTACTTATTTTACAGGGTCTGAGAGCGCGCGACCCTCTTCCAGACAGGCCACTGTTGGGCACGATGGCCGTGAGACGCCAATGATCTGTAGCCCAGTATGCAGTGATAGGTGAGAATATTCTTTAACTGTCATGTAAACTCTTATAGCTTAGTTTATATATGAAGGTTTGTTGCTCATTTAGGGCAGATTGGCAGAATTTCTGCTAAGTTTATGTGTGATGGTTTGACGCAATTTATGGCTAAATTTCATATTTCATAGTCCTTGAGGCACGTCGTGGGAAAACCGGTCTTAATGCATGTGCGTAAAGTGTCCGCGCAGGCTAATCCAGGACGGCACTTTCCGCTTTTAAGGTATTTTCTGTTTCAAGGAAGTCTCTTCTAAACATAAATCCACTGTATTGGGAAAGTGCCGTCCCGGATTAGCCTGTGCGGACAGCTCAAGAGAACAAAATACAGTATGGAACAGTTTTATAGAATCATGGTACAGAACAGCTCAAGAGAACAAAATACAGTATGGAACAGTTTGATAGAATCATGGTACAGAACAGCTCAAGCGAACAAACTACAGTCAGGAACAATTTGATAGAATCATGGTACAGAACAGCTCAAGAGAACAAAATACAGTATGGAACAATTTGATAGAATCATGGTACAGAACAGCTCAAGAGAACAAAATACAGTCAGGAACAATTTGATAGAATCATGGTACAGAACAGCTCAAGAGAACAAAATACAGTCAGGAACAATTTGATAGAATCATGGTACAGAACAGCTCAAGAGAACAAAATACAGTCAGGAACAATTTGATAGAATCATGGTACAGAACAGCTCAAGAGAACAAAATACAGTCAGGAACAATTTGATAGAATCATGGTACAGAACAGCTCAAGAGAACAAAATACTGTATGGAACAATTTGATAGAATCATGGTACAGAACAGCTCAAGAGAACAAAATACAGTATGGAACAATTTGATAGAATCATGGTACAGAACAGCTCAAGAGAACAAAATACAGTCAGGAACAATTTGATAGAATCATGGTACAGAACAGCTCAAGAGAACAAAATACAGTATGGAACAATTTGATAGAATCATGGTACAGAACAGCTCAAGAGAACAAAATACAGTAAGGGGCAGAAAAACGAACCAAAATTTAATTAGGGCCAGCTGGAAATACACTGTACTTTTTCTCTGGACCTAATTGAGTGCCTTCAAAATCCACCCCGTATTTCTACTGGCTTTTTTGTAACATATGGAATTTAAAAAAATTACAGTCAGGTACAGTGACCTTTAATTTTGGGGACCATGTACTTTTTACAACATCTTTCAACTTTAATTATGTGCTCAAACATGTTTCCATGTTCAATCAAATATTCAGTAAATGTCACACTAATTTGTATTTACAGAAACTTGTACTCTAATCTTAAGCAGAAATGTAGTGTTGACTTTCCAATTATAAATTTCAGGCCATGTATTTTTTTGAAAATTGTGACTGTCAGTGGTCTTTTTTCCACCAAAAATCAGT
This sequence comes from Congeria kusceri, assembly GCA_027627225.1. Lineage (NCBI taxonomy): Eukaryota > Metazoa > Mollusca > Bivalvia > Myida > Dreissenidae > Congeria > Congeria kusceri. The sequence continues at coordinate 31,193,476 of CM051032.1, read as the reverse complement.
GCATAAAAGTCAGGTAAATTTTATTGAAACTACATGTAGTTTCACCACCGGCCTTGCTGTACGAGATTACAAGTTTGTTTCATTTTTCTGCCCCCCTTACTGTATTTTGCATGTCGTTGCAGAGTCAGAATTTTCCATTCGCATAATTACTTTGCGTATCCATGCAGAGTTACACAGAGCGGTAGCTTATGCCCCGCCCTGAAATCACATGGGCGTACAACTAATAGCTGATACAGAGTGAGGTAGAGCAATACACAGGTCAATTCTGCGTCCAGGGCTTTTTTTAGCTGATTTTATAGCTGTTATTGGGTCGTATTCCTCATGGCAAAAAGTATATTTTTTTCCCAGTCCAGTCCCAAAATTCCCAATTGATGGTTTGACTTCCAGATGTTTGGAAATTAGGTGTGTTCAGTGTAGTAAAAAGACTGTTGAAGTTGTATTAAGCATTTAACTGATTTGTTTTGTTCAGAACATTCTATTTCATGTAGTTTTATCAATAAAATATTCACATTTTAGTAATCAGACAATTATACTTTTTCCCAGTTTTAGGTGAAGTGACGCTAAAATTCCCAATTTCACGGGTATAGGTCATATTCCCAAAATGGTGAAGAAAAGCCCAGGGCCCGTATTCACAAAGCTCCTTAGGGAAAACTTAAAATAATTTCTTAAATCCATAAAATTCCGTAAGTGTGTAGCTGTTTCATGTATTGGTCTTTCGACCTTAAATGTAACTAGCAAATGTTGCGTAAATGTTTAGTATTTTACCTTTTTGAAAACATAAATCATAGGATTTCACTTTTACAATTTGATCTGAAATATTCACTTAAGTCCAACTTAAGTTAAGATTACCCTGAGGAGCTTTGTGAATACCAGCCTGGACTTGCCTCTGACTCGATTGCCTAAACTCTGCAAACTCTGTTTTGCCTGATCTGTACATCTTGATGTGTGTCATTGTCAGTTTTGTAAACATCCATAATCTTGCAGTTTTTAGAAAACCTTTAAAGTCTGTTCTTGATAAAATGAGGCGTGTTGTGGGAAAACTGGGCTTAATGCATAATGCAGTCCGCACAGGCTGATCCGGGATGGCACTTTCAGCATGTATGGTATTTTCTGTTAGAAGGATGTGTCTTCTAAACATAAATCCACTTTAGGCAGAAAGTGCCATCCTGGATTAGCCTGTGCAGACTGCCCAGGCTAATCTGGGATGACACTACGCACATGCATTAAGCCGGTTTTCCCACGACACGACTCAAATGTTTAATTTTTAGAACATCAGAGGCTTCTATACTGAGTGAGGAAGTGGAGGCCATGAATGAAAAACTGAACATCCTAAAGTTTGATGAAGTCGTGCACCATTTGCGGTAACGCTATTAAATGTTTCATATATAAAGTAAAACAATTGAAATAGAGGAATATTCCTGTTCTTTTCTTTTTGAAAACGTGCATATCACATACATAGTGTTTTTTTTTTTTTTATTAGACCGCAGTAATTATTTGTTATAAACAAACAAGTTATATAAGCTAAAATGAGATTGGCCATCCCTGTCAGACCATCTGTCTCAGCGGTTAAATTTGTGAGATTTTTGTTTGAAAAATCAAAGGTTAGAATCTTACTGAATGCCCAACTTGTCAAGTTTTCCTTGATATAATATTTGGGCTCTATTCCATATGCTTTCTTGCATTTTTTGCAAGTAAGACAAAGTGATATTTTTTGAACATATGAAAATTCTATGTACAATTGAAGTGACTGGGAAACCCATGCAAAATACAATATTTGCGCATAAAATTGATAAAAATCGCAATAAAATGTTCCCCAATGCGATTTTATGTCGCACCATCATTTTTTAGTATGAATTAAAAAAACCTGCCGTACAATACACAATGCTCGGTCTGGTTTGCAGTTTTGTCACTTTGCAGTGAGATTATATCCATAAAATTAATTCGGCAGTCTAAAAAATCAAAATCAACAGACTCTCATTATGTAACGGGAAGCGCGAGCATCTGCGAGTTTTTTTTCTCGATTGAAACAGATGTTTACAAAATGTAGTTGCTGTAAATCCCATAAAAATCTGAGGAAAACCCCCTAGATTTTTTAAAAAGCCCATAGCTCTTTGTGGACAGTCACATGAGAAATTATCTCATTGGAAATCCTTTCCCAGTCACTGCAAGTGCCTTTAATTTCTTCCTGTCTCTTCTCCTGCAGGAGTACACTGGACGAGGAGGTGGAGACACTGCTGAAGGACATTCACTTCCTGCAGAACTGTCTAGACGATGAAGCCACGTTCAGGGCCGAGTCAGTGGGGACCCTCACTCGGGAACCTACCCTCACTGGTAAGGAGTAGTTAAAAGTTTGTAGCCGGGTCTGGCTAGCTCAGCTGGTAGAGCGCTAGACTGTCAATCCGGGATCGTGAGTTCAAACCCCAGCCCGGCCACATGACGTGTGGGGATTGGTCATGAAATTATTTCTACGGCCGTTCTCCCCCTACCTCTGATTCAAGTAGGGCAGTTGTCAGTTACTGTCATAGGTATGTGCACTTAGTACTGGTAAACTGCTTAGATCGGCTAACATGCTCAGGAAAAGTGTGAGTAGGTTAACTGACCGCCATGATATGACTGAAATACTGTTAAAAACTGCAGAAAACCCCAACAAAACAAACTTATTTTTCAGCCCATGTTATAAATTCAGGGCTGGCTGTAGAGACTGTATTACCAGCTTGGTCCAGAGAATTTTCAGACAAGTGAAATTTTACTAGAATTTACTATATAATTACTGTACATGTGACAACAAAGCATTTGTCAAAAACAGACAAGTAAGGCAACATAAGATTTTGTCACCTCTTAATTGTCTAGGAAAAGAAGTTGGTATTGATTATCTTTGCCGTGTTGTATATACTTGTGTATACATCTTGCAATAATTTAAATTTGTTTTATAATTTACCTTTTTTTCCAACAGTAGGCCTTTTCATTTTGTGTAATGTAAGCGTTATAAAATGGTTAATTGTGAAAAATGTAATGCACAGTACAGTATCAGTTAAATTGTGACCAAAAAATATTATTTAAAAACAACATTCTATTCATACATATCTGATGATATTTGTATCATATCAATATTATCAATGTGTTGTTTACACATAATTCAATAATCAATGAATCTGGTATGAAAATGCTGTTTAAAAGTTAATCTTTGCAGTTGGATATCAGGGTTTGACCTTAATGCGTGTCCGTCGGTCCGTGACCTGTGATTTTTAGCTTGGACCGGTTGTCTTCGAAGGACGACCGGTCAGGTGACCAGTTGTTTTTGGACTTGTTCCAATTGTGTATTTCGTGAATTATCTTTTGTGGTTAAGAATATAGTGAACCGTCCAAGATGATATTGTTTATTGGCATTATACAGCTCTCGTGTATACATCACATCTTTTCCGATTCTTCAACTTACAAATAATTATGTTATAACAGCGTGTTAGATGTTGTAACATCAACTGAACACCATTTTGACGAAAGAAATGATATCTGACGGGCATTGAAGTCGCATTTTAGAGAAGCAATTTCCATTGATAATAATTAACTATAGTCATTTAATAACATTTTATTACTTTAAAACAAATTTAATCAAATAACATATATTGTAAAAATAATGAGTTTATATTAGCTTCTATCGATAATATTACTCCTGGCTTTTTCATAGTTTAACAACGTATTCCCTTTTTGACACAATTTAATATTGTTTTTGATTTTACAACAGGCAGTTTAAATTGTATCTCTATTTAAAAAAAAACAATCAGTAAACAAAATTTCGGGTCTAGGTTTCCGCATTGTGGGAATGATTGCAAAACGTTAAGGAACGGATAGCCCAGTCATATAACGATACATAATTATCTTTTTAATTGCTCTAATTGCATGTTTATTGCTTAGCACACAAAAATGCATGTATCTCCAACTTAGGTCAATTTTAAGAAGTTGATATCTCATCTTTATATAAGCAACTATGTTCATACAACATTTTGATCAAAAATGTATTATACAAAAATATATAATGAATAATAGATTTTCGTGTGTGCTGCACATATTTTCCAATTTCAATTATGAGAATCATTTGTTTGAGCTATTTATGCACCATGCAGTTCAATGTATTTTGATTTTCGGGACCAGTTCATACAGTATCGGACCTGTAGGCTTTGAAGGTAGCCGGTCCTGTGGACCACCACTTCCCAAAAGTTAAGGTCAAACCCTGATATCCATCTGATTTGTGAAGTTTTATTGCCACACTTGTGAAAAATGTTACAAATTTAGGACTGTTAAGTAGCCTTTCATAGGCCCCATCTAGATAAGGAAAAATAGCACTTTCTATATTTATTAAAAATAAAGCTGCATATTTATTTAAAATAAAGCTGTTAGTCTTATTAAGGCTTTGATTGGCCCCACAACTATGAAAGATCTCAATCTCAAATTTAGTCTTAACTTAAAATATTATCCAACGAAATTCAAAGCCGATTCCTAAAAGCCGATTTCATTGGTCAATATTGTAGTTAATGAAAAAATTGGCACATGGATCATTCAAAATTGTGGGGCCAGGTGATTAAAACCCTTTGAGATTAATTATCATATTACAATTCCCCAGATCTGCGTGGTGAGCGTTCACAACTGGAAAAGGAGCTATTGTCCAGCATGCGATCTCAGACCTCTCCAGAAGTGAAGAAACCTGCATTTAATTCTCCCAATGTTATAGGGTAAGTCACTACAACAGTTTAGCCAACTATTCCGGGACAAACTTAAATATGTGTCGGTTAGACAGACTGACAGGCTAGCAGCCACTGTAAGGCGTAAGAAAACAGTTGTTGGTTGCCGTTTACCAGACCCCTACCCCCCCCCCCCCCCAATTTGTTCTGCCGACCCTAAAAGTTTTTGGCCTAGACCAACCTTAAAAAATTGTTTGTTTGCCATTGCCTACCCAAGGTTGCTGGTAATGGGTAGTTAGGTAGGTAGGCAATTTTTGTTGTGTGGAAAAAAAATGCTCATTTATGAATGATCCATATAGCTTCAAAATCTAGTGTATAACACAGACCATTCTTTTGATAATTTAATCAAGTGTATGTTGATATAACGAGAGCATGCTAGCTATAATCTTTCATAAGACAATGAATGCTGACAAAAAGCCCCTTGTTTTCACAAGTTTGATAAAACCTGATTAGACTTGCATTTTTATATGGCCTGTTTAATTTAACCCAATGAAAAAATAGAATATTTAGAATAAAAAAAAAAAAAAGGTTTGATTTAACAAAGAAAACACGTTTGAGGCAGACTTTTTTGTCGGGTAGGTAGGCGATGGTAAACAAAGTTAATTTTAATGTTGGCCCTATCAATCATTAATTTTTTCTGATTTTCGGGAAAAAGGAGCAATGTTCGCTTACATTAGAAGTTACTTGCCATAAATCTCTTTTTCTATGACCTTATTTATAGTTAAGGTACATTTTCTTTGTTTTGAGGCATTTGAACATTTTACATGCAGTCCAATATACTTACACTGTGTGGTGAATATGCCGTGAAGAAAAAAAAAATTCATGATTTTTTTTTATTATTTTACCTTCCCTCCTAGATTTTTTTGGAAATGTAAGCAGAAACCAACTCTTTTTTTGGCCTAATGATCTTCTTTTTGTCCAATATCTCAAGAGAAGACAGCACTATGGATATTAATATATATTTGTATGTTTATTGAAACTTTGGGGTGGCAACTCTCTTATAATTATAATATTGGCATCATGTGATGTTAGCAAAGGCCATAATGATTATTGTTAGTTTAATAGAAATTTATATACAAGCATAATACAAATTAAGTGTATCATATCATTATGCTTTTGAATTTTAATGTTGATTGAAGAAACAATAAAATAAAACATAAAAATATTTTTGTCTCGTTTTCAAAATAACCATTTTTGTTGTAATTTACCTAATATACAACATTTTACTGAGGTCAGTTTATATTCAATGTTTCAGAAAGTGTTTATTAATATATTGTTTCCCTTTTTCAAATTCAGTGTAGACCATTTGTGATTGGATTTGTAAAATTGTCATAGCCGGTAGATAGCTATGTTGTATATTAATAACTAATTAAACATGTGAATTTATATATTATATTTTATTTGTATTTATATTATATATGACATTAATTACTTTTCAGAAACCTGACTCCTAGTAGAACATCCAGTGGCCGATTAAAACCACAAGCACCGAGTACAGGGAAATTAGCCCCAGTGAAAGCGGTACCAATGAAGGCATTTAGCTCACTTGAATCTCAAGCTAGTGTTGCTTCCCCTCCTAACGGACCAATGAAAATACAGAATTCTGGAATGGGCACACTAGGGACACCAGAACCTTTAAAAGACAGTCCAGTTAGAACACATTCTGGTGCAAAACCTAATATGCCTCTCAATCCATCCCATGAAAGCGTCCACAACTCTGAACTTTTGCAGGCCGCAGTCAATAATAAAAATGTGGAAAGCAATACAAGCTTCAGTGAACTCGGTGCCCGACATGTGTCTAGGCCAGGATCAGATTCCACTAGCAGACGTGACGGAGATTTTATCCGTAGCGGTAGACATGGAGTGAAGTCAATGACTCAGCCAACGCTGGAAGCTGTGGTGACCTTGAAGAAAGGTCACGGTGGGGATGGAACCGATATTGACATGATACCTTCCCCACCCACTTCCTCCAAGCCTAGTTCCCCCAGGCCTAGTTCTGCACAGAGGTTCAGGCGTATGGTCCTTGATTGTAGGGATTCAGACCCTTGACCTACCACTGAAGCTTTGTGCACGGGTACTTGTTAAATTAATAAGATTAAAGTACAGTTCAACATCACATGTATTAGAATAAGAATCGACTTTTCCACGACCATTTTAATCACCACCTCTGCTATTGTTAAAGGATTGTTTTTCATTCGAGGAATGTCGTGGGAAAGCCGGGCTTAATGCATGTGCGTAAAGTGTCGTCCCGAAATAGCCTGTGTGGACTGCAGTGGATTTATGTTTAGAAGAGACTTATAAAATACCATAACAGCGGAAAGTGTTCATGCTAATCCGGGATGACACTGCGCACATGCATTAAGCCCGGTTTTCCCACAACGGGCCTCATTTATTTATATTCACAAACACTTTACAGACTTTACCATGTGCTTTTTAGTGTAAATTAGGTCAATTGTTAAATTTACAGATAAAAAAGAATTAACATTGTGTTGTCAATGGCTGAAATAGTACATCAGTTATGGATAGACATTTATTAGTTACTTCCATAATGTTTGTTGAGCTTGTTTTCACATCGACTGTGATCCCCAGTTATGATTTGAGGTGCGTCGTGGGAAAACCGGACTTAATGCATGTGCGTAAAGTGTCGTCCTGGATTAGCCTGTGCAGTCCGCACAGGCTAATCCGGGACGGCACTTTCCGCTTTCATGGTATTTTCTGTTTCAAGGAAGTCTCTTCTAAACATATATCCACTGAAGGCGGAAAGTGCCATCGCGGATTAGCATGTGCAGACTGTACAGGCTAATCCGGGACGACACTTTACGCACATGCATTAAGTCCGGTTTTCCCACGACGCGCCTCATTTCTTCTTCAAATGGACGACATTTCTGTCTTCTTGTTAGTGTTACAGGGGAAATGGTCAACACAGATAATAACACATACATTATTATGACAACATTGCAACTCCAATTTGAGAACCATACTTCATCAAATAGTCCTGTTTTATACAATGAAAGATATGGTATGTTTTGTATTATTAAATTATACTTCCGGTTTCTCATTCTTAGGCAGTGATTTATAATGACACTTTTTTTTATATCATGCATGATTTTCCATCCTTGTTACTGTTAATAATAAATTGTTAATGGAATAATATATTTGTGTGATTTTCCATTTGAATTTGAAGTTAAACATATTTTATTCAATACATTCTAGTATCATTACAAGCAGATAACATACACCTGCCAGGCATCTGCACAATTTCTAATGTTTTCTCCATATGCGTCTACCAATGCGTGTGTTTGTTTTCAAGATAGGTATATACGCATGGCTGTAAAATTATATTGTTTATTTTCGTGCTAATAGGGGCCAAACGTACAAATTTGGTTCAGACATGGCTGTTGAAATAACATGTGTTTGGTCTACCATAATCAGTATTGATTTGCACATACATTGTAGTAATTCTTGTATGTGTTAACCAGTGATGTTGTAAGTAGTGTTGCGACATTGGTTCCAAAATGCAATCAATGATCGGGTTGGAATCGGTTGTTGCTTCTGATGCGATTTTACCGATTATAATCGGTTATAAATGTTATTTGTACTCATTAAACGTTGAAAATAACTTGAATAGTTGTAATTGTAAGTGTGTTTCTTTTGTGCATCGATAATAAATTTAAAAAAGTAAACAATTAGTTCCATAACAGCAGTTTTATTTGCTAAACAGTTGCTTATCAATTTTGAACATATAATACAAGTAGGACGATAGAACAAGTAAATTAAACATGGAAAAACAGTCTAAACTGTAAAATAATTCAGAATGATTTGATCTAAAATACGGAACTCACATCTCAGTCCTTATTTCGCGTGTCAAATCCGATGATTGATTTTATGACTGTGACATCTATAATCGACATTGATTGTTGATTGATTTTTCACAAAGCAAGAGGACTCCATACAAGTTTTAAACTAAGACAAAGCTGCCAAAGTGATAGTGGACGCATGTGGACTTAACAGTGACCAATCATCATTCTATAATTAAAATTGCGCAGGCAGAGTACCATTGCAAGCAAGTTAAGTTACTTGTAGAAATATAAGACAGCTTTCATGTATTTGGCAGTGTTAGGAATTGCTTCTTAAATTCTAGAAATCCGTAAGTCTAAGCATCCAATTCTTGATTTGATTAAGTGATGTTTTGGTGTTGTAGTTGTGTTGCACTTCTTTGTTTTTAACAGTGAAGGCTACTGATTATTTTGTAAAGATAATATTTTGTCTTCAACATTTCAGTTAATTCGATATAAAAATAACAAACTGGTCCCAAATGTTTAAGTGGCTGATAGATGACCCTTGCAAAGTTGATTTTAAAGCATATAAACGTAAAAATATTTGCCTTGAAAATCACAATTCTGCCCTTGAAAAGTCCTTGAATTTGTATGCAAGACTTCAGTATTTGTTTTGTATTGTGACAGAGTTATGCCCCTTTTTACATAGATTTTCTGGTTGAGGTTTGTATTAAGAAGTTTTTTAACTGCAGAGCTACATAAGATATTCACTTGAAAATAGGAGCATACCTTTGTCATCAAGTCCAGTATCAGGGGCAACCTCCCTATAACTCTGTTTTGCATTTTGACAGAGTTATGCCCCTTTTTCACATAGATTTTCTGGTTAAAAGTTATTAACTACTAGTACATAAGGTTTTCACTTGAAACTTGAAATAATTTGTTGAAATAATTGCCATAACTCAGTTTTGTATTTCAACAAATAGATTCCCCTTCCACTTTCCAAAATATGTACCAACTGAAATACATCGAATAGTCGAGCGTGCTGTCCTCTGACAGCTCTTGTGATTAGCCTTTCTCACAATTGTTTGCATGTATATTTATTCATTTATTTGTAATTGGTTGGTATATTTATGAAATGCTTTTATCTTTAGGCTTATTTAGGCCTTTCTGCAGTTGATGTTTTGTTATATTTGTGATAATTTGGTGTTAAAGATTTGAAAATTAAATGTTCACGAAATACACGTGTTGGTTTTAGCAGACATATACAGTATGTGTTTCTCCTCTATATGATAACTAAATACACGTATATGATGATTTGAAGACGTGATTGAAGTCTTTAGTGGTGGTATTTCAAGTTCAATGTCTGTGCAGGTTGTTTCGGTGGTTGTTGACTCATGCTTATGAGCAATGAACCATGGCTAGTTTTAGTTGCACTGCCCTAAAAGTTATGAAGAAGATATTTAGGATCTGACACGAGTTGTCATTTCATACCATATTTTATTAAACAAGTTCAGGAATTTTAGTTAGTAAGCGAGCCTATGGCTTATTTAATAAAATAAGGTATGAAATGACAACGAGTGTCAGATGTTTTTTATCACATGCTTTTAAACGAAAAAAAACTTTATTATTTTACCAAAAGATGTTGATAAATCCTAAAAGCTGTGTACTGTCGTGACGTCATTTCATGTTAACGACGTTATTTCACCAAAATACCGTCATGCGATTGGTCAGTTAAAGAATATGTAGCCAATGAAAACGCTCAAAATGTAATCTAACACATGTGTAAGGGAAAAAATATTCGTAATGGGTGTATTACACGGAAAACAAGGTGTAGCATGTGATAAAAAGAAATAAACGACGGATGATGATGATGAAGATACAGATGAAGAATATGATGTTGTTGATGGTCGTGATGATGTTGTTGTTGTTGATGATAACAGTAAGGTCGAATATGACTAGGGGGCAGATGATGATGGTGATTATGATGATACCGAGGATGACGATGATGATGTGGTGATAATGTAACCGCGGATGGTGATAATGGTGGTGTGAGATGATGCTGATGGTGATGAAGATGATGTAAACAAAGCAAACGAACAATAACATATACTATGCTCCAGTACATATCACGAGCGAATGGTTCTAACTAGAAGTGATCCCGTCCAAATTCGCTGTCTGTAGTGATAGCGAATATTACTTTTAAGTGCAGTCAATTAACTTAATCAAATATTTACAATAACACTCATTTTATACTTTTCTTACACAACTGAGCTTACGTACACACATTGGATTAGTTCTGATAAGCATACATTTTTAATGTAAAAATACATTTAGTATAATAGTGTCGTGTGTCATGACATAATGCGGATAGATATAAGAACGTTTATTTATGTATTGAGTAAAGGGGAAATTAATTGCAAAAATGGTAGTATTAGTCAACAAATATTTGAAGGAGCATTGTATGAATGAATGACGGTCGTATAAAAAAAGTAGTATACACTTTGGTAGTGTAAAACTAAAAAAGTGAAGCGCACAGTTTCAAGTACTCACTAGTATTTAATGACATAATTTCATCACGTGACTTGCTATCATATCTTCAATATCAGTATATTATACATGTAAATTTGTCTAATCAGTTGTTATTAATGACAATATAAGCGCGATAACATTAAATTACAGCATGTGCAACATTGGTAGTATTTAAACTGTTTGTGTACATATAAACCGGAAATTTCATTTGTTAAAACCGTCGTGTTCGTTTAATGATGATGTTATTACCGTGTCGTTTTATATAATAGTAAGCTCAAAGTGCTTCATATTTCATAGTGAAATTAACAGCGTGGCGAAAACACTTTAGTTGTTTGCCATTAAAACGTTATATATTTGGACACCGAAATGTATCGAAGAGAAAAACTGGAAGTAAGTTACATTCATCATCATTATTATTATTATTAATATTATTATTATTATTAGTAGTAGTAGTAGTAGTAGTAGTAGCAGTAGTAGTAGTAGTAGTAGTAATAGTAGTAGTCGTAGTAGTAGTGGTAGGAGGAGGAGGAGTAGTAGTAGTAGTAGTAGTAGTAATAATTATAATAGCAGTAGTAGGAGAAGTATTAGTAGTAGTAGTAGGAGGAGGAGGAGGAGGAGTAGTAGTCGTAGTAGTAGTAATAGGAGGAGGAGTAGTAGTAGTAGTAGTAATCATTATAATAGCAGTAGTAGGAGTAGTAGTCGTAGTAGTAGTAGTAGGAGGAGGAGGAGTAGTAGTAGTAGTAATAATTATAATAGCAGTAGTAGGAGTAGTAGTCGTAGTAGTAGTAGTAGGAGGAGGAGGAGTAGTAGTAGTAGTAATAATTATAATAGCAGTAGTAGTAGTAGTAGTAGTAGTAGTCGTAGTAGTAGTAGGAGGAGGAGGAGGAGTAGTAGTAGTCGTAGTAGTAGTAGTAGTAGTGGGAGGAGGAGGAGTAGTAGTAGTAGTAGTAGTAGGAGGAGGAGGAGGAGTAGTAGTAGTAGTAAGTAGTAGTAGTAGTAGTAGTAGTAGTAGTAGTAGTAGTAGTAGTAGTAGTAGTAGTAATAATAATTATAATAGCAGTAGTAGGATTAGTAGTAGTAGTAGTAGGAGGAGGAGGAGGAGAAGTAGTAGTCGTAGTAGTAGTAGTAGGAGGAGGAGGAGGAGAAGTAGTAGTCGTAGTAGTAGTAGTAGGAGGAGGAGGAGAAGTAGTAGTCGTAGTAGTAGTAGGAGGAGGAGGAGGAGAAGTAGTAGTCGTAGTAGTAGTAGGAGGAGGAGGAGGAGGAGTAGTAGGAGGAGGAGGAGGACTGTTTTATTATCATCATCATCATTATTATTATTATAAACCATGGAAACCAAATGTTAATCCAGCTTTTTATAATTTGCGAATAATGCTATTTTTTTAGTTAAGTAAAATATATACAATTGATTTATAAGCATATATACATGTAAATGATCCCCTATGCGAAAAATATAATCAGATCGATACTCAATTTATGACATAGACAGTCTATATATTTAATAAAATATGCGGAATAGCGAATTTGTTATTAATTATGTACAATATTTATCCGTCATATGTGTCTATTTAAATCATCTCAAATTCGACACATTGACCTCTAGGCTGGCATAAATTTCCTAAGGCAGGCTCTTCCTGACTTGAGTTGTAATTATGTGAACATTTCAGATCAAATTTTCTGTATAAACTCTGTTAACAAAATACTTTAAAGCATCTACGCGATATTTACTAGCGTCCAGTTACTAGTATAAAGCAGTTCAATGTAAAAAGCCCTATATATATATATATATAAACAGATATTAAAATGATGTTTTTTTTAATAAATTTAAAATATTTTCTTAAGTTTTCCTTAAGGAACTTAGAAGAATAGTAGCCGCCTTTCTCACATTGCAGGACCAGTCCGATTCCAAACCGCTGATTGTTGTGGAGCAGAACCTTCCGGCAGACGACCACTCCACGCCACTTCCGGTATGGCGGAAACTGTGTTTCGCCGTAGGCGGCGCTCCGTATCAGACGACAAATACAGTGATAAACTTCTTCATTTCAATATTTCTGCTCGAGGTTGCAGAGGTTCGTAGAATTCCAGTTTGATAACTTGGCGATCAGACTAGGTAGTTAATTTGTAGGAGCATATTGTCTTTTCATTGAAACAAAATTGAACGCGTTTCGAATTGATTTGATTAAAATAATGAACTTGAAATCAATGCATGCTACCTAAAACGATAGCCTGTTTGCACGCAGGCCTATTTCATCAATAGCAACTTCATAAGTATGTCGTTGTTATATTTTTGCTCGGCATTACATGATTTTGCCTGAACTTTTCCATTTCTAGAAACTTATAATTGATACCGGTAACAGTTATCAAATACTCATATTACATGATGTAAACTTTTTTTTTCTTATCAAGTCATATCAAAAGGTAGCACGTTTTAGTGATTATTTTAATAATCCATAGTTTAACCAATGGCGAGCCTACATGGTCAAATAAGCCCTGTTCAACACGATATTGGCTATATACCTGGGCATATATATCCCCTTTGCATTTGCAATATGCATTTTCCCAGTAAGCAAGTAAGCAAGCCCCATATGAGTCCCAACAAAGACGCCCTTTTGGGTCCACTGAAAGCAAGTCCACTATGGTCGACAGCATGTAGAGAACTTGATTATAATATGTATGATTTAAGAAATAATTTTCGATTTATCGTGGTTATTGGCCAATACACAAAGATTTGGAGTTCTAAACCACGAAGGCGTTAGCCCGAGTTGTTAAATAGCCACACATCAGAACGAAAAAGAGTTGTGTATTGGCCGATAAACAACGACAATGCGAAAATTATTTCGATTCTAACATAGTTGGACAACTATTTTTTGCAATTGTAATGAGAACTACATTTACTATGCTCCGCTTTGAATCGGGACTACTTTTTGCGTTGTTTATTGGGTAGTTTAACAACGATAATTTTGTTCTTTTGTGTACTGAAAACTTAGTGAGTATCATGTTAGAATTCGAAATAAATAATCAGCTGTGCATTACAAATTACACACATAAATCATCCACACTGTGCTATCGCTGTCTTACAGCTGGACCCCTACTACGTGTCCATCATCCTGTTCGTGGGAAAGGCCTGGGACGCCATCACTGACCCTACGTGCGGGTATCTCGTGCACAGAACCAACACGCGCTTCGGCAAGTTCCGGCCATGGTGCGTTGCACTTAAGTTGATTCGAAATTCAAATACAACAAACTGTGTAATCATAGCAACGCTAAGTGCAGCATTGAATTCCACTATAACGCTTAAGGGACTATGTCATCGAAAAGGGCTTTAAGGGGGCAATGTAATAAAAATTATCTGAAATTAAGATATAAATACTGGCAAATAATAACGGTTAAAACAGGGTATAGATAGTGGGAAAAGAGAGTACCGTAAAACCTCTATGTTTTCGGACACTGTAAATTTTCGGACACCCTCTTTTAGCCAAAATAATTATTTTTTGTCACTATATATTTCCGGACATCCTGATTTTAACCCACAATTAATGAATCTAAATTTTCGGACATTTTATATGACAGTGGTATTTTAGGAGAATTCTAACCTGTTTGCATTAATCCGGTGACACATCGCACATGTGTTTTTACATCCGGATGAAGGTCATACAACCTGGCAGAAGAATGAGTGGAGGCGGTGAACCGTTACATAAGCGTTATTGGGTAAAGAGCCATGTGCCATAAATAATGGGTTTACCCGATTTTGTATACCGGTAGTGATATCGTATATTAACTATATGCCAATTACTATTAGTGCCAATTATCAATTCAGGTATCTACGGTACTATGTCCCTACTCATTACTACCCTACTACACTACGATAAGTGTAACAAACAGGCTCCAGTTTTATCGCAGCCTATCACAAGTTGCACAAATGTTTTGAAGGTGTTAAAGATAATCATTTAAGATTTTTGGTTCAAGAACAAACAACAAAATCATAATTTGCATCTTTTATTGCATTAGTTACAGGAAAATAATATACGAGATGGTAATCTTTGAACTCGGTCGACAAAATTCAGTCTTGGCGTAATTTTCTGTAAAACTAAATCATACGTATATGAAATGATATAAAATTCATTGCAAACATTGCTAAAAATTAATAATACTATACGGCGTGGTATTAAACGAGCACACGCAATCATTAATCGGTAAAATCCGAACGTAATTGCAATATAGTCATTGTGTCTATAAATTTTCGGATACCTGTAATTTGGGAATAATTTTGTGTATCCAAATTTTCGGACACGATTTTTTTTAAGTGTCCGAAAATATTGAGACTTTACGGTACGCATTCTGAAAATATAGAGACTTTACGGTACGCATTCTGAAAATATAGAGACTTTACGGTACGCATTCTGAAAATATAGAGACTTTACGGTACGCATTCTGAAAATATAGAGACTTTACGGTACGCATTCTGAAAATATAGAGACTTTGCGGTACGCATTCTGAGATCCAAAATTAATGTATAATAAGGGTCGTGTTTGTTTAGCCCTTTTCATGTTTACATTTTGACGTCAGAATTGTGGGCATTTTGTATAACCCTAGTTTACACACTATGCTTTGTCAAGCAGAAAAGCGCAGTTGGTTAAAACGCTGTCTACAATCATTTATTCGTATGGCTCCTAAGTCGTGAGTTCGATACCCACTCTGGGTTTTAAATTTTCAAACCTTTTTGCTAATGTATTTTTATTCAATATCTCTCATTGTGTATTATAATATATATAGTTTATTTCGTGCAAATATCTTAGTGTAGCTTATTTCTATCATATAATATCACGTATAGTGCAATAGGAAGCCATTTTTTTCGTTAACATAGTCCCTTTCAACTGACTGTTGACAGATAGGCAAATTGACAATTATCAAATTTTTTGTCATAGATCCCAAAAAGAAAAATACATTATAGGCCTATATAGACAAGCTAAAAACCACTACTGACAAAGAAATATACTACATTTTATATTAAAATGGTATAATTATCAAAAGTATTACGGTGGTTTTATATTAGTGCATTATAGCCTCCGTTAAATACGTCATTAGATGTTCAATCAATCGTGACCGTACCGCCCGCCTTAGTTTTCTTTGTTCAGATTTGTACTGGATATCGTACCGTTCAGATGTTCTATAAGTTATTCAAAAGTTAAGTAACTTCAAAACTACATAAGTAATTCATTTGAAACTTGTAACTAACCTTTGTCATCAACTCCAGTATCAAGGGCAACATTCCGTAAATCTGTATAACTCTGTTTTGTATTTTGACAGATTTATGCCCCTTTTTCACATATATTTGCTGATTAAAGTTTATATTCAAAAGTTTTGGTACTTTAAAACTACATAAGTTATTCACTTGAAACTTGGAACTAACCTTTGTCATCAACTCCAGTGTCAGGGGCAACATTCCCCATAACTCTGTTTTGTATTTTGACAGATTTATGCCCCCTTTTCACTTAGATTTTCTGGTTAAAGTTTATATTCCAATGTTTTTTAACTTCAAAACTACATAAGTTATTCACTTGAAACTTGGAACTAACTTGGAACTAACATGGAACTAACATTTGTCATCAACTCCAGTGTCAGGGGCAACATTCTCCATAACTCTGTTTTGTATTTGACAAAGTTATGCCCCCTTTTCTCACAGATTTTCTGGTTAAAGTTAATATTCTAAAGTTTTGTAACTTCAATACTACAAAAGCTATTCACTTGAAACTTGAAATATACCTTTGTCATCAACTCCAGTATCAGGGTGAACATTCCCCATAACTTTGTTTTGCATTTTGATAGAGTTATGTCCCTTTTTCACATATATTTTCTTGTTAAAGTTTATATTCAAAAGTTTTGCAACTTCAAAACTACATAAGTTATTCACTTGAAACTTGGAACTAACCTTTATCATCAACTCCAGTACCAGGGGCAACATTACCCATAACTCTGTTTTGTATTTTGACAGAGTTGTGCCCCTTTTTCACTTAGATTTTCTGTTTAAAGTTTATATTCTACAGTTTGGTAACTTCAAAACTACATAAGTTATTCACTTGAAACTTGGAACTAACCTTTGTCATCAACTCTAGTATCAGGGGCAACATTACACATAACTCTGTTTTGCATTTTGATAGAGTTATGTCCCTTTTTCACATATATTTTCTTGTTAAAGTTTATATTCAAAAGTTTTGCAACTTCAAAACTACATAAGTTATTCACTTGAAACTTGGAACTAACCTTTATCATCAACTCCAGTACCAGGGGCAACATTACCCATAACTCTATTTTGTATTTTGACAGAGTTGTGCCCCTTTTTCAATTAGATTTTCTGTTTAAAGTTTATATTCTAAAGTTTGGTAACTTCAAAACTACATAAGTTATTCACTTGAAACTTGGAACTAACCTTTGTCATCAACTCTAGTATCAGGGGCAACATTACCCATAACTCTGTTTTGCATTTTGATAGAGTTATGTCCCTTTTTCACATATATTTTCTGGTTAAAGTTTAGATTCAAAAGTTTTGCAACTTCAAAACTACATAAGTTATTCACTTGAAACTTGGAACTAACCTTTATCATCAACTCCAGTACCAGGGGCAACATTACCCATAACTCTATTTTGTATTTTGACAGAGTTGTGCCCCTTTTTCACTTAGATTTTCTGTTTAAAATTTATATTCTCAAGTTTGGTAACTTCAAAACTACATAAGTTATTCACTTGAAACTTGGAACTAACCTTTGTCATCCACTCTAGTATCAGGAGCAATATTACCCATAACTCTGTTTTGTATTTTGACAGAGTTAGCCCACTTTTTACATAGACTTTGTGGTTAAAGCTTTTGTTCCAAACATTTATAAACTATACAAG
Source organism: Congeria kusceri (assembly GCA_027627225.1). NCBI lineage: Eukaryota > Metazoa > Mollusca > Bivalvia > Myida > Dreissenidae > Congeria > Congeria kusceri. Next base: position 31,175,547 of record CM051032.1, on the reverse strand, counting down.
GCTTCACTTAAAAATATTGTATTTTAACAAATTTATGCCCCTTTCACTATCCAAAATATGTACCAACTGAAATACTTTGAATAGTCGGGCGTGCTGTCGTCTGACTGCTCTTGTATATTAAAATGGTACAATTATCAAAAGTATTGCGGTGGTTTTAAATAAGTGAATTGTAGCCTTCGTTCAATACTTCATTAGATGTTGAATCAATCGTGACCGTAACGCCCGCCTTAGTTTTCTTTGTTCAGATTTGTTCTGGATATCGTCCCGTTCAGATGTTCTAAAGAAGACATTTTTCCCAGCCCTCCCTCCCTTTCAATCAATTTCATGTAACGTTGGCTAAAATGTTATACATTGTATTTCAATATTGTTTTACATATGTATGTTTGTTCATAATATGTGCGTTTTCGGCCGCGACTGGTGCTGATTACTTTGTTGAATATAAATGAAAAATAGTCATAAATAAAGGCTGGCCAATATATGGCCAAAATAAAAAGTAAGTATCCATAGTGTTTGTGTTATTGTTATTTACTTTGCAATAATTTATTGGAATATAGTGTCGTTGATAAAAATCATCAATTGAAATGGATATTTAGAGTTTGTTATGCTTTTCATCGGTATTTTAGAAACACGTGTATCACTTACATAGTGTTAAAAATGATTACAATGGTTGGCAGTCTGAAAAGCTGAGTGGTTAGAGCGATATATTTTAAACTCCGGCGGAGGTTGTTCGAGTCCCGGCAAAGGAATGGTTTCCTTTATATATTATTTGTTGTCCGAATTCTTTAGTTTTTGCATTTAATGAAAATTTTCAAAGATTCGAAAATCTGTGAACAAGTCACTGAAAATGTATCATGTAATTATATAATGCATAATACATTTTCTAAGCATTCTAGTTATATTCATTGATGCTGTAATCCTCTTTTGAATACATTGTTGTATGTAGTTTTAGTTCTTAAATAATATTAGTTTCTTTTTAGCCACGAGCTCTGTGACAGTTGTTATACATATCAAAACACAGCTATAGGTTCGATATTGTATAGTTTTAAAATAAAAGTATTTGACCAAAACTGTACTCTTTTAAAGCCACTGTATGTTATTATAATTTCTTCTTATTCTATAGAGACTCAACAGGTTATCGCTCTAGATCAATCAAATAAGCAGTTGTAATTGATTTACTTAAAAAGAAATCGACATGGGTACTTATAGTGAATATAGGTCCTTTAGATGTTAATTGGTATTTCGATATACAAAAATATTTTTTTCGTGGGGGGGGGGGGGGATAAATGACAAAAGATTTTGAAACCAACTGCTCCATAAGGATGTAAATTAAATATTTTTTCAACCACCATGCAAGATTTTACGTTGTAAAGCAGAAAGTGATCCAAACGACAATAATTAGTTATATTGTTTTGCAAATAACACTTTTTATTTTTTCGTATATCATGATGCATTCTTATAATGTTACAATTTATTATAAATAGATAATAATTATATAAATTTACATGTATATAAAGAAATCAGACAGTCGATCAGATTCCTACATGACTGCCAGACAATGTAATTGACCGACAGGTAGGTTTTGAATGTATTTTACCATTAAGACAATTCAAAAATAGTTATTTCTGAATAAAATTTTGGTTCCCTTTCGGGACCGTTTTAGACCTGAAAAGGTCTGTTTGTCATGAACTTAAAGGTCAGATTGGATCATCTGGGGTCCGTTTCCCTGGACCTGAATGGGTCCCGCTTAGTCTCTCGGTCATGTGGCCGTTAATCTGCATGTCAGTCACTCATGAGATCTTCCGGTACTGTGAATCATGTGATCGGCAAGTGCGCGTCTCAGACCCTCCACTTCCGTCGCCTTCCGCGTGGCGTAGTCGTAGTACATATTCCGGATGCCTTCGATGACTGCGAGGCGCATGCGCAGCGGATACCGGAAGGCTTTGAGGTTGCGATCTCTGGCGTCGGCGTAACGATAGTGAAAATCCGATAGTTTGGCGTTCAGAACGATGATCTGTGAGCATGCGCGCTCGAACTTCCGCTCGGTGAGCTCCAGTGTCGTCTGCAGCTCTTCGAACGTCTGCTGCACTCGAATTTTCTTGGTTGACATTTTGCAAAGTTGCGCTGTTAGATTTAGTATATTGTCAATGTTGGAATCGCGTTTGTTTTATACTTACATTATGTAATGTTATTTTTAAAATATTTATCAGTCTTAATTTCAATAAAAACATAATTCTATGTGAAAACGATATGAATGAAAGGTGTGCCGACATGATATCGCAAAAATGCCAAAGAAAACATTGCCTCGGGATTTAGCGCTCGTTTTATGTTTTTCACACTTCTGTATGGGTTTCACATTTCTTTGTGGGGTTTCGCACTTTCGTCCATTGAGAAGTCTGCTTAGAAGACTGCGGCGTGTCGTTCAGACGCGAACAAATATTTTAAGAATGCATTTAAGATACAAACTCTTGTTTTCTTTAAGCTCATTACATGTATTCAAATTTAACTTATTGTAATAGTTTAATTAGAAATTATGAATGCCGGTACACAATTACGAATACGCATAGTAATATCATTAGGATACTTGTTTTTTAAGTTATTAACGATGCAATGAGAATTGCAACGGTGATTTGATGCAGTTTACAATACTCGAAGCTTTTCAACAAATCAGTCGTACATACATACACTTTGTTGAAATGCAATCACTCATTCGCAAGAAAAAATCTTTAAAAGACTTCTAATCTTATGTTATTTTTCTTGATCTGGTCCCTTATCCACAAAGCTCCTTAAGAAACGTAAGTAAATTTCTTAAATAATAACATCCCAAATGTTTTTGTTGGTTCCATGGATGGTTCAATTTGCGTTTACGGTGAAATATGGATAAATTCTTCTTATTGTTACCTTATTTTTAACTCAAACTATTGACAAAAGGAAATTAAATCTAGATCTGAAAAGTTCACCGTCTATCTTTAGAATTTTACTAATACCAACGCTTGTTGTAAATAAGCGCCCGTGTTACGAATAATCTGCCATTTCCATATTGTAGAAGATAAATTAAAGTGTGTTTTTTTCAGGATTTTATTTTCGGCCCCGTTCGCTTGCGGTGCCTACTTCTGTCTCTGGTACGTACCGGATTTCTCCTTGGCGGGAAAATTCGCCTGGTATTTCTGTTCCTACTGCGGCTTCCAGATGCTACTATCGGTAATACAATAATAATAATAATAATAATAATAATAATATGATGATGATGATGATGATGATGATGATGATAATGATGATGATGATGACGACGACACTAATAATGATGTATTTTTGATGATGATGATGATGATGATGATAATAATGATAATGATGATACTGATTTTGTTATTGGTTTTTAAATGTGCTTTGCGAATTTTTTTCTTCTGTCAGTTTAGTTGTTTGAAAACGTGTCAGTTTCATATCGTTAACATATATACCAGACTGCTTTCTAGTAGTTTCCGTTGTAACCGAAAGGTCCCTGGTTCAATGCCCACCACCACCCATTTGTTGATTGGAACACATTCTTGTTTTAGGGTCTCCATGTCCCATTCACATCTATGACGATGACTGTGACGTCATCACAAAAAGACAGGGACTCCGTTACAGCTTTCCGTAAGTATACACAGCGTTTCTACAGACTATACAAAATAATGACTGTATGGTAGTGAATTTGGATAAAATAGCATCCTCAAAATCTCAAATGCAATTACTCTGAATTACCTTTTCTCTTAACTGTAGCTAGGCATATCTGGTGACTTTTTTTTATATAACTCTAATAAAAACATTTTATTTACGCAATTTAACGCATTTGTACGTGTCAAATATGTATTAGTTTGGATTCATAATTGAAACAATTGTTAAATGGTTTCTGGACATCCCATCCCAGTCGTTCACCAAGTGGAAAGGGTTGGGAGATGTTACTTATGTGCGTTGAATTTTTATCGAGTGCACCGGTAGTATCTCACGTATGTTCATCGCCCCCTTTAAGACTTGTTAGTAAGGTTATGGCAACCTCCGCGCAGAGATTTGACTGGGCTCGAGCATAATTTATGGTTTTAATTTATTATTTTCTTTTTCTGTTTTCATTTTTGACTGCAAACGATATTTAAAAAGTCCAATTATGTAGAAAATTGCACTGAGTTGCATTAAATAAGTAAAAGTTACAAACACGTAATCCTTCCAGATCTGGAAGGATTTTACTTGTGATGGCAGTGGTTACCGTAAACCGATAGGGGAGGTCACCACTGCGAGAAGTTTGAGGTTATGGGGGTAGTGCAAGATAGTGAAGACGCCCCGATCCTGAGGCAAACCTATTACACTGCACTTCGGTTAAATCTATCATTCGAAGCCGAATTAATGTGTTAGGGTGTAGCGGGGGCTCGATCATGAGATTGCTAGGGTAGGAGGCCGGTGCGCTTGCACCGAACATATATCTGTTACCATTGGGGTAAACATGGGTCCATATCCACAAAGCTCCTGGGGGGAAACTATGATAAAAGTAAATTTCTTAAATCATAAATTTCTCAAGTCTGCGGCTGGTTCATTTGAAGTTTATTTTGTCTTTAACCTGGTAAAGAATCAAAAGCTGTTTCTGATTTTACCATATTTCAAATACAAAATATTGATATTCACAAAGAAAATTGTATTTGAATTTTTCACTGAAATATGACTTTAGTTGAGATTTGTGGATATGACTTCTAAGGCCATATTCCAGAAACATCTTAAGTTTGTCTTAAAATATTTTCAGTTAAGTTCCAATTTGTGTAACGTAATAGTTTTAAAACTACACATAAATTAATAAATCCAATTACAGTTTAGTAAATATTATTTAATAATTAGTTGATAACACGTTGTGAACATTTAGCAAAAATTTCATGTATACATGGAATAAAATCTTAAGAAAAATGACGATTTTAAGGCTAAAGATAAGATTTCACTGTTGATATTTCTGGAATACGACCACTGGTCATACATTTGTATTCACAGGTATGGTGTCCGAGGCGGTGGGGGTGCTGGTAGCGGTCCTGGTCCAGGGGCAGCTGGTCGCCAAGTACCGGAAGACCGGGGACTGTGGAGACTCAGGGGAAATAACTCAAAAGATGCTGGAAGATGAGGTAAATGAATGTGAATATGTTCAGATTGTATATCATAACTTCAATGATGTATAAATTAAAAAAAAAACAAAAAAAAACCGCAAAATTAAACGCAAGCATGCGACAATACATTTTCTTCTTGTACAAGACCGTGATAATTAACATTACAGTATTAAACTTTCAACCGATGTAAAGTGTATGGTTTTTACCGACAGAGCAATGCACAATAGGTGTAAATACAAGTGCCACAATTAAGACGCTGTCTGAATTTAGTTTTCGAACATATTCAAATTCCATTCCGTGTTAAAGCATCAGATTGTTCTGAAATTACTTTGAAATTTAATAGTACAAGGGACTTCATGATTAGCAATAAATGATGCATGCGTTATATTTTGTTTGTCGACAGAAGTGGTCCTACGTTCTTGGTGCCATCATTGTGGTGGCCGCCTACTTGGTTTGCTCCTGTACTGTGTTCTTCGGTTCCAGAGAGAAACCGGGTAGGAATACATATTTCACTCGAGTTTGTGTAAATAGAAGTTCGCGTTATCACTTACCTCGAGCTTTAGCGTTGTTGCTGAAAAAGATTGTTTTCGCTCCATCGTAGTTTACTGTGTTCTTTTTTTTATAATTCCGTAATTAAATTATACATGTATATATAAAATCTAGGTTTCACCACTGCCGAGACCAGTGGTTTTTTCTCCGGGGCTCGTCAAGTCATCACCTTCAAACCATACGCCCTTCTGTGTACGAGCTTTATGTTCCTGTCGCTGGCCATTGCCGTAAGTTGCTGCATATCTTATTCTAACATGATATCGCAAATTTTGTATAGACAAAGAACACAATTATCGTTGCTAAACTACCCAAATAAACAACGCAAAAAGAAGTCCCGATTCTGAGCGGAGTATAGTAAAAAGTAGTTCCAATTACAGTTGCAACAATATATGTCAAATTATGTTAGAATCGAACTAAATTTCGCATGATCGTTGTTTATCGACCAATAAACAACTCTTTGTCGTTCTAATGCGTGGCTATTAAACAATTTGGGCTAACGCCCTCGTGGTTTATTCCTACGCATCAGAACTCCAAAACGTTGTTTATTGGCCGATAAACAACGATAAATCGAAAATTATTTCTTAAGTTGATAATGGTATACAGTTTAAAGATGTTTCTACCACTATATAAATCACCAAATGCTATTTAAATTGTGTTAGGAATATCATCAGGAGTATATAACACACGTCTCATTTCTAATATTTGTAATATGTACAAGCATTCCCCGAGCCTTTTACTTACATGAAAAACAATAGATTAAAAGTAGAGACTTTGGAATAAATTAAATTATTATCGACCATCTGAACTTTCTGTAGATTTAAGATTATTGCTTTTAAACAAAGTTGTGGTGTTTCTTCTTGTAACCATGTGCATTCGTATTATTAAATCGACCTCAATTATTTGTGCTGAAAGTATTAGCTGAATGTGTTTTGACTAAGGGTCTTGAAGGGAATCAGCTCCACAACATCCCAGAAAATATCAGACTTAGCCGGCTGATGATAATTATTGTACACGTATCACCCAGCTGCAAACAGTTGCTTCAATGTTAAAATGTAAAGATAATATGTGGCGCGTCGTGATAAACCGGTCTTAATGCATGTGCGTAAAGTGTCGTCCCGGATTAGCCTGTGCAGTCCGCACAGGCTAATCCGGGACGGCACTTTCCGCTTTTATGGTATTTTCTGTTTCAATGAAGTGTCTTCTAACCATAAATCCCCTTTAGGCGGAAAGTGTCATCCCGGATTATCCTGTGCGGACTGCACAGGCTAATCCGGGATGACACTTTACGCACATGCATTAAGTCCGGTTTTTCCACGACGCGCCACATATTTATTTGCTCTTCAGATTGTCCAGGGGAACCTTGCCCTGTACTGCACGCACACGGTGGACATGTCCGACCAGTTCTCCATCATCATCCTCGTGCTTCTAGTGGGTCTCTCAGTTCCGTCAACAACATTTTTTATTTAAAGCTCACTTCTTTCGATGCCAGAGGCTGAGACACTTTCGAGTCCGTTACCTGGGTAGAATCAATACTTAGTGTAAGAACAACCAAACGCTCCTCAAGCAGGGATCAAACCCACGATCTCGCGATTGCATGGCGGACACCATACCCAGTACAATACTGCGACCTTAAACATGTGGGTCTCTTAGTTATCTTTGAATTACTTTGAACCTAATTCTATTTTACATGTATTTCCAAATAACGGAACATAAATATCGCACAATCGAGTTCGTTTCCTGTGTAAAATCTGTAATTTAAGAGAGATCTCATGAATGGGTCGAACGCACGACCACCCAAACGCAAGCGGTGCCATATCCATCTCACCACTGCGAAGTATGTACTTCACCATTGAGTTGTTCTGTATGTTATAGAATGTATACAGTTTCGTATTTCGCTTTTTTTATTGTGGATTAGACTCTTGAGGTACTAGCATATAAAATTCAATATTCGAAATAATAAAACACATGTGTGTCATTTATTTTTAATTTTCTGAATTAATTATTGCATGTTGCATCGTGTATTTTGATTAAATTAATCAAGAATAATAAAATAACTCAATAACTTATATCTGTTTGCTGCGTGAATCTGTGACGTTTCCAAACCATGAATAGATTATATGGTGGCATGCTTCTGCATAAGATTGCCAGATACTCTTCCAGAAAATCAGACTAATTTTAAAGACAAGTTTTCAACTCTTATGCAGTAATGGGCACATATTGGATTTTTTCTTTAAAACCAGATAATATTTTAGCGAATACGTCCAATAAGTTCGAGAAAGATTTTTTTTAAAGATTTCGTGATTTTTAAACTTTATGAAAATTAACACGATTAACATGGTTTGCTTATAAATATGACAAAATATGCCACCAAACGTTGATCTGTTGCAGGTAACAGCAATTTTAGCCATGCCCCTGTGGCAGATGTGCGTCGTTAAATTTGGAAAGAAATCTACATTTGCAGCTGGAATGATAGTACGTCATTGCCATTATGTTAACGTACATTGCCTTTTCACATTTTTAAGATATGCATTATTTGTGGGCCGAATACCCACATCAGTATTCATTGACTGGAAAAGGATTTTTCCATACGATAACATTTCTCATCTCCACAAAAATCTATGGGCTTTGTCAAAAATCGATGGGATTTTCTCAGATTTTTATGGGATTTACAGCAATTACATTTTATGAACTTCTGTTTTAAACGAGAAAACACCATTCAGTCGCTCGCGCTTTACGTTCAATGTGTAATGAGCGTCTGAACATTGATATTGAATTTTTTGTGGATAAAATCTCACTACATATTGAGAAAACTGCAAACCAGACCGAGCATTGTGTATTGTACGGCTGCGTTTTGCGATTCGTACTCAAACATGTCGGTGCGACGTAAAATCGCATCGGTGAACATTTATATGCGATTTTCTCAATTTTATGCGCCAATATCGCATTTCGCATGGGTTTCCCAGTCACTGAGTATTACTAGTAATACACCAGCTTGTAAATCTAAATTATGGTAACCTCCATCTCTCTACTTGTACTCTTTTACCCGATTAGATTTGGGCATAATATTTACATATAACATATAAAAATGTGCGTACAAAGAAACCTAGCAGTTTTATGTTTTTCATTGTTCATTAATTTGTGTTTAAGTTAAGTGTTTTTCATTGGTCATTTATTTTTGCTTAGTTATGCTATTTGTTTAAAAATACATTGCTCATGTCCTGTCCTCCCGTCGGCGAGGCCCTCGTGTTTTAATCCCTAAGGAACATAACTAAAAATCGTCGTTTATGAGGTTATAAACAACTCTTAATCGAAAATTATTACTAAAATCAAGCTATGGTATTTTTTTTTCATGTCGCCACCAGCTGTTTCTGCCAGTGCTGATTAGTCTGCTGTATATACCAAAGGGAGACAAATATGTATTCTACCCGGTTGTTCTGATAGCGGGCCTTGCTGTGTCTGTTGCGTTGCTGTTACCATGGTAATGTTGTAACTATATACACGGGACATTCGGTAATTGTTGAGTTTTTTTTCCTTAACGTCTTTTCTGGACGGAAAGTTTTGGATTTCTTGGCTATGGAATATGTTTATTTGGCAGTTTGTAACCCCATATCATGCTTCTACTGAACACACACATTTCGTTGATGTACAATTGTTAACTTATGTTAGCGAACGATATTTTTTTCTAAAAACACTCCCACTTATACATGTAAATGAGTTTGCTTTCCAGTTTTGTATACGGATTTTGTATGTTAGATATACGAGTACAAACTGTATTTATAACACGTTTATGATAACGTTGTAAATGTCGATTGTCATTTGGGTTTTATTTATATGTTTTGTATGACGATGAGTTGGTAATGCTTAAGTGAATGTATGATATGTTCTGTTCTGATTCCATCATTGTCCTAGGTCGATGCTGCCAGACGTGATAGACGAGTTTTACCTCAGGAACGGGTCCAGGAAGGAATCTATATTCTACTCGTTCTACGTGTTCTTCAACAAACTCTCCATAGGCGTAGGGTTGGGAATCTCACAGGCTGTCCTTGGGTAATATATACTATCTCTATAGTTGTAGGGTTGGGAATCTCACAGGCTGTCCTTGGGTAACATACACACTCTCTACAGGCGTAGGGTTGGGAATCTCACAGGCTGTCCTTGGGTAATATATTCTATCTCCATAGGTGTAGAGTTGGGAATCTCACAGGCTGTCGTTGGTTAACGTACAAACTCTCTACAGGTGTAGGGTTGGGAATCTCACAGGCTGTCGTTGGGTAACATACAAACTCTCTATAGGTGTAGGGTTGGGAATCTCACAGGCTGTCGTTGGGTAACATACACACTCTCCATAGGCGTACGGCTGCGAATCTCAGAGGCTGTCCTTGGGTAACATACAAACTCTCTATAGGCGTAGTACTGGGAATCTCACAGGCTGTCCTTGGGTAACATACACACTCTCTATAGGCGTAGTACTGGGAATCTCACAGGCTGTCCTTGGGTAACATACAAACTCTCTATAGGTGTAGGGTTGGGAATCTCACAGGCTGTCCTTGGGTAACATACCAACTCTCTATAGGCGTAGGGTTGGGAATCTCACAGGCTATCCTTGGGTAACATACTAACTCTCTATAGGCGTAGGGTTGGGAATCTCACAGGCTGTCCATGGGTAACATACTAACACTCTATAGGCGTAGGGTTGGGAATCTCACAGGCTGTCCTTGGGTAACATACTAACTCTCTATAGGCGTAGGGTTGGGAATCTCACGGGCAGTCCATGGGTAACATACTAACTCTCTATAGGCGTAGGGTTGGGAATCTCACAGGCTGTCCTTGGGTAACATACAAACTCTCTATAGGCGTAGAGTTCGGAATCTCAGAGGCTGTCCTTGGGTAACATACAAACTCTCCATAGGCGTAGGACTGGGAATCTCACAAGCTGTCCTTGGGTAACATACAAACTCTCCATAGGCGTAGGGTTGGGAATCTCACAGGCTCTCCATGGGTAACTTACTAACTCTCTATAGGCGTAGGACTGGGAATCTCACAGGCTGTCCATGGGTAACATACAAACTCTCTATAGGCGTAGGGTTGGGAATCTCACGGGCTGTCCATGGGTAACATACTAGCTCTCCATAGGCGTAGGGCTGCGAATCTCACAGGCTGTCCTTGGGTAACATACAGAAACAGAGATATGCTTTGTAGACGATGGGCTTATCATGTTTTGTATTTTTAGACTGTTGGCGATAGCCAACAGGATTTAGAAGGTCTATTACAAAATCTGTCTTAATGGAACTGCTTCTTTACTCTGCAGGCTACGAGTCAGTAAATCGATGTTAGTAATGCGCTCCGCTCGTGGAGCAGTGAGGTTTCCTGTTATCGATGCTAGTTTTATGAGAGGAAATAGATCCAACTTAAACCCTAACAAACAATCATAATAATAATTTTTATTCCAAATCTACAAGTGCATTCATGTTATGTTTATTTACATGGTTATGACAGTTTATGGTTGTGCTGTTTACTGGTTCACTGCGTATTACATCATATTGCGTAAGTTTAACACAGTATATTGACTCAGCACACATAGCAGAGCAATCGTAACTAAATAAAATTCACAATGGGTACTTTTATTTTTAATTGTTTTTGTTGTAAATTAGGGTGGGGATTCCCGTAAAACAAAGGATAAAAATGTTGGCCTTGGCATAGAGATTAAATCGCGTGACCTACTTGTTACTTTGCTGGCTACGAAGCACTAACAATCGATTCCCCCAAATGTATACGCTCCATCGGATGCTCGGCCCCTCCAGGATAAGTCGGCACGTTGACTGTTGTGCACATTACTGCGTTTGCATTCAGCTGTTTCCATGCAAATTTCCATACAAACTATATAACATCCAAGATATTGAAAGTAGGCAGTAGAACAATGAGTAGTTCGACGTGTCTTGAGTAAAATGGCATTGCAGAAATTCAAATTCATTCAAACAAATGTGTCCTTTCCGTAAGAAAATGTTTGCACTCTATTTCTTTTTTTTCCTTTTCTCGACACGCCTTTCTATACTTTATCAGCGTTGTGATTCTTGAACTATACGATAAGGTATCAGGACAAAAGCCTCGTGCAAAAAAGCCCCTTGGTCCCAAAATGCACACATGGACATCAGCTCCTCGGTATATTTGACAGAGTGGGCATAAGCCCCTTGGTAGATTGCAATTAATGAAAAATTTTACTTTGATGGGATTGAATGTTCTATTGAACTGCCTACACAATATACACTATCAGAAATTGTTTTTTCCCACTATTTCATAATCATCAAGGGGCTTTAGTGAACAGGGTGTTCAATCTACCAAAAAACGTATGTCCACTCAGTAAAATATACTTGTGCATTTTCAAACCAAGGGGCTTTTGAGCAAGGGGCTTTAGTACTACACTCAGGCGATACCCCACTTCCAATATGCCATTACATGAACACTTCTTATTTTAACTTTATGGAGACCCCGCAATAATTACCTCTGGGTGTATAACAATTCAAAGCAATTGATAATGTTATGGACTAGATCCAGTTTACCTATATACCTGTGTATGTTTTTCGATATTCTACAAACACTAAATATGGAACGTTGTAACACAACATATTGCTTATGCTTGAGCAGGCTGCTAATTGTAAAAAAAAACTAATGAACAACCAAAAAATCGATTTGTATTATTGAACGAACATCATTTAAGCTAGTTAAAATACGTTGACATTGCACTTCAGATCTCCTCCAGCCAATTTTAAGCGATTTTCATTAGATACGGACTGTTTATGTTACATATACTGTAATATGCTTAACATTTCAATATATACGTAGGCTCGGTGGCTACAAAACAGGGGTGTGCGAGCAGCCGAGTTCCGTCGGGCTGGCCCTTAAAATGCTCGTGGCCCCGGGCCCAGTCGTGATGACCTTGATTGCCCTTGTGGCCCTCTGGTTCTACCCTATCGACGAGAGTCGTCGTCGGTACCTTAAAGACGAGATCAAACGACGCATCGAGTAAGCCGCCATTCTTTTCAACATGAGGTTATAATATATGACGTGTCACGTGTATTCCAAGTACCACGTTTGTTGTAATTTATTTTCAAGTAAAACGAAGAATAAAAAACACACGTGTAGTTAGTAATAAAAAATAAGTTATAGTTGTCTTATTACATCTTAAGCTACATGAACATGTACTACAATAATACGCAGACACGTTTGTAGTCAAATTTAAGTTTATACTGTATATAATTCAGCGTTCATTTTATTGTACCACTCGCAAATATCAATTATGTTCAATTTGCATTTTTTATATAGGTCGAGGTCTAGCCATTTAGAAAAACCAAGGGCGTACACATCTGAGTATAATGCCAGCGTTAGCTACCAGAGTATAACCGAAAGTTCCGGCGTGTAAAGTCCACTTCGCCACACGTATGATAGCCGCAATCACTTACTGGGGGTTAGGACATTCTATTACACCATGTGAGAGGTTCTAAGAATACATCGACCATAGAAGGCACTGTGCTAATATATGTGCCATTAACTAATTGAAACACTGACATTTCATGACACCATAGGATAAACTCTGACATTAAATGACGCCATTGTAGAAACTATGACGTTACATGACATCATTGAAAGAATCGTGACGTGACACCATAGTATTTACTCTGACAATTCATGAAATCAAAGTAGAAACCATGGCATTACATGACTCTACGAGTATAGAACAGAATAAATGACACCAAAGATGTAAAATTGACATTACGTGACACCATTGGATTTACACTGACATTACGTGACACCATCTTAGAACTATGACTTTACATTACACCCAAGGATGTGCTCTGACATTAATATGACATTTTAGCCATTACATGATATCCGAGAAGGAATTGTGACATGACACAATATGATTTACTCATAGAAGAAACTCAGTATGTTTAGTTTTACATTACAGGACATATTATTAGGCTCTGTGACATTACGATTACATTACGCCTTATGATTTACTCTGACATTATACGACACCAAAGGAAATAGTCCGACATTACATGACACCCTAGAAGGCACTGTGGTACTACATGACCCTATAGTGGAAAATCTGACATTACTTGACACTCTGTTTAAGGCACTGAGACAACATAGGATTTACTCTGACATTACATGACACAGTGATTCAAACAAATAATGTATACAGACATTATATGATACCATAGAAAACGGTTTTTTAACCTTTGTTCTGGCATGACTCGCGCATAAAACACTATAGACAAAGAACAAAGTTTACCGTTGTTAAACTACCAATATACAACCCGAAAAAGTAGTTCTGAAACTGTAAAATATAGTTCGCATTGTAATTGCGGAATATGCTGCCAGGTCATGGAAGAATCGAAATAATTTTCGCATTATCGTTGTTTATCTGCTAATAAACAACTAGTTGTCGTTCTGATGCGGTAGAACGCCCTCGTGGATTAATTCCTACTCAAAATCGTAGTTTATTAGCCGATAAACAACTCTAAATCGATTATTATTTCTTGAGCATTACACGAAACCCGAGTAGCCCTTGTTACTTCACGACACACTTTCCTACGATGACATGATGGCAAGTCATCGTATCATTGCAACGATTTTTCTCGTATAGTGTTCTGAACATCAGATCTCTCACACTATAGGACCATGCTCAAACTCTGAATGAAACTTGAACTCGATTAAAGAGTTGCAAAACGTCAAATGAACTTTTAAAAATAGCTACTATTAAATGTCCTATTCTGGCACTTTGAACGATCTGGGAAGGTTATGTCACTTAAAATTAAATGCCATTCATTCCATTTATCTTGGTTGTGCAAACATATTGAAGATAACTGGCTCGTCTAAACTTTTCTAAGAGCATGATGTTGACTGTTGTGCGTCATTATAATAATATTCACAAATTTGTTCCTAATTTTTATGCAACTCTGTGATATTGTTAGTAGCCATTGTGTGTATGTTGTGTTTAAAAGACATATAAATGTATTTTTCGTTACTGAATAAAACAATAACAATGATAGTAATGTTTTACATTGTATAAACGTTGATGCTGAGTCAATTTTCCCTTCCATTTTGAAGTGTTATTTACTATCACTTCTACTGCATGCGCGCATGAAAATGTCCATGATGTTATAATATTTGGGAAAATAAACATTCATTTTCAAAAATTGTGTCAAGTTTAATGATAAATCAAAACATCTGTTAGACACAACATCTTTTATTAATCGATTCCGTAGGTCATTCACATTTGAATGTTCAATGTTTAAAAATTAAATGTGTCTTAAACATTTACCATTTCCAATAAAGGTGAAACAATTCATAATACATATTCTATTTAATTTCATAATTTGCAATATAGTGTGGTGTGTAACACAACTGTTGGTTGTATATTTTTCATTCTATTATTTATGTCGTTTATCATTGTCAGTTAATAAGACCACACATGCTTAAAATAAAGTTTTCTTCAAATAACAACCATTACTAAACAACAACTAATGGACATGTGCAAAATGAATTGTTAAATGCATTCGGGTAATTCGATCTACTTCTGGACTATACTACATTGACATTAAACAACAATGCTCTAATCATTCCGGTATAATTTTCAATGGCATAAGTCACATTCAGTCAAGCCTTTCACGATCCAAAAAAATCCAATATACTTTTTAGTACTTCTTACTGACAGAGCTTTTCAGCCATTGTGTAAAATTAATTGTTAAATATACATTCGGGTAACTCGATCTAATACATTGACATTAAACAACAATTTATGCTCTAATCATTCCGGTATATTTTTCAATGGCACAAGTCACATTTCAACTTTTTTCACAATCCAACAAAATCCGATATACTCGTTGTTAGTACTTTCTACTGACAGAGTTTATCAGCTACTGGTTCTGGCAAGACTCGAACCAGTGACCTCATTTAGGCTACCATCGCCCAGCGTCTTAGATACCGGACACTTTACGCACGTGCATTAAAACCGGTTTTCCCACGACACGCCTCAAATATTGGTTTAATCTACGTTCTTTCTTTTATTTTAGACCTGGCTTTATGCACCTATCAATATTTTTCCCCAGTGGAGGGGGGGGCGGCGGGCATGTACGGGACTTTAAGCTGAAAGCGATTCACGACTATCAGGAATTTGACATTAAAAATGATTGCGGGTCCCGGGATATAGACTCTGGTAGGATTTTAGATCCCATTATAAGTTTGAGGGAATTAAAAAGCCGGCTTTTGCACAAAACTTAAACATGGCAGACGCGCTTACACCAAGTATCTCGCACTGTGGGGATTTAGACAAAAATGAAATGTTGATTGGTGAATTAATTAGTGGTGTAATATTATAGATATGGCGTCCACCCTGTAACCAAGACAAGACCTTGTGAGTTTGATCATTACTAATGGAGCTTTTAAGTGATCTACACAATAGACACCAAGTACACCAAGTACAGATTTTACCCAGTCGAAAGTGTGCAGAACCTCATGGAAATCAAGCGTTTGGGCATATAGGCTTAATAATCAACATGAAGTTAATCGTTCAATGATATGTATAAATTTGGTTTCATGCAAACATCGATCCATTGGGCTGCAGTTATTTTTGGGTATAAGCTTTGGATATAAGTTGAAGATTATTTAGACTTTGTTTCTCATATTGTTTATGACTTTGGTATTAAACAATCAAACAAACAAATTTGTATATTTGATATCCAATCGACGTTATTCTGGAAATGTTCATTGACACGGACATTTACTGGTATTTAAAAGCGTTTAACACGACTACAAATAAAAAACTTATTTGCCCAGGTAGGGTGATGCTTGCCGAGTTTTGCTGATATACATCAGTGTTACAATTTCTTCCGGTGCAACATTTTGAACAGCAAGTAACGTCATTGGTGACGCAATGAAAATCGTCCTCGAAGGGCGAAGTGCAGGGACCATTGGAGCATCCCCGAATGTACGTCGTACTAAATCCATCGATGGTAACGTTCACCTGAAATAAAACCAGTGGAAAGGTCAAATGTGTGTAAATAAATTAAAAGTAAGCATATGTAAATAATAAATAAATAGGGCGTGTACCGGTTTTCCCTCGACACGCCTCAAATAAATAAATAAATAAATAAATGATTGATTAAATGAAAGAATGAATGAATGAATGAATGAATGAATGAATAATAAATGAATGAATGAATGAATGAATGAATGAATGAATTAATTAATTAATTAAATAATTAATTAATTAATTAATATTTAATGAATGAATGAATAATGAATGAATGAATAAATATAATTTTTATATCTATGTGACCACATTTCATATTTCTATCCATATATCGATTAAAAATATAAATTCCAGCTTAAAAGAAATACAAAAGGGTTGGGTCCCGATTTATTGACCGGGCTACCACCAGACGCCTGTTCACGGGCGCGATCCCACTACTGCTCGACACGGGAACTTTTGCCTGCTGTGTTTCCACCCTGGGCCGGTCCTTAGTCAACCAGGAGTCCCCGGGCTTCCCCGAGGGTCCCATATTGATGCCGAGCCTAAATTAGTGCGGACGCCCGATCGACACAGACGGACCTAACAGTAGGGCTCCCGGCCTCAAACCGTCCCCAGACCCCGGCCTCCAAGTAGCTGATTACAGGAGCACACCACATCTCCCGGCCGAGAGATGCCTGAGATAATTTTGATTTTCATGTAGCATGTGTGTTGCGATTATTTTTTTAAAACATTATTGCTGTTTACTGTCAATACACTCATGAGTAATAAACTAATAGTATAGCTTCATTTTGTTTCTGTTTTGCTTTGTTTAGTTTTACAACTTTATAGAACACACGTACAGGTTTGCCAATGTGTCACTACGTCACTACTTTGTGTGTACAATATGACGGTCAGAGTTAAAACTGATAACACAATTTCACGTGTCAACGTAAATAGCCAAGGGATATAGATAGTTGAAATTTCATTTCACGTTAAATTAATGTTCAATAATTACACGTCTATATTGATGCGATTTAGTAAACAGAAGCAAAACAATTGTGTCAGATATTGCAACTTAAACAAAACATTTGTTCAACGTTTAAATGTAATGCATTAGACGATATATATATCCATTGTTGCGTAACTTTGATAGCAGTTTATTGTGTAGCACGAGATTCTTGTGATATTTAATGCCCGTTTTATCTCAGGTTTTCCAATATGTATAGGATAGACCCCGAGTAGCGGCTCTATATGGAATAATAAGTGTTACATGCTCTTTCAAATCTTAATTAAACTTTAAACGGCTTTAATGATCATGCAACACCTTTTGTGTACTTTTAAGAAACAGGAGAGAACTAGTTTAAGCTGAATTTTCTACATAAATAATTTTAAAACTGGCACATGTGTAACTGGTTTTTCTCTTATACTTCACTTATCCGCCACAGTATTGACTAGATCCAGGCAAACAATACTCACATACTAAATCAGTACTATACTTCTCATAACAGATCATTATATATTTTCATTTTTGTACTCTCTTTTTTTGAAACATTAACCAAAAATATCTTTAAAAAATATATTCGGTTTATTTGTAATTTTGCAAATAAGGAATGTAAATTTAACTCCCTACATAAATATTCAAAACAATGTAACTAAGACTAGATCCGAATGGCATAAAATACTCAATACAATACTTTTCGAGCCTTTCCTTTATTTCAGATTGTGCAAGCATGGTATCAATTTAAAGATGAATCATTCCTCTTCCAAAAAAGCAATAATTAAGATATGTCATGTTATTTCTAAGAAAGGGCATCGGCTAAATGCTGACACCGGTAGAAAACATGGTTTCGGCGGTCATATTTCGACAAAAACCCCATACCACAGTACCACACATACACCTTTTGAGACGATAACCGACCGCTTTTTGTTTGTTAACACACCCCTCTAACGGACTTTAAACATACTTTTAATGCTATCATAAACTATCACATTGATTCTGCGTGTTGCAGATTGATCGGTAAATTATAAGCAGTATTTTTACCACGTTGCGCATGTTGTTTAGCATAAAGGGATACAACCTCCGCGCAGAGATTTGATTGGTATCGAGCATAGCTCTAATCAAATTAACCGATATGGGAGGTAACCGCTGCGAGGAGTTTGAAAGGGATAGAGGGACTAGAGAGGGACGGAGTGAGGTCGAGGAATTGAGGTAGATGAAGGGAGGGAGATGAAGGGAGGGAGCGACTTTCAGAGGGAGGAAGGGCTCTAGGGGGAGGGTTGACGGGTGGAAGGAATTGAGAAGGAACAAACGAACGAATGATGGAAGGAACGACCGCATGAACGGACGAACAAATAAACTAAAATAAACAATTTAAATATTACCCAGCATGTGTCCTGCGCGTGGTTGCACGTGTCACTGGGGTACGAGGCGGTAGATCCCCCGCACGTGTTGTCCGTGTCATTGCACGTGTAACATGCCTTCACAGAACCATATTGGAAAACAGAATAACATGAAAATGTTGTGCTCACAACTGGTATAGGTACAAGTGAAGTTTCCCCAACACGTATATAAAAACATGTATTATATTTTATTTAATAATCTTATCAAAATAGACATAATTGAATTACATACAAAAATGTTATAAATATTGTTAATTTCAATTTGTTATTTAAAAAAAGTGGTACATTTACGTACATCTTAATATCTATACATGTTAACATTTAAGAACGCAAGAATTAACGAAAGAATACGAACGAAAAGTATTCACATAAGATTATATATGTGAACTACAATAATGAGAATATATATATCATTATTGTAGTTCACATATATAATCTATATATATATACATGTAGAACGAAATATGCAAACACGATAGTTAAGCCGCGGGGATAACTGTGATAGTACAATATCAATATGAACATATTTACAACAATTGTCTTACCACTGAATAAGCGTGTAAAATACAGATATATTATAAATTAAGTTCCATATTTCATATACAGTTTATATACGAAGGCATTATTCAAAGAATATAAAAAAAACAGTCATTGAGATTGAGATCAGACCACGGCCCGTATCTACAAAGCTCCTTAGGGAAATTTTAAGTAAACATCTTAAAATTATAAAATTCCTCAAGGCTCTGGCTGTTTCATTTAAAGTTTATTTTGTGTTAAATTGTTTAATTCTGGTAAAGAATCAACAGATGCTTCAAATGCTACCATATTTATTTAAGAAAATAAAGATTTTCACATAGAAAATGGTATTTGAAATTTTGACTTAAGTATAACTTAAGTTAAGATTTTCCTTAGGAGCTTTGTGGATATGTACCATGGCCCAATGACTACGAAAGTTCTCAATCTCAAAAATAGTATCAACTTAGAGGCCTAATTTAAGCCTTCTATATTGTACCCCTGTGTATTGGCACCCGGCTGTGGTCACAGTGTGGACACAATGTGGCGACCCTTAAGAGCTGATATCAATACACTGCTGCAGAGGAAACAGTGCACTTAGCCGTTGCTCAGTCAGCTGAGAGAAAAGATTGCAGATAATGATAAGAGATTTATGTGAAAATCTTAATTTTCTTATTTAAATATGGTACCAGTAGAAGCATCAGTTGATTCTTTAGCTGAATTAAACAACTTACCACAAAAGAAAGTCTAACTGAAACAGCCAAAGACTTAAGGAATTTTATAACTTAAAGAAATTTACTTAAAATTTCCCTAAGGAGCTTTGTGGATATGGGCCGTGAACAGTTTATTTAAGACTAAACACTATCGGCTACACCACATAATTATATTATAGTAACCGCATGTAACATGATATGTAGCGTAGCATTAAACACATCAATGTATATTAAGTAATAACATTTCATTCTAAACACTGAATTTACATGTACATAAATATTTCGACAAAAGATAATTGGCGGATGAAACATGAGTAAATTATTACTAATCTATAGCATTCCTAATGTACGTTTACTTTAAACACTAACAAAGATTAATGACGTCTGCTTCTTATTTGAATGTGGATGCTAAATAAATTTGTACACAGAAGGTTTAACAGAAATATTGTTCATTTAGAGCATATGGTTTTCTGATGTCAATATAACCTTACAAGTAATGACAAATGGATATTTGTCCTGTATATCTGTAGACTTACCAAATTCAAAATATCTTTCTTCACGTGGTATACGATATACTATTTAGTTTATTATTCTTGGTTGTTTGCTTCAATCGGACATAATGATTTCTAACCAAAAAAATGTTTGACACGTGTATTTAAACTTATTTGATGCGTACACATTGTATTAGTATATTTTAAATAGTCTAACCTATTTTGAGGACATTTTTATTTTGATAAAAAAAAAAAAAATGAAAATATTATTGTTCGTTTACCTGCAGATTCTATTGTGGTCAGAGACGAGGAAGTGCCATTGTCAGTGTTTGATGAGGCCTTCGTAGTTGAGACTGACGAACTATTTGATGACTCTAAAGATGTTGATGAAGGAGATGTAGGAGATGAAGTGGAGACATGCGTTGAGAAATGCGACGCAGAACTTGACGTAGAACCAGTTTGAGTTGAAGACATTTCAGATGTAGATGAATGTACTGCCGTCGTTGTGGTCGTTGACGTCAACGTTTCCGGACTATACTGGTAGGTTGTACTATATAGGAGTACTATACTGGTAGGTTGTAACTGCAGATGTAGCAGATGAAGAATATGAAGTAGTGATTGACAAATTTATGGAAAATGACGTCGAACCGTTAGTCGAAAGAACGGTAGTTAATGGTCTTGTTGCGGTACTCCCAGAACTTACAGTCGAATGTTGAAGAGGGTGTTGTCGTTGAAAGAAAAATTGATGTTTGTATTTCCGCAGTATGTAAAGCTGAAGTATCAGTTGATAAGTCGGGCGACACTGTAAAGGAATTATCAATTATTCGCGCAGTGGTTTTTGGTATAGCGTTTGTTGTGGCGAATGGTAATATTTGTGTTGAACTGTCAGTTTGGGATGATGTATTTGACAGTGTACTGGCGCTAGACGTACTAGAAGTGGAATCATTTGTGGGTCCCATTGTAGATATTGTCGTGTCAATAGCTGAAGGTGCTGTTGAACTCATCGTCGAACTCGGGGTTAGTAACGTTGATGTTGGCGATGTAATCGGAGACGTCAGTGATGGCGTTGTTGTTTTATCTGTAGATGATAGATTGCTAGAATCTGTTCCGTTTGGAGGTTTAGTTGTTGTTGTTGTTGTTGTTATTGTCCAGGGCATGATGAATATTGTTGCAAATATGAAAACTGAAATGTATAAACAAACGTATTTTTCAATAAATATTACGTGATTGAATTATACATTCAAGTATTATATCAATAAATATTTAAGAAGCTACTTGCAAAACCATTTCCAGCATAAACGCGTTTATATAGGAAATCAGTAAACCGACATTTAAAACATATATTATAAATAAACATATACATTGATTGAATTGAATTGCGTTCCGTTGGCGATTAATTAATTGGACAGTGTAACCTTGTTTTTGTTGTAATTGCATCTAACAGTATTCATCATGTCACGCGAAATCAACGTGGTTGTTAGAATGTTAGGTCCACATGTTTATGCATGTATATACACGTACACATGCCAAGAAAATTCTAAAGAAGAAATTATTGCAGTTATATTGAATAATTATCCTGAATATTAATATGTTAAATTGTCATAAATTAATTGGCATTTCTTGATGTTCTTTCATTATACTGTGACGAACTCGTCCTTTCGGATCTTTATAGTTTACACAGCTTGATTTTTCCTAGGGGCTAGTAATTCTGAGATATTATATTTGTTTAACGCTTGGTTAGATAATCGTATTACTAATTAAGTGAAAGCCCTGTGTGTTACGCATGAGTAGATTTAAAGTTAAATTGCCCGGATGTGTTCGTAGTATAAAAGGGCGAGTGTTGGTGAATTTAGTCAGTACTGCTCCTGTGTTTAAAGGGTGAGAATGGAAAGGTAATTAATTTATATATATCCTTTTCTTGCGACGTATGGGCCATGTTAGCAGGATTCCTACCGCTCAATAGCCCGGTTCGCTACTAAAAACAGGGGCGGCTCAAGGATTTCGGGTTATGGGGGGAGGCATACACTTTTGATCGTGCAGTTATAACCCCTTTATGTTGTATGTGAGTCTGCAGTGATCCAACCTCCGCGCAGAGATTTAACTGTGTCCCAGCATAGCTGGTTTAGATCCCTGCCGACACGAAGTTCCACGTGACCATAGGCAAACACTTGGCGCGAAATAAAATCGTGGACAAGCACATGATAAAAACGTGGACAACGTAAAATCCTTGCGTTGATATGTTTACTTACTTATTTATTTTTTGTTCTTCATTTTAACTCTTAATATATATTCCTGGAACAATAATGCAACATGTCTGTGTCATCGCTACAAGAAAATAATGATTAAAAAAAATAAAAAATTGTATAAAAATAAATCTTCAATCTACTCATAATCATCTTCCCTGAAAACTGGAATTTTTAAATTCGTTGTGACAGTGGCAACTGAGAGAAGTACCAATGGGGAAGTAACCACTGCGAGGAGTTTGGCAGTGATCAGCTACAGATCCGTATCAAAGATATAGGATAAATCTTTGCACATAATAATAATAATAATAATAATAATCATCATCATCATCATCATCAAATGCACTTTGTTACACTGATACTTCACCATATGTTCGAAAGACATGTTGGTTCATCTGTATGTCATGCACCTGCTTTGGCAGTAAATTGACATTGTATGATGTGCCTCTCCACTAAATTGTATTTGACTAAATTCATACACAGACGCATCGAGCATTTTTGTATTATTCATTTACCGAATTGTAGTGGTCTCTTTTCGAAGTGAATGTCATTAAATAAAACACGTTCACAGTCATGCTCATCAATTGTCTGGAAATGTGCTATGCGCTAAGGTTCTTTTCATCGAAAAGATGTTTTTTTACAAGAGATGTTGTGAAAGATACTCGTATTACTGCGTTTTGAAATAATGCGCAAGTGATGCCGACCGTCGGAAGTAGTGTCAATTTTGCTGACACATGGTGCCGGAAGAAATATGAAATCGCCAGGATTTGGAGCCGACGTTGTGCACACCCCTCTCCTTTATCACTTTATATCTTTTTTTTATGAATGCATAAAAACAATATGAAATTTGTTGTGATTGCTAATGGAACATAAACAAAAAAGATTTGAATTTCGATTAAATCATATTGATTCGAAACGTAGTAATGTATTTTTGTGGTATCCTGTGCAAACGGTCACGGGTGTATTGCATCTGACATGATTATATAATATAGGAATTTTAAAAAAGAAAACAATATCATCCACAGATATCATTGTCTATAGTAAATCGTTATCGATAAACTTTAGTGCCGGTTCTACGGTGTACATAAGAAATCGTATGGGGGGGGGGGGGGGGTAGGTCGGGTATGTTTTATTGAAGTTGATAAGTTTCTGACCAAATTCAGCGAGCGAAGCAAGCGAACAATTTTTTAGCATATTTATCCAGTTTGTGCCGTTTTATATAGCCCTTACGAATATGAATAGTCCGGAAGTTTTAGGGGGGGGGGGGGCCCTGGATCCTCTAGTGCAGAAGCAAACCTCCGTACAAAGGTTCAATGTCTGAAGTATTGAACTATATATAATGTTCAAACACTGACTTTCCCACATGATTGCTAGTCAACACATGATTGCTGGGCTAGTATCATACCAGAGCATGGCGCATGGCTTTGGTTCCGTACCTGGTGTACGAGGTTCAAGGTCTGAATTATATAATTATAAGGTTCGAACATTGACTGACCCACATGATTGCTGCTCGACATATAATTGCTGGGCCAGTGTTTAATGTCACCTATGCTATTCGGAATAGGAATAGTGTTTGGTATCGTACCAGACACCGTGACGAGTACAGAGTTTCATACCCAGGATACGAAGGTCATTTAGGTGCAACACCATACGCATGGTTTCGTGCAGATATGGAGTATGTTATGGTTTAATAATAATAATTGTATACAATAAGCTAATCATAAAGCAAGGTAGCTTGAGGAAAGTTGTATATACATATTGGTTTTATTGTTTTGTTATAATAATAAATAGTGTGCACCATACTTGCTACCCGAATCTCGGCGGGCGACACGTTACAATACATAGTTATGCATTAAATGCGTGTATGTAAAATGATCTGTTATATATTTATATGTCCATGCTCATGGATGCCTATTTACGGATGTTTCGATATTCGGATATAGCGCTATAAATCTGGTGGTCTGCTCAATATCATTACAAGCGGAGTTTAGTGTACTTTATTATTAACTTTTTATCTGTTATATTAATATGCCACTAGGGTAATCAAATAAACATCGTTACGATGTTGTTAATGAGAATTTTTTTTTTTATTCCATATCTTTACTTAGGTAATGGAACGTGAATTAGATATTAATAGGTTAATATACGGCTATGGTGCGCCTTTAGGCCGTCTCGGCGCACTTTCGGCAGTATTAGCCCGAGGGCCAGTCTTTTCGAAGGTGCGCCGATACGGCCTAAAGGCGTATAGTATTAGCCCGAGGGCTTTAGCACGAGGGCCTGTACTTTCGAAGGTGCGCCGATACGGCCTAAAGGCGCACCAAAGCCGCGTTTTAACATTTTTATTACAAACCTTCAACGGAAGTCAATTAAGCATCATTTTAATTAGTTACATCACTTTATTTAACCAACACACTTATTACAACGAATACATTACAACACGTTTAGCTCCTCTGACTGAATTTCAAACAGTTCTCTTTCTTCACCCTTACTTTGAAGCCAGTTTTATACACGATTAACGTCCGATTCCGTTTTTCTTTTGGTATTTTTATTTTTCATAGAATCAACAAATTAATGGGTATCAATTTCTCTGTCATTGTCTTGAATATGACCGTCTGATTCCAACAAATGATCTGAAAAAACGTTTAGCGTACGCTCTGCAGCGGCAATTTTGACGTTGCTAACTTCAGTTATGACGTCAAAACGCCGTTGACGACGGCATGAGAAATCGATCGTATGCCGAATTTCGACACACCGGAAGTAGAAAAAAAAACGTATTGGGCACACCACTTGTGTATGCCCGCCACTTTGAAAACCGTATCCGTTAAAAATTAACGTAAATTTGTTACTATTTATAGTAAGGTATGTTATAATCATAGGTATATACATGGCTATGGTGCGCCTTTAGGCCTTTTCGGCGCACCTTTGACAATATTGGCTCAAGAGCTTTAGTCTGAAACATATGCCAGCTAGCGATACGTTTATCTCCTCTGCCGGAATTTCTCATCCTTCACCCTTGCTTTCAAGTTTGAAGCCAGTTTTTAGACTGTTGGCGGAAGCCAATGTTCTGTTGAGGGGGTAATTTCTAAAACAGGATTCGCGGAAAAGAATTTATTTTCTTTGCAGGCTGCGAGTCAGTAAATCAAAACCTCAAACGGTCCTTCTTCAAAACAGCAAACATTCGCGAATGTTTTTTGTTACCTTTTAATTATTTAAGATAATTAATGTCATGTGTGGATCATGCGATTTATTACAATTATAGTTTCTAAAAAGGTAAATAATATTAAAAATGTTACGTCAAAATAATGACACCCATATTTTCGCTATTTACTTAAATGTAACCGAAATATTCACCTGGGTGTCCATTAATAAGACCACTAAATTAATGCGCTACATCCGTTATTTTTGACTTGTTAAGAAAGTGTTATTTCTTGTTACCGATTCTTGTTCTGAATATTTTGACAACAAATCACTTAAATGTATTTATTTTAAACTGTTGTATGGAAAATCGAGAGCACGCATCGTATGACCTACTTTTGACATTTTGACTCAGTAGGCTACGAATCACTAACAATCGATGCATCGAACTACCACGCTTTATCGGTTATTCTGCACGGCTCGTTGCAGATTGACTTGTTAACTGGCATGTATATAATTCCACTTGCATTAGATAATTAGCTTGAACAATATCTGTTCGTTACTTACAAATAAATGTTTGTTATGATGTCGTATACTATTGCATAAGAAGTCATATTATCAAGTTTAAAGGTGGTAATTTGAACTTCATTCAAACAAATGTTTTCTTTTTAGCAAAACTACACTCATATTTCACATGTTTTTAGTTTTGTCGCCAACAGTCTTTCTACGCGGTCAGCGTTTAATTTTTTACCCGATTGATTTCCGATTTCGTTTTTCTTTTGGTATGTTCATTTTTCATGGAATCAACAAATTCATGAATATCAATTTTTCGCTCATTTTCTTGAATATGGCCGTCCAATTCCAACAAATAAGCTGCTAAATCTTTAATAGTACGCTGCGCGGCAGCCATTTTGACGTTACTAATGACGTCAAGCCCAGTTATCGACGGCACGTGAAATCGATCGTATTCCATGTCCCATGTCCGGAAACTACAACTGTCCCTCGAAAATAATTATTTGTGCAGTAACTACCATAAATATGCCAATATTATATGTCAATACTTATATCTTAATTTCTTTTTTTATTATATTGCTCCTTTAATACTCCTTTCGTATGAATAGTGTTTTTAATGGCAATGTTAGTTAAACTTGAAAGCCACAACCATTTATCAAACAGTATTATCAATTTAAGCCTTTTTTTCTAAAACATTACCTCTGAAGGTTATAAAGTCACTCATATTTTCGATGTTATCCGGATCAATAGTGACACTTGTTTTATAATATATACTCACAACCCTTCAAAGTAGACTTAAACATTGATTTGTAAACACTCAAACTAATTTCAATATATACACTGCGCATAAGACCTCCTTTTTACAAATACAATGAAAGTTCCGACTTCACATACAGCACGATTACCAAGACTAACCATTCTTTAGCAACGAAATAATGATTGATTTAACACTTTTCTATTTGAGGCATTGTGAATCCCAAATATTGACCAATCATTTTGTCGTTCCCGGGTCTTATATTAATTAGCCAATAGAATAGAATACAATCATTTAGCTGCCAACAAAACAATGTTTGAACATGATAACACAAAGAATACTAGTATTCAATGCAACCAAATGTTCAGCTAGGAGTCCGTTGCCATGGTAATAGTGCGATAAGGCTATTGAATCTTTCAGAAATCAAAGTTTATAGCTGGCCCATTATTTACATTCGACTTGAAATGCCTAATTATCACTCTGAGTTTGATAAATGTTCAGGTGAGGTATCGAATAGTGCCACCTGTATCCCAAATCAATATATTTTTGTAATAAATTAATAATAGCATCGTGATTACGCATTTCTCATTCTAATTCTAATTACCAATAATTTTTGTGGAACGCTGTCTTAAGTTTTCTGATTCCTCACCTGATGATACAGCATATGTGACCTTTAACATATTCCGTGTAATTTAATAACTACCATTCATATGCAACTACACTTAAAATTATATTAAGCAAAACGAGCCCCATAAAACACCAGATAACACAGAAATACATATGCCATGTAGAACAAAGACAGTTTCTTTGGTGTAGGTAAAATGGAATTATAGTAGTGTCCATGAAAACAACTCATTGGACAATATCTCGTATTGTGTACACGTGTGTATGAATAAGTCGCAAAACAATGCCATTATCCTCTTCCAGTATAGTTCCGCAAACTTGTCCGTTTGTTGAAACTTCCGCATTATGTCAGTAATGCAAGCCATTTCGAAAGACATGACCAAGTGCGATGTTCGGCGCGCTTTTAAATCGGTTCAAAAACCCGAAAGTGTAACATTGACTGTTTTATGTTTTGCCTATTTCGTGTTTAGTAGGTTGTATGCCGTGTTGTATACGGCATTGGTCACCTGCCAGAAAAATCTTACAATGGACCTTACTTTGCTATAAACAGCTTTTCTACTGCTAAATACTAGTAATTGTAGCTGGAGTTTCATTTTTAATTGTATGCTTTGCCGGGCCCGGCTAGCTCGGTTGGTAGAGCGCTGGACTGTCAATCCTGGGTGTTCGTGAGTTCGAAGCCCAGCCCGGCCACATAAAACTTGTGTGGGGATTGGTCATTAAATTATTTCTACGGTCATTCTCCCCATACCTCTGATTCAAGTAGGGCAGTTGTCAGTTACAGGCATAGGTATGTGTACTTAGTACTGGTAAACCGCTTAGATCGGCTAAGCTTGCCCAGGAAAAGTGTGAGTAGGTTAACTAACCGCCTTGATATGACTGTTATACTGTTACAAACGGCGAAAAATCTGTGCCACTACTCTCTCATGGATACCCTAACGAGTGGTTGTTGTTGTTGTCGTTGTGATTGCGACCTACTTAAAGGCTCAGTCTAAAAACAGACAAGTCCTTTGTTGTTGTTAAATTAATTTAATGTCAAAAAATATAATAATTATATTCTTATCATGCGTCATGTAAAGTTTCAATTTCCTACTAACATATTTCAATGATTGTATAATAGTGGTTTCAATGTTATTATTTTTTCAGTTCTATTTAAGTATAGAACATATGCTGTCACTTAGAACAAAATTTAAATCCAACACAAAGTCTCCGTCCGCACTCCCCTGACGCCGCTTACTTGGGACACCCTAAATATATATATGCAGAATAGATTGCATCATATATTGCCCTTAATATTGGGACACAATTTCGATAATTATTTTGTCGTCCCTTAATATTGGGACAATAAAAAATATTTTTTTTAAGTGTCCCAATAATTAGGGTAATTACGGTAGTTCCTTTTGTGTTGATGGTTCTTTATTAAAGTTCTAAAGTCACCTGATTAACGCTCATCGTCCATCTTGAGCTTTGCAAGGTCTACTATTTGATTCAAACACTTAATGAAAATATCTTAGTGGATTTTAACTTATGACAACAATAACATAAAAACCTTTTAGTTGAAATCGATAAACCAATAGAAGCTTCAACAAATGTCAATCACATTCAAATTAATCTGCAATGTTATCCAATCATCGGCCTGCGATATCACGTGTTTTGAAGTGACGTCACGCAATATGTATGGACACGGATTTTTACCTCTGTGAAATTTGTGATTTAAAACTGGATTTATAACAAGAAGGTAGTTGGTTTGGACATTAAAATGAAGCGTTTGATTTGTACTTAATGTTACCGAAGAAGAATAATAACTCAAAAGGAAATAAAAGTAATAATTCAAGTAGAAAAAGAAAAACAGTTTCACCAATTGAGCCCGCCAAATCGGGCACGGTTTTCCCGCACAATCCAACCTGTCAAACAGGTTCGGAATCGCATGTAAACAGTGTTAGCTGTGTATACAAAACGTGTGAATAGGCCACAAACAACGTCACATTTCAATTTTGATGGAAATTATGTGCCAAGTGCATTTTGGCATATGAATTATAACGGAGCGGCACAATATGGAAACCAGTTTGGATAACAATCTCCACCCTTCAATCAGTTTGGCATGCCACCCCAACAAAACATACCGACTCAGACACCACCAACATGGGCGGGAGAGATAATGGAGGACATAAAAAGCATCAAACTGCCAGTATCAAACATTGACAAAGTTGAAGATTGTATGAAAAAACTGACCCAAAAAGTAGAAACGTTAGAACAGCAAGTTAAATCCATGGAAATCAGTTGCACGTTCATCAATGAACAATTTGAATCAACAAAATACAAACTTAAGAAATCAGAAGATTAAATGAAAGCTGTTCATGATAGGTGCAAAGTCCTCGAACACACATTTGACGAACACCAACAAAAAATAGACCAAATCGAGAAAACGAATGACACACTTGAATTCCATAGTTTAAGAAAAAATTATTATTTCATGGAATTAAAGAATCAACCAACCAAGAAAATTGTGAAGAGCTTGTCCAAACGCTCATCAGAGATGTGCTACTCATTGAGAAAGAAACCTCTGGACAGAGTACACAGGATAGGGAAAGGAACGTCCGGCAAAATACGCCCGAGTGTGGCAAAGTTCATCAGTATTCCGACCCTGAACTCGTACGCAAAACTGCATTAGAAAGAAACCAAAAACTAAGGGCACTTAACCAGAACGTTGGGACCCAGCAAACAAAGGCGACCCTTAACAACCGACGAAGCAAGCAACATCTCGTAGACAGGGAACAAGCAGCCGGAAGGACGACGAAATGGGCCGGATCAAAACTACTAGTCAAGGGGAACGCCGTCAGCTTTCGCGAGATCCACAATTAGGACAATGAGGAGTTTAAATTGTTATCGTGGAATGTGAACGGACTTGTACGAAAATTAAATGACACTGACTTTCTGGAATATATTAATAAATAAGATATTATTATTTTAAGTGAAACACGGACTAATAAGAAGACCAAACAGAATCTAGAAATACGGAATTTTGAAAGTGTTCATATTTATGGACACAAATCTCATGGTATTAAAAAAGGTCGACAAGCTGGAGGTATTTCTGTTTATTATAAAAATGAATTAAAACAAAAAATATATATTGTAGAGTTAAATACCATTGGAATAATTTGGTTAAAATTAGATTGCTCATTGTTTAATTTTGATAAGCATGTTTATGTGTGTTGTACTTACATTCTACCGGGCTCTTCTACAGTTTTAAAATATTATATCTTGATTTTTTCGAGGAAATAGAGAGCAATATTGAAAAATACTGCAATTTAGGTTATACATATATTGTCGGAGATTTAAATTCTAGAACAGGAGTTTTATCTGATAATGTATAAATATCTAGATAATTTAGATGATAATAACGCTGCACGTGACAGCACGTATGACACACTTTCAGGACTCTCACGTCTTCCTAAACGTATGAATAAAGACCACATGATTGACAGTCAAGGTCGTGCATTGTTATCACTATGTAAATCCACCAATCACGTAATAGCTAACGGTCGTTTACCGGGTGACAGAACAGGCAATTATACATTAATTTCATCACGTGGTCAAAGCGTAACGGATTATTTATTACTACAACACGACACTTACGATAGAAATTTCATTCATGATTTTAAGATACTAGATTGGACAGAATTTTCCGATCACGCTGCACTTTATTTCAGCTTCTTAACACGAAGTACACTGATTTATGATAATCATATTGATATTGTCAAAAAAAGAAGAACTTAAAATTGTTTTTGACGAAAACAGGGTCTCTGAATTTAATATATTACTGAATGAAAATAAACAGGTATTAGATCAAATATATGATGAAAATGAATTAAATGATAACAAAATAGATATTCTCACAAATCTCTAAAAAAAACAAATGATCAGATGATTAACGACATGCTCATCCATTCCAAAGACTTGATTGGAAATAATACTGATAATAATCAAATTAATCATAATATTGATGATAATAATAACGATGAACATAATGAACCGCATATTATAAACGATTACCTTGATTCTCCTATCACAGAAACAGACATATACAAGGCTGTTTTTTAGACAAAATAACGGAAAATCAAGTGGGCCGGATCATATCTGCAGAGATAATTAAGGCTGCTTATAGTATAATTAAGCACCATCTACTATTCATATTTAATGATATATTTGAAAATGCTCAATACCCACAAAGCTGGGGAATCGGTTACATTACACCAATATTTAAAGGTGGAGATCCCAATCTTGCCAAAAATTACCGTGGAATAACCCTTACTAACATTATGTCAAAGATATACTCTCAAATATTATTAAACAGACTCACTAAATGGTGCGAAGAAAATAAGAAAATATCCGAATTTCAATATGGTTTCCAGAAAGGAAAAGCACAGTTGATTGCATCTTCATTCTCAATAGCATAATTAATAAAGTATTGAATTCGGGTCAAAAACTATACTGCATTTTTATCGATTATGCTAAATGCTATTATAGCATAAATCGTTCACTTCTTTGGCAAAAATTAATATCAAAGCAAATCAGCTCTAAAATGGTTTCTGCCCTTAAAGCGATGTATTTTTCTTCCGTGAATGCAGCCGTCAAACTACAAGCACATATATCTGAATACATACACTCATATACAGGTGTCAAACAAGGAGACCCATGTTCGAGCATCCTGTTCATGATGTTCGTGAATGACGTCATAGAAAATATAAACTCTGACATTGAGGGCATAATAACTATAAATGACATACAATTTTTCTTGTTATCATGTACTGACGATCAGGTCCTTTTTTAAAAATCGCCGTCTTCTTTACAGTCAATGTTGAATGACATCGAAAGTTACTGCAATCGATTTAAAATCAACATAAACACCAATAAAACCAAGGTAGTCATTTTTGAAAAAATTAATCGACCAACTAATTATAATTTTTATTTGTATAGAGAAACATTAGAAATAGTACCATCGTTCAAGTATTTAGGTGTAACATTATTTAAAAATGGAAACTGGTATAAAACAGTACAATCAATATCGGAACACGGTAACAAAGCACTTCATAGACTTTTCTCAGTGATAAACCAATATGAATTCCAAACAATAGAAAAATTAAATCTTTTTTATAAATTAGTAACACCCTCACATCATTATTACGCTATAATTTGGGGTTATAATTTGGGAGAAGAGTTAGAAATTATTCATACAAAATGTTTAAGAAAAATATTATGTGTTAATAAATCAACAAATTTGTCTGCTTTATACGGTGAATTAGGAAGATATCCGTTATATGTCATGAGAAAATTACTCATGTTTAGATATTGTTTTAAAATAATCTCATCAACAGACCATAGTCTTATAAAAATAACGTATACATTACTGCATAACGACGCAGAACATAACACTACATACAATAACAGAAATTGGGCGACACAAATAAAAACAAGACTTGAACAGCTAGGCTTAATATACATACGGGCGGAACAAGGAACTATTAAAGATAAATCGGAACAAACATACACTTAAAATTTTATAAAACAACGGTTATTTGATCAATATAAACAACACTGGTACAGCGAAATAAACAATTCACTAAGACTCACCACATGCTGTCGCTTCAAAGACATTTTTAATATAGAATCATATATAGATATCGTTAAAACAAAAAAATATATAGTAGCACTAACAAAATTTCGATTGTCATCGCACAGATTAGAAATAGAAAGAGGTCGATACAATAGTATTGTCCGAGAAAATAGAAAATGTAAATTTTGCAGTCTCAACGTTATAAAAAATGAATATCATTTTTTGTTAACATGTCCCATATATAAATATATTACAAAAATCTATCTGAAATCGTATTTTCAAAGATGGCCAACATTAAATAAATTTTACAGTTTAATGACAACTCAAATCAAAAAAGAAATTATAAATCTTTCTAAATATATATTTACTGCAAATAAATTAACGAAACACTTTAGACGCTGATTAGATTTTGAATAGCACAATTTTACTGAATTAATTGTCAGTAAATAATGGTATTAGAATCACAATAAACATAAATTTATATTGTTTGTTAACCTAATTTCAAGTTTTCGTCACATATATAACAGCAGTTTTTTTTTGTATTTCGTATTTTGAAAATATAAATATACACTTACTTACAACTCCTGTCTATATCGATTTTCTTTTCAATAAGTTTTTACATCAAGCACACTGTATTTAGCAGACCAAGTAACATGTATCCTAATTTCATACTCTACTTATACATCTGTTAATTTTACAAATGCTTATTATTAGTAGTATTTTTTTTCTGAATTCCAGTTATATATTAATTGTTTTTCAACTCCTGACATTGTCTATTTGTTTCCATGTGTCTTTGTTTACATTTTGCGTAAAATTTCGTAGATATATTTGGCAAAACAGCAATGTTTATATGCTTGTATGCTAATAAAATGTGTTGTTGTTGTTGTTTAGCGGTTAAGCGATTTCATACAAAAGACCACTCGCATACCGTTTGTGATATTCAAATGAGCACGTGGTAATGTTTGTGATTTTCGATGAAATTAATCCTTTAACAATAGCTGGGGAGGAGTTTGAACTATTCGTGGATCCCGGATCGGTCTATTTCAAAAATAGTTGACAAAAGTAAAATAATCCTTGCGTAACGATTTACCAAATACGTTTAAACCCTGAAACTAGTTAACAGTCATGTAAGCGAACCAGGATCTCTATGACATTCTTATTTAATTCAAACCCTAACAAAACAAATACATGCGGCTATTAGATGTATTGCCGTATGGTATAAATGACTATAACAAAAGTCAACTACTAACTGAAGCACTAATTACTAAACACACGTTTAGATACAAACGTTAACCAAGTTTGTGCAATATGTGTTGCGTTGTTTTAAATACAGTGTAGTTTAATTATTGCTCTTTTACAGGTCTGTTTCAGCGGTGACTGTTTGCCAAGAGTGGACATTTGTGCGGACTGGAATGGAACAACCAGTGTCGTGCCGACGGCCCCTGGCCCCTATGATTGCACCGGCTTGGCAAAAACTAAACTATGAGCATGCTGCCAGGTCATGCTCATTCCCGCCTTGTTGCCGTGAATGTCGAATTAGAAACGGCAAATGCACTTGACAGAAGGCCCTCTTGGACTGTCTCTCTTTCTCTACTGGTTAATTATACTTCTAATAAACATTGTTACTTTTTACCACAAACGTAACAACAGTCAGTAATTAGCCATTTAATTTAATACTGCTTTTCATGTATATACAAGTGACAAACACATACAAATACAGCATGGGTGTTGACACATTAAATAATAAATATTGACATGTTTACAAAAGCAAAGGCGTTGAGTCACAAGTTTTTGCCATCATTAGATGACGACCCTTCCCGAAATTTCCGGACTGGTTTGGTATAACCTAAGAACATGTATGCATAGGCACAAAATTACTGTACAATGAGATACATTAGTATGTGTATGTATATAGAACATGTTGGCATCTGACAAAACGTGTACCAAAAATATTTCGTATTATCAAGAGTACAATACACAATTTAATTATTTCAATTAAAATAAAACAAGAATAAAGGGAAGAATCAACGAATATAAATCAACGCTCCATACTATCCAGCTCAACATTGTTTACATACAGGATAGTTTGCAGCGAAAATATATAATTCTAGCAATAAAAGACGATATTGTATGCTGTGTATAATTATAATCAATTAGCAAATCTATTCGAGTTTTTTATATATATCGTTGAACTTCCAGAAATAAGACCTGAAATTTTATTTTCAGTCTATTCTGGAATACCAAATAATAGTTTATTTGCACTAAGGGGATGAAATGGACGAGTGTTAGTAAAGAACACGAGTCGTTGCTCTGTGTAGAGCGGACATTTGAAAAGGAAATGGTCCGTATCTTTGACGGGACTATTACATGCACATTTTGGATTTTCACGTTGGTGATCAGTGTGTAAATCGGCATTTAAATCACTGCATTGGTTTCTTAACCGTGCGTGTGGAATTTGTTGTTTTCGTTCACCAATAAGAAAAAAAGAAGTAACTGTCGGAGCATTAAACAGTTGTTTGATTGTGGCTTTAAAGCCAGAAAACGTAGATATAGAGCGAGTATCAAAATCTAGATCATTCCAAAGTTTAACCGACGAAAGAATGGCAGAAATCGCCAGTCTGCGGGCAACTGTTGCGTTATCGGCACTGTTATGTAGCAAATAAGGACTGTTGTGTGATGGTGCTGGAAAAAAGATTGTTTAAATAAGGCGGTAAGTCACCTTTGTTGTGTTTATATACTTAAACAAGCTTTTGTATTTTTTGTCTGTCATTGAAAAAAAAACCAACCGATTTATTTTAAAAGAAGAGCAGTTTTAGTGGATCTTATTAAGCCAGTGACAATTCGGCTGCATCAAATTGGATTTTATCTAATAAATCTTTTTCATATTCGTACAATTATCCTATACAAGTATACGCGTTTTTTAAGATAGGTGTTAAGTATGAAACGTATATTTGATTAAGAGTTTCTCGTTTGAGTTTATACTTTAACATTCGCATAGATCGAAGTACTTTTGCAGCCGATTGTGTAATATTTCCAATTTGTTTATGCCATGAACCGTCATCGCTAAGTGTTAGACCGAGATGCTTATGGAATTTTACAAAGCATATTTGTGTTTTGTCGAATACTAAGTTAAGACGGTTTTAGTTTTTCGAAAGGGTAAAACAGATTACTTCCGTCATGGAAGGGTTAAATTCAACAATTCATTTCTTTGCCCATTGATTTATACAGTTAAGGTCATGATTTAACATTCTTTCAATAAGAGCATTGTAACTGGAGTTAGTGAACTGTCGTCAGCAAATAACCGGCTAATGCTTAAAAGTGATTCAGAAATATCTTTAACATATATTAAAAAATAAAGTGGGCCTAATACTGAACCATGTGGAACGCTGGCATTGATATTTTTTAAACGTCAAAATGACGACCCAATAAATACTTTTTGGTACCTTTTTTCCAAATAACTCGACATCCATTCAATAATATTTCCAGAAATTCTGAGTTGTTTACGTTCTTGTATAAGGCCTTTGTGCCAAACTCTATCGAATGCTTTACTTATATCGCAAGAGACAATGCAAGTAATTAGCCACTGAAGAAAACAAATTTTTTAAATAGAGTAAAATTAAAATAACCTGCATTGTATTTGAATCAATTTCATTTCATATAACTTCAGTCTGCATTTAAGGATATAGTAAGTCGGCATTAGTAATATTCTCTAGTAAACTTTAAGTCGAAAAACTTCTGTCAACTTGTGTTTGAAATATTATTTACAAGCTTTTTATTAAATGGGTTTGTGAAAACATGCTTCAAGATATGTACGTATTATTGCTATTATATTTAAATTTGGAATTCATAGTACCTAGATCTTGAGAAAGCTGCTTTATATTAATAAATTACCAATATTATAAACTTGTGTAACATTCATCGTTTATATTTTTTGTGCAGTTGGAAAATAAAATAAATCATTCCGCTTGTAAAAAAATATTTTCTTTCAATGATTATATGGCCATTCCGTTATGCATTTTGATTTTCATTTGTCATCACTGTAAATAGTCAGTAATAAAAAATCTGCGAATAATTGCAGCACACAAGCACATTGTTATGCTTTCTTATACACTATCCCTGCATAAACAGGCTGATTGATTAAAATAGGCTATCGGAAATCAAAAGGCCAAAAAAAGCATGAGGATATTTAACCACACCTGATACATTTTGTCTACTGAAGTATTAAATACGAAATAGCGGACTGTCAGGTTTCGTCTAACTTAAGCATAATTGTATTTATTATATGAAAATCTTTGCAAAGTTGAGGGTATTTAATTGAATCGTATACTTAAATTTGGGCACCAATCACGGTTAGGAAACTTACCGAACCACCTCATTTCAGACGGGTAAACATGTCAGCACATAGATTATCGACATATTCTTTCAATGACTTCAACTTATAAAATCCTACAGCCTTTATTTTTGTATATTATTTAACAAAACTACGATTTAGTGTTCTTTTCTCATTCCTACTGGTAATGACATTGGTTGATTTCTTAAAAGTCACCTTTATCATAAGATAAAAATACAAAATTGGAAAGTCATACGTACTGTTTACAATATTTTTACTCCACCAGACCACCTCGGAAGTCATCACCGGACATTTTCTTAACACCTCGAAATGAGGTGGTCCGGTGAGTCTCCTAGCCGTGCCAATGTGGTGTTAAAGATCCTATATACACTAAGACGTAGTGATTATAGCAATTAGGTGACTACTGAAAATACTTTTTTTGTGTATGCAAAAATGAATGTCTACTAACTCGCCAGCCTTTAGGTCAATGTACACAATGAACACAAAATCACAAGTCTTCGAGAGCGATGTTGGATTGGGTCAAGGGGATATAACTTTTTCAAGTATGTTTTGGTGTCTGGAGTAAAATTGGTTTAAAGATGTGTGCAGATGTGTGTTTCACGTACCAGTCAATTAATCTAATGAAATATGTGCTTGGAAATCTGTGACAAAGTGACAATTACAGGAACACAACCACTCATGTGGGATATTTTAATATTAACAACGAATTCTATTAGCATTTATAAAGAAATATTAACTTGATGTAAGAAGGCTAGTCACTTCGCATTAATGCATATACAAAATAAGAGTACAACAATGAAATGCGACTAATAAAAACAACATTGTCTTTTTTTAACTACAATTTTTGAAACAGATAACTCTAGCAATTATTTAAACAATACACAAAACGCAATATAGGGACGCCGCGGAGGAACAACGTCAATTACGTCATGTTTAGTAACGTACTGTAATTCTTTTTTCAAAATATCGTACTTCGTGGTTAACACAGTGTTAATGGCGCTCAACTCATTTTCTAAAAATAACGACATCCCATATATTTCTGTTTAAAATAGAATGAAAGTTAAGAACAATAATTGCTTTTAAACGCACAAAAAGCTAGTTTTTAATCACCAAATAGTTTGTGTCTTTACAAGCGGAAACTCTAATACATGTATATACGTTGACTTGACAGTTGGTTTAGGTTACACAACACTAATTAACGAAGCAAAAATCGATTAGTACTTGTTGACTTATTTCATATTGAAGTGTTTCCTTCGTCATTTGTACGTTTGTCTGTTTGCTTTCAAGTTTATGGTCACTTTCATCTGCTTATTTGGAAATAATTGATATGAAAGATCGTACATACACACCTTAAGAGAATCATGTGACTATAAGTTATGAGTTCAGGGTAACTGGTGACAGAAGCATCGCATGCAAAACCAATTACATCAGTGTTCACAACTTTTAAAATGCAAACAGATGCATTATTAGTGAGTAGCCAACAATTCATTATATCAATATGATCAAACCACAACTGTGGTTACACATAAATTATCACTACAGGTACTGTGTTTATAACGCTATATCTCGATTAATTTCTACACAGTCGAACGTTACATGTATACATGTTAGAGATATCACATTAAAGATTTCCTGAACACTATGCAAGGTTTCTGCCTGTCACTTTAGGCGCGCAATTATAATTGATATAAAATCTGTGTTCGAACTGATAATCTACGCACAGGATTACAAAAAGAAATTTGCAGACTGTCCCAAAAGATGCATATCCACTCTATTCTTTGAATGTGATACAAGATTTCTCATCCTTTGCCACGACACCCACTTTCGTGAACTTTATCGATCAAAATTTAAGTCATTAACGATATTCTCAAATATTTTTGCACACCAACCGTCATCAAGAAGTATAAAAATCTTATACATCAAAATTGCTATCAAACGTTCAAAAAGAAAAAATAAACCATTACATTTTTGTTATCAGCTTTTGAATAAGAAATGTGAATATAACGACGACCCTTGCTCAATGCATTGCCGATTAGTATGTCTGCAAAAATTCATCAACAAGAGGGCCATGATGGCCCAAAGCGCTCACCTGAGAACTGGCACAGATGAAGGCCATACTGTTGTGACAGGTTTTAACATTAAGTTATCTGAACAATACACATGTTTCCGCAAAGGGGGATAGGATCGGTTTGATTTAAAACATCGGTTAGTGCAATGGGCTAACTAAAGTTTGAGTTGGGCAGTGGATGTGAAGTGTTTTTGCTTATGGTTCTCGAATCATTTTTCTCGATCTTCTTACCTGACCCTTTTTCATTAAGTCAGTGACTATTCTGGAAAATGCAGAAACAGTAGATTTTGTTGTTTTTTCGCAGACAGTTATGGTCATACGCAAACTGTGTAAATGTGGTCAACATTGGATAAAAATCGTGTATGTAAGCCAATCATTGATAACTTGTTGATGTTTTTTTCCACACACAAGGGGCAATAACTCCGGTGTTTCTGGTCCGATCATGCCTATATTCAACTTCACCTGTAATCCGTGTTCATAGACAAACTGTGCACAATTGGTGAAGATTGGATGAAAAATGAAGTCTCTATCTTGAATATTGTCCATTTTTGGATATTTTTTTTACAAACAAATGGCAATAAATCTGGTGTTTCTGGCTCGATTTTGCTTATATACAACTTCACCTTTAATCTTATGGTCATAGACAAACTGTGCAAGATTGGTGAAGATTGGATGAAAAATGAAGTCTCTATCTTGAATAATGTCCATTTTGGTATATTTTTTAATAAACAAAGGGCAATAACTCCGGTGTTTGAAACACGACCTGGGCCATTTTTGGTGTCTGCTGAGATCTGTTGGTCATAAATAAATTGTGAAAGATTGGTTAAAATTGGATGGAAAATAAATTCTATATGTTATTTCGCTCCTTTTATACAGTATTCTTTTATTTTTGGAATTTGTGACACAAAATTGGAAAATTGTCAATTCGTCAATCTGTGAACAGGTCCCTTTAACAGCGTGCATGTTTGAGACACATCGAGTGGCAATCCAAGCAAAGCATTCTAGCCGCTGCACACGCCTCTAGACGTTCGACACTCCTGGCAACATGGCGGGATGAGCTGGGCCTTACAGCAAGTTCGTCGGGCAGTTCTACTCAGCCCTCCGCACGTACAGGGAGGGGCATGTCCCGTGGGCACAACACTGGTTGTTCCACCCCACCCTGCACATATGTCAACGCTTGGTAAGCAGTCACCGTTGAAACAGACCTGTATAAATATAGAGAAAAGTCTGTAGCTTTATTAACTGGAAGAATTGCATATTTATATTTTAAACATAGTCATATAAACATAACTCAAGAATGATACTTATATAATAGTTTGATATGCACATTGGATAATATCTGAGCAACACACGACACTTCATAATGAGCTACCAAAAGATGCATGATTTATTCCAATACATAGAAAATGCATACATAGTCCACAGTCTGGTCGATTCCCTGGCACGGCGTTCCGTCACCCACGTGGAACAGAAAGGCACCAGTGCACGTGCCCGTCGCGCTCTGAGAGGAGCAGGAAACCAGATTGTCATCCCAGCATGCATCAGCGGGAACCATCCTGGTCACGCCGTCAAGACGGGTCGGCTGCAACAAACAAGTCGTATCAGGGTTGTTTTAACTAAAGATAGCAAACATTGAAATGCAGGTAATGTGCATATACACATGTATTCAACATACTTTATTAAGTACACCAGAGCATAAACACACAACTAATTAAAAAAGTTTAGCGTTTGCTTTTTTATTGTCACCATAACGGTATTGAATACCATATGTAAAGCAAACTCGGCTTATTGGTATCAGTAATCCATGCTTATGCATGTATGAGTTAGTTTGGACGACGTCAAATCTGTGAAATGAAATGTGACCCGATAAAGTGCTGTCCCGAAATGAAGTACACACATACATACCAATGGATTGCAGGATGCATCGAAGGCGAAGCCAGCTCCACTAAACTCGTAGGAACATTGCTCATCGAGAGAGTACTCGTCGCCACGT
The DNA here is from genome assembly GCA_027627225.1 of Congeria kusceri. Classification (NCBI taxonomy): domain Eukaryota; kingdom Metazoa; phylum Mollusca; class Bivalvia; order Myida; family Dreissenidae; genus Congeria; species Congeria kusceri. The sequence continues at coordinate 31,133,461 of CM051032.1, read as the reverse complement.
GCTCCGCTGCAAAACTGGCTGCGGAAGTCGTCGGCTGTGGCGGCAGTTGCACCCGGTGACAGACAGTGTCTTCCGGCGTTGCTGCAATGAAGCGGTGTATGTGACATACTTGTGAACATATCTATAATGCGTATGCAACCTGGCAGATAAAAGTGTATTTATAAACTGTGATCAGTCGATTTTCCGAATTCGCCAAGGCTGCCTTGTAACTTATGATTATCAGGGGTTCCGATTACTCCAGAGCAAAGTCATTGTAGTAGTGTGGCACTGTGGGGTTTGAACTTCTTAAGATAGTTCTACACATCGAGTAATAAACAATCGGTTGCTGCACATGAACAATTAAAATTTAAGTACTTCTGTGGGTTTAATGAGAGTTTGGTCCCAAGACTATCAATATTCATAATATTCATCGTAGTCTAATTATGCTAAACGAACAAATAATATTTAGTGTAAAATAATCATTAAGCCTTTGCATTGGCCAATATTGTAAGCTGGCACTAAACTTGAGATTGGGAACTTTCGATGGAATTTACCCTGTATGGGTTACGATACTCCACTCCACCATGACTCTTGGGTAATACTGAAGCTTGGCTTACCTCATGGCCGTGAGATGCGATATGAAGGCGTTCACGGCACACGTAGAAAACGTCCAGTACGAATCCTCGGTAGTGGCAGAAGGACTCACGACGTAGGCGGCCATAATGTACCCAGAAGTAGGACACGAGCTCGAGGAGCCGGAGCCATCGTGGTTGGCACTGAGGCTATTAAGTAGCACATAGTCACACACACACATACATACACACACTATTGCTTCTTTATTTGGCGTAAAATATGTTTGTTTCAAGTTACATGTCCACAAAATAAGGGAAGGTAGGTAGGGATTTATTCTTTTTATTATTATTTTATTTGGTAAATGGTCAACTCGAAGATTCTGCAACTGAATAAATATTCAAAACATGTCGGTAATGTCATTAAACATTGTTTCGAAGTAATGCTATCAAAACAAAAAGACGCGTTTAAAAAAAAAAAATAATTATTGGAAAAAAGTAAATAAAACAAAAACAATATCTGACAACCTCAATAAAATGTTTTAGGGTCGGTGCAATTTTAGTATAGGTCGGGTAACCGGAAACAAACTTTTTTTACACATTTCTGTCTTGTAACATGTAAATAACAAACATGACATTAGCAACATACTATGATGTACTGCTAGGGTCTTTAATAGTTGACCATGCATCATGCAGCATCTTCCTCAATATTTTAACATGAACACGCAAATAAATATTTAGAAACATATGTAGCATCTACCTGAATCATGCAGCATCTGTCGCAGTCATGCAGCATCTACCTGCATCATGCAGCATCTACCTAAATATTTTAGCATGATACAGGAACATGCACATATATATAATCGTACAGCATCTGACGGCATCTACCTGAATAATGCTGCACGATTCAGAATGATGCTGAATGTTTCAGGTAGATGCTGGATGTTTCAGGTAGATGCTGCACGATTCAGGTAGATGCTGCACGATTCAGGTATATGCTGCACGATTCAGGTAGATATTGTATGTTTCAGGTAGATGCTGCATGTTTCAGGTAGATGCTGCATGATTCAGGTAACTGCTGCATGTTTCAGGTAGATGCTGAATGTTTCAGGTAGATGCTGCACGATTCAGGTAGATGCTGCATGTTTCAGGTAGATGCTGCATGTTTCGGGTAAATACTGCACGATTCAGGTAGATGCTGAATGTTTCAGGTAGATGCTGAATGTTTTAGGTAGATGCTGTATGTTTCGAGTAAATACTGCACGATTCAGGTAGATGCTGCACGATTCAGGTAGATCCTGCATGTTTCAGTTAGATGCTGCATGTTTCGGGTAAATACTGCACGATTCAGGTAGATGCTGAGTGTTTCAGGTAGATGATGAATGGTTTAGGTAGATGCTGGATGTTTCGGGTTGTTGCTGCATAATGCTGCATGATACATGGTCAACAATTAAAGACGTTAGCAGTACATCATAGTCAAGCTGCCTTCAGTCTTAATGTATTGTAGTTCTAGCATAGCATTTGAAAAAAATTTGTCTCCACATGCGCATTGTGTAGCAGTATGTTTTTTAATTATATTTTTGTACTTACACACTGTAGAATAGACTAGATTTTACTAGGGAGACTACATAGAGTTACCAATAAAACATTATGGACCAACTTTGTAAATGTTTCTATGCTCACTGTCTTGAAGAGCGTACTTTAATGTAAATAAACACTCTACATCAAAACACACATTATACTGACGTGCTCTACTTGTAATATTTCATTCCCTCGGTAATGTGTACTAACGCTTGGGGAGTCAATGTATTAGAAGTCCATGCTGCGATATATAGCCATTCAGAAAGCTATGACTGAATGGTTTGACGGAGATGCCTTGAAAACCAAACATATACTGTCTACGTTTTTTGCCGGAGAAAGACTTAAGGGCACTAACAAGGGTATACTCTTTAATCTAAATATTAACAGTTTAATGATGAGATAACAAACTTATACACATTTTTATAAAATAAATGTAATTTGAATTGAAGTTCAGTTCTGTGTTTACATTTTCAACACTACGAAATTACCCGAAGTTCCTCGTGTTTTATGTAGAATATTGTGCAGCTCGTCGAATGTTAACGGTGAATAGTAGGATTTAATCCGCATCGCCACGAAACTCGGCACTAAATATTAGGGTTTGTCAACAGTTTTACTTGGAGGATCAGTGTTTTTGCAATAAACAGTTATCCATCAAACAAAATGTTTGTGACGCAGGTTATATAGTTAACAAAACCAATTGATAACCGTTTTATTGTATAGTCTGAATGTGGCCATGTTCACCATTTGTGCGGTGTTAAGTAGGCGTTGATATAAATAAACGTAAAGCAATTGGCGGATCGCTATTGGATTTATAACTACGCCTACACAGGTCAATCTCCGACATACACTGTTTACAGGATACAAATGTTTTTACAAGACATCTCCGTCAAGCATTGAAGTCCCGACTTTCAGAAAGGCTCGGCGCATTGGCGCTCAAATCCAGACGATCGTTCAATTACTCTAAGTCTTTTGGCATACTCTACGCGCGCTTGTCCAAGCTCGTGTGCAAACTCCTACACGGTATCGACTGCAATACCATGGTTCGTATTCATCAACTCATTCTTACATTTAAGAATAAAAACAAACTTAGCATCAAGAAAACATACGTGTGTGTTCGCAAATATACTGGTTAGCATTTTTTCCTATTTTATTAAAAAACTGTTGTAAATAAATAATGATGTACTTAGAGTTAATAACAAGCATGATACATAATATACTCACGCATGACCAAGCTCGTGGGCAAAGATTGACACGGCTTCATATATTTTATCTTCTGTAACCGACACCATATATCCGCGGTAGATGTCAATCTCGCAAACTGTCCCGACATATGCGACTCCTGAAATACGACAGTGACATATTGCTAATCTGTATCGCGGGAACTACGTTTTTACTTTGCAGGCCACGAGTCAGTAAATCAATGTATTAATGCGCTCCAAGAAGCAGTGAGGTTTATTGTTATCAATACTTCTTCAGTGAATAGATGACAAGAAATAGATCCGACACTAACACATTTTTATTTAATCCTTTCATTCCACATCTACAAAGTACATCCATGTTATGGCTATAAACACATTGTGCTGTTTACTGGTTAGCTGCCGAACTCCTCGCAGCAATTACTTTCCCTTTCGATTAAAGGTAACCACTCCCGTCACAAGTAAAATCCGTCCAGATCCGGAAGGAATACGTGTTTGTAACTTTACTCATTTAATGCAACTCAGTGCAATGTTCTACATAATTGGACTTTTTGTATATCGTTTGCAGTCAATAATGAAAAAAAGAAAAGAACTAATTTAAACCATAAATAACAGTTAGTAGATTGTAATCGATCATCACCATGTGGTTTGGTATGATGACACAGATTTGATTAGAGCTATGCTCGGAACCAGACAAATCTCTGCGCGGAGGCTGGTTAGCTGCGCATAACATAGCTTTGCGTAAGTTTACAAAACTATATTGGGTCAGTGATAGTCACGCGCGTACGTAGTGTATCAAGATTATTTCAGGAGTGGAACTACGCTTTCTTGCCAATTTAATCGTCAAACGGAAACTATGATGTTAATGTGGTCTCGAAAAAAATGACGATTATTCTTGATGAGTTTTTTTCGGCGTAGCTGTCTTACCAACTTTTGACCTTCTCAATATCAAATCAAATTTTGCCAAAATTTCCCGCGAGTAGTTCGGAATGAATACATCCTAATATTGCATCGGCTAAAATTAAAATCAAAACGTTGACAGCGTAGATAGACTGTTGGCGACAAAAGAAACTAAAATCATCGGAATTATGAGAGCATTTTTGCTAAAAAGGAAACATTTGTTTGAATGAAGTTTCCCACTTTTAAACTTGATAATATGGCTTCTTATTTTATGGTATACGACATCGTAATAAAAATTTATTTGTAAGTAACCAACACATATTTTTAAGCTAATTATATAATGCAAATGGAATTACTAACATGACAGTTAACAAGTCAATCTGCAACACTCCATGCAGCTTAACCGATAAAGCGTGTCAGTTAGGAGCATCGATTGTTAGTGACTCGTAGCCTACTGAGTCAAATGTAGGTTATACGATGCGTGCTCTCGATTTTCCATACTACATTTTACAATTATTTCATTGCAGTAATTTCATTGTCAAAATATTCAGAATAATAATCGGTTACAAGAAATAACACTTCCACAACGAGTCAAAAATAACCGATGTAGCGCATTAATTTAGTGGTCTTATTCCAGGACACCCAGGTGAATATTTCGGTCACATTCAAGTAAATAACGAAAATAGGGGTGTCATTAATTTGACGTAACATTTTTAATAAATTGACTTTTGTAGAAACTGTAATTGCAATAAATCACATGATATACACATTAAAATAGACATGACATACATTATCCTAAATAAATAAAAGGTAAGACAACATTCGGGAATATTTGCTGTTTTGAAGAAGGGCCCTTTCAGATTTCGATTTACTGACTCGTAGCCTGCAAAGAAAGGAAGTAGTTTTCCGCGATACCTGTTTTGGAAATTACCCTCTCAAAAGACCGTTGGCTTCCGCCAACAGTCTAAAAGTATTCGCACTACACTGGCCATAATAAAATGGATGATGTTATTTTATTGCTGTATATCTAAGATGTCAACATTAAAACTGAAATTAAAAAAGGTTTTCATAACCTTTCAAACGGTGAGCGAGTCCCTTTAAGTGGGGTTATGTATTTATCTTTTAAAATGTTCAAAAAGTCTTTAATATGGCAGTTTACTTTAGAAAAACACAAAACTTGTCTTCACATATGTACACATTCTAAAAGGCTCCAGTAGTGAACATGCTATTGATTGTGCCAAATTGCCTCCCTTTAAATAAAATGTTTGGAGAAGAGTAAAGTAGTGTAATACTCTGAAGTCCACATAACGACGTTATTTTTGTACCAAAGATATATATCTGTTATAAAGAAAATACGTCGTTTGCTCATTATTTATCAATGAATCTGACGTCATATTAAACTGTATGGTTTATTGACGTCACTGAAACGCACGTGTGAATGTACTCTGCGGAAAGATGGGTATAGTAGAGATCAATATAGTTTTCATTCATGACCTTTAAAATAAGACTTATTTTGAAGATCATGTTAGAATCGAAATAATAGTTTTCTATGATAATTTGTTGTGGAAACCCCACGGTAAGGAGTATAGATGCGTGCTATAAATCACTCGTGCTTAGCACTCGTGATTTAATTCCTACGCATCTATACTCCTTACCGTGGGTTATTCAACATCTAAGTATGCTAGAAAAACGTTATTTCATAAGTATTTAGTGCCGTATAGATTTACTCAGAAATCAGACATCTAAGCTTCGTCAGGTTTAACTATTTTTCTAGAGCATTTAATTTACATTCTTTACAATCATAAATTATGCCCACGGACGCCGAAAATATTTGTACAAACATGATCGCTACTTACGATTTACACAAAATACTTTGTGAAATCGTCGTATAAATCGTATTCAATTATAAGCGCGATACTTTTGTTTCAAGTTTTAAGCTGGTTTTAACATTTGACTGAAACACCATCTTCAACGAGTCCAATACCAGCTTATACAAATGTATCGAATGTAGTGAAGCTAATTACAAGTTCGAATTTTATTTTTGTAAAAGTGACATTACAGAAATGTGCGTTTTTGGTAGTTACATGTATGCCTAAACGGTAAAAACATGGGTAAAAACATTACTTTTTGTATAGAACACGATCAAATACTGTCATTCACTGTATATTTCATTGAAAAATAGAAGTTGAATAAGCTCGCATTTTCCTTGAATCCGGTATTCCCGATTTAAAAATACCGCGGCTTTCCTCAATACAAGCACCTGATTTAAGTGTACGCATTAACAAAACGAAACTGTCACGTGATTATTTTAAATATAAACGGCGATGTTTTAAAATTACTCGATGGGTTAGAGCGTCTTCAGACGCTATAGATTTTAGGACGATTAAAAGGAGGAAAACTACATAAAATCATTGTTACTCGAAGATTTTCAATACATACCTTCGGCCTCTGTTGACATCACTCTCCTCAGGGTGCAATATTTACTGCCTATGATATTTATATAATATAATATTAATATAAGTACTTGATATTAATATTTTACAGTATATGAAACAGTCAGCTGGAATAAAGATCTGAAACAATAACTTATATTAAATACCTAGGAGACCCGTTCCAGAAGAACTAGCAATGTCATATCTGAAATAAAATAAAGTTGTTGATATGAGTTATTATCTTACATCAAAATACGTATTAATTTTCATATGTCAAATATATTATTACATTTTATATTCGTAGTCACAAACGTCACAGTTTAAAGGGATTTGTTCACAGTGTCATTTAATGTTAACTGCAAAAACTAAAGCATTTGGACTAAAAAATTCAAATATTGTATCAGGAAAAAACAACAAAAAACAGATATGACTATACCGGGATTCGAGTCTACGACGTCTGAAGTAAAAGTATGTCACCCTAACAACTCGGCCAGGCGAAAAGAACAGGAGTGTTCCTCTTATTCAATCAGTTTGCGTTACAAACACTTAATTTATTATCCATTTTCAACTGATGATTAATTATTAACTACACGCTATTTCCGTGTTATGAGCATTACACTGCTTCTCACTATATACTAGTCGTTTTTTTTTCTAAAATTTGGGACACACTGAAAATGGTCAATTTGCCAACCAATGTTGTGAATCGGTCCCTTTATTCACACATTGTGTAAAGGAATATCAATGGCAACAGGTCAGTACGAAAATGGAGATCATGCTGTGGATCTTTCTTCCGTAAAATACGACATGGGGAGGGAGTGACAAGTCAAAAACGCGCGAAGGACAATACATACTCGATTGAGGCAATTCGAATCACTCACCCTGATAGAAACGCAAAATGGTCAAACTGCGGCAAAGTTTTCCAGTGGTACTCCAGATAGGTTCGCAGGGTATCCAGCAGTGGTAGACAGTTGCTGCCACAAGAATCTGTGGCCGGCAAGACGCCCGCAGAGGTGGGGTATAGGAATGGCCATTCCGCGTTACCCTAAAATGATGCATTCTCTTTTGAGATGTTATCGTATTAATGTACTTCATGTTAGGCCTTTCGCAGTACTAATCATACTGTATTGCCGTGCTTGGTTATACTATATGGCCGTGCTTGGTTATACTATATTGCCGTGCTTGGTTATACTATATTGCCGTGCTTGGTTATACTATATTGCCGTGCTTGGTTTAAAACTTAAAAAAAAATCACGAGTTACCAATAGCAGGCTGCTGTTTTGCACGTGATCATTTATATGTTAGTGTTTTGTTGCTGTTCTGTAATTTAGTATTAAAAGGTATATAAATTGTTCTGGTAATGCAAAGTTGAAACATTTTCATTGCCTGAAACTTTGAACAAATAGTCCGAATTGATGATGTCCGTTCAGTAACAATGCATTAATTAAATTGTTTGTGTTAAGGCTGTGCAAGGAGTTTCATTGCTCTTTATTTCAAATATTCTTAAAGAGTTTACATAATTACACAGTTATTAGCTAATTGCAAAACCTCCTCAGAAATGAACTTGTATAAAAGATCAGTAAAAAGCTGATGCAGGCAATTTTTGGAAGTACTTTGTATACTTTGAAACAAAATATCAACGTCATTCAGGTAATAAACTATAATTCATGTAATTCCAATTTAAATGTTCTCATTGAGCATGATAGTATAGCGAATAGCACAATTTGTAGGCATACAGTGCGCGATGTAATTCGTATTGTATTCATTTTTATCCAATTTGATGAAACTATTGAAACAAATGGTGGTGGATAAGCTAAGGGATAGTTTCACAGTTTAGGGTTGGAAAATATTTCTCAAAAAAGGAATTTTAAAATAGAAATTTGTAGAATCTATCAAAACGTTTTGTCTGTTTTGCTGTTTAGGTTGATATTTATTATGCCTTTTTGTGTAAACGACTACTTGGGTATGTCTAAAAGGTAGCAAATGTTTCTCGAAAAATAGCAGTTATTCGTCAAACGTTTAACTTTACACAAGCAATGAGCTTTCCAACTGTTGAAATATTAACAATAAATGTATTACAGAACAGGAAAAAGTCAGTTTTAGAAAATTATTTCTTACAGCCAAACACTGGGAAACTGTCCCTTTAAAATCGATTATAATTATACAACTAAAAAAGGTTAGCGAAATAGCAACACATCCACTTACTGCTGGATACAGCATGGTCACCCCATAGACAACCAGTTCAAACTGTCCATCACTTCTGTCATATACGCTTCGATATATACCATTGACCTTAAAAGAGAGTATGGTGACCTTACATGGTACTATTTGATAACATGACACTGGTGGGACCTATTTATGTATTATAATTTATAACTCAATAGTTTATGCTTGTCTATGGATAAAGACTTTATCGTGATAATGCCATTGTCTTATAAATTATTATGTTAGAACAGCGCTAGTATACAATTTAATTTTTGATTGAAGTAAACATCATTCTAACGTGATACTCGCTAATTTTTCTATATAGCGGAGAATAGTAAATTGCAAAAATAATTGTAAAATGATGTTAGAATCGAAATAATTATTCGCGTTATCTTTGTTTATCGGCCAATACACACTCTTTGCCGTTCTGAAGCGGGGCTATTAAACCACTCGGGCTTACGCCCTCATGGTTTAATTCCTACGCATTCAAACTCCATATCGTTGTATTATTGGCAGATAAACAACGATAAAAATTATTTGTAAAATACATCATAAAACTGCTCTAAAACGTCAAGACGAGGGAGACTATACCTCGGTCAGGAACAATGTCATGTACAGTGCAGCCTCGTCCAATGCCTCAGCCTCCGTGGCATGTCTGCTCTTGAACCTGGCCAAGTGAGACGAAATCAAACCATTAATTCCATACAACCATCAGTACATTAATGAAGTATGCCCCTTTGTATAGATCTTACATTGTATAGATGTTAGCAGGCGTTAATCTAAGTGGAATATCCAGTCATTGACAACAGTTAATGAATCAAGAGTACGCAGTATTTGTGCGGATCGTAATATGTTTGTCGAGCACTGGAAAATAGTCTATGAAAAATACATTTCATATAATTAGAAAGGATGTTTAAATAAAGAGTGGCAAACAGTTTAGAAATGCCAATGTGACTATTAATTTAACAATTCATAAACATAACCAGTTATTCGTGTTGCATTACAACTATCCGACAACCATGAAATTATTTCAACTTTCAGCAATAAATGTCCTATTTATTTCAGTCCACGCTAACCGCTTAACCAGAAAAATTAAATTATACACTAAAACCCCGCTTTACGACCACCTCGATTTTACGACCACCCGCTAAAGCGGACACTTTTTAAAAGACCCGATTGTTTTCCTATATATTTCAATGGCCGCAAACCCCTATTATACGGGCACCCCGCTATTCCGTATTACGACCACTAATACCAGACCGAAAGTACCAAATAATGCTCAAAATAACCCCGTTATTGCGACCACTGTCATTTGGTCGTGGCACTTAACATCATCAATTAACAACATATGCCGTGGAGATAACATAATGCTTTGCGGTATAAAAGGAGCGTGTGAAAATCAATGTTACCGATGTGTACATAAGGGATTAGCACATCGACTGTGTATCAGATTACGTTAATTGACACTAGCAGACAGTTAGTGGGTAACACTGATGAATACTGAACCTTAAATGGCCTTGTTAATCAAATTTTAATTAATTTCCGAGTAAATGTAAAGTTCATATCCCTACCTATAAGTTACAAAATCTGCTTTTAATAAAGCATTTATTGAACACAAATTGGAATTTTCGTTTTCATTCATTATTCATTTATATTTTCATTAAAACTTTAAATTACACAGACGTTTTAATGTACTGACTCGGTGATACCTCGATATTACGACCACCCCGCTATTAAGACCCCCAAGTTGTCGTATTAGCGGGGTTTTACTGTATATACCCACCATGAAAGCCATTGCTGATCAACCATCATGATGAGTTCAATGACGTTCATTGTATTGTAGTCAAACACCGTTGGAATTGACGTACGTCGTTTCTTACGTCCGGTCTGATCTTGAGAAGAGGCGTTTAAACCTAGACGTACACAATTATATTTTAAAAACATAGTTTCTATATAAATGTATAATCGCTCGAAAAAAAGGAGAAACAGGCATTAAGAAGCAATGCAGATGTTAGTTACATGACTGTATTTATAGTAGTTCACATAAGAGTATTTATTCTTGGACACAGATAAGTACATGATTGTATGCATACTTAAAACTTCATTGCATTACAGTTGTTAGCCAACACATGGCACCAAACAAAACGACATACTATTCTAGCATCAAGTAACATTTTGTGTAATAATTATGTAGAATTATTATCGTACATAACAGCATGCTTGCATTTTATTTTGTCGCATCAATAATCAATACAAAACAAAATTACCAATAACTTTATATTGACCACACTGTTAACACACATGCTAGATTAAGGATTTGTAACATGATTATTGTTTCCTTGAATTTCAAGACACATACCACATATCCGAAATCATATGACAAGAACGAATTGAATGTATCAACATAATTAAATATAGTTTAAACAAAAATAATTAAATATATATAGACTGCATTATACATAAATATATTTTGAATAAAGTAAACACAATCTGTAACAATTATATGAAATGCCAAACTCATCACAAACGTCTCCCCTATTTTGTTGCATTTTATCAGTATTACACAAAAAGGGAAATCACTCTGAGAAGTTTGGGAAAATGTAAACACACTTTAAAAAATTAGGGTTGCATTTAAAGTACAATTAAGGCGAGTTTGTGTTAATATTCCGAAATTATATTTATATATTATTTTGACTTAATATAGATCACACTAATAATATTTTAAACTACCTTTCTAATTATTATCGGTACCTTTCGTATTTCTTTTTTTTATTTTGCAGGGTAATTTCCCTTTAATTGAATATAAGATATTCACCTGTCGGTTCCGTGGTGCTACAACCATATTTCAATATTGTAACGGATTGTATTGTAATATGTGTATTTCCATATTATGTTGCAATGCAATCATTATACATATGCCGACAATATATTGTCACTATCTATACTAAAAAACAAATACTATTGCAATACAGTTTTTGCCGCCATACTAATCCATAGTGCATTTAGCACAGGTCTTCATTATATTCATATTGCTTGTTTAAATCTAAATGAGAAAAAATAAAGGTACACTTACTGAGCACTTGTTCCCAATCGCCTTCTGGGTCCTTCACGTCCCACGACGTAATTGTGCCATCGATGATCCAGCTCTTCCTACCTCCTGTTTTACTGCTCCCAATCTTAAAATGTAAAGTCAGTGTATCATGTGACTTATATGTATTTAAAGTTGTTAGGCTCCCAAGCTTATTTCTATGACATATGTCTCTTCATAGTTATATCTCCACCATATATGTTACACTACTCTATACTTATCCTGTTTAGCACAATATGATTACGCCATCTCCATCTCCAACGTGTTTTACAGTTTTTCCTAATTGTATGCTCCATAATCAACCAAACATTGTATGCATGTACTTGTTTATTTATTTCAGTTCTATGCTCTGTCCTGCCATATTGCTTTATGTAAATATGTTGTCCCCATGGGTATCTGGACCTAATGGAACTTATGAAATCTAAACTAAACTATCAGTATGTGTGGATTGTGCCCTTCAGTGAAAATGGTTTTAAACTTAATGATTTTACATATTATCACTCTTAAAACAAATAAATAAGCAATTGCCTGAAACAATTATATCAGCGAATGTACCCACTACGTTAGAAAAAAGGTGATACGTCTTTAAATATCAATGATGCGACCACCAAGTGACAATAGTAATGCAAAGGGATATTTGTCGTGCTATATACCGTCCCGGTAGACGTATTATTGTGATACTAAACTGTTTGTGGAAAATCGACAGAAACTAAATTTATACACATTTTTCCATATGAATGTACAAAGTATTACTTTACACATTTTTTTTTTTTTTTCTCATTTATTTCTCAATCATTTTTATAATATAATATACATCGACATCTATCGGTAAATGGTACATGAGAATGTATCTGAGAGTATGCACTTTTGTGTACCTTTAACACATAGCAAATGTTTAGCGCATGCGTGAAACATTTTCAAATTATTGAGTTATATATCTTGAGAAAAGGTTAAATAAAAGAAAATACTTTTTTAACTATGTGTACTTTTAATCAAAAACAAGTATTTTATTTTCGTTTGAGATGGATTTTTCATTTAATTGTTTTGCCATAAATGTGTCTATATAGTATAAATGATGGTTCGTAAAATTATAAATCACCTGAATTGATCCCATTTTTTTTGGTGTTGTTCATATTTATTTTTTATGAGAGCCATCTCAGATTCAATTTTTATTCTATTATTTAGGTATTCAATAAAGTATGCAAAGGTTGGTATGCATTTTTTGTATTTCATTTTAAATATAAATGATTTTAATAGGATAATAATGAAGTTAAATACATCTGAGTGTAATTTATTTTCAGTGCATCCAAAGAAAGCATTGGTTTTATTTATTTTAATTGATATGTTTTTATTAACAAGAAATGTTTCCATCTTTTTCCATATTATTTGAACATGTTGGCACTCCCAAAACAAGTGGTCTATTGTTTCAATATGCGATTGACAGAAATCACATAAAGTACTGTTGTTAAGTTTGCATTTAAAAAGATATATATTTGTAGGGACAATTCGCATAATAAATTTGTATTGAAAGCTTCGTAAAGACATGTCGATGGTTGAAAAATGGGGCACAATATAGATTTTTTTCCAAATGGTCACGTCTATATCAGTAAGATGTTTGTTCCATTTATTTTCAATATTTTTATTTTCCTCGTTTTGCAATTGAATATTGTATATAAATTTATTCACGTATTTTGTTTTAGATACTGCTTTTGACAAAGTTTCTTCTGGTTGATTGATATTCATCTCTTGAATGGTTTCTTCGGTTTTATATTTTGTTGGAATAGACGTTAATAAAGTGTTGAATTTCATAACATCGTTGGTATTGATGTCGTATAGGTATTTAATGCTTTCAAAGTTATACATCATTTTATTTCTGAAGTCATAAAGTTGATATATGTATTTTACACCTTTGTCATACCATTCGCGGTAAAATAATGTTTTGCCGTTGGCAGTTATTGACTTGTTATTCCATATTATTTCCTTTTTGACGTGTTTTTGTGAATGTTGTGATTTGTATATTTCATTTGTAGAAGACCACGATGATATAACATCATGGAGAAACGTGTTTCCCCTGCTTATTTCTGTTATAATGTTTTCACTGAGTTCACTGTCAAAAATTAGATTGTTTCCATATTTGTGTAATTTTAAGTCCCATAAAAGTTTCCATTTACCACAGTTTTCTGAGTCTAAGTATCTTTTTATCCAACTACTTTTTATTGAAGTTAAGAAATTTTTAATGTTTGTAAGGTTTAAACCGCCATTTTCATACTTTTGATATAGTATTTTTCTTTTAATTTTGTCCGGCTTGTTGTCCCATATAAAGTTAAATATACTGTTTGTTATATTATTCAGTATTACGCTAGAAGGATTCGGTAGAACTGAAAAGGGGTAGATTACTTTTGGCAACGCAAACGTTTTAATTACAGTGATTTTGCCCATTAGGGTTAGTTTCCTGTGTTGCCATTGTTTTAAACATGTGTTAAACTCATTTAGTTTTGGGATTAAATTATTTTGTACATTCAATTCACTTTGGTTGCAAAAACTTATTCCTAAAGTTTTTGCTTCTTGAGATGTCCAAATAAAAGGTATTTCATTGCAGAATTTAATGTTTGTTTTATTCAAGGATCCAATTCGTAATATCGTTGATTTCGCGGTATTAAGATTAAGGCCTGATACATTTTTGAATTCAGCCAGGGTCTCTACTAATGTTTTGAATGAATGCTCGCATCCATTAATAAAAAAAGTTGCGTCATCAGCGAAGAAAGTTTGTTTTATTTCGTTTTCAGATACTTTTATGCCCTTAATTTTGCTATTTTGTTCAGTATAGTTTGACAATAGTTGCAAACATATTATAAATAATGTTGATGACAGGGGACAGCCTTGTCTGACTCCTTTTTTTATTTCAAAACTATCTGTAAGATGCCCATTGTTTATGATTAAGCTTTTTATGTTAGTGTAAAATACTTTGACCCACTGGATAAGGTTTGACCCAAAATTTAATTTTTGAAGACATTTCATTATAAATTTATGGTTTAAGCTGTCAAAAGCTTTTTCAAAATCTGCAAAGAATAACAGTCCGGGTTTTTGTGTTGCATTTAAATATTCTATTACATCAAATATCAATCGGACATTTTCTCCAATGTATCGATTTTTCATAAATCCTGTTTGGTCAAAGGATATAATTTGAGGTAAGCATTTTTTAATTCGGTTTGCGATGGCTTTTGTAGCAATTTTATAGTCTGTATTTAATAAACTTATAGGTCTCCAGTTTGCGAGATAATCTAGATCTTTTCCTTGTTTTGGTAGCAGTGTAATTATGCTTTGTTTTTGCAACTCAGTGAGCTCGCCTTTATCAAATGAATAATTAATTGAATTTATATAATAGGGTTTTAGTGTATTCCAAAAGATTTTATAAAACTCGACAGTTAAGCCATCTGAACCTGGACTTTTATTGTTACTCATTTCTAACAGTGCAATACCGCATTCATATTCGTTAAGTTTTCCTTCACACGATTGTTTGCTTTCGTTAGTTAATATTTTAATTGGAGTGCTGAAAAAAATGTTGTCATCGTTTATTTCTTCTGACAAATCACTTTTAAAGAGGTTTTTATAGTACCTAACTTCTGCCTCCAAAATTTCATCTCTTGTTTCAAGTGTTTTACCATTTTCGATGAGTTTATTAATTGCCTTTTTTTCAGCATTTTTCTTCTCCAAGTTTGCAAAATAAGCTGTATTATGTTCATTGTTTTCTATTCTGATAGCTTTAGATCTTAGTATGGAACCATTTATTTTTGTTTCATAAATTTGTTCTAGGTTCAGCTTTTTTTGTTTAATTAATTCTGATAGCTCATCGTTATTATTATTTTTATTATTATTATTATTATTATTATTATTATTATTACTACTACTACTATTACTACTAGTGTTATTATTATTATTATTATTGTTATTATTATTATTATTATTATTATTATTATTATTGCAAATTTGTTGTTTTTCGAGCAGGCGAATTTCATTTTCTAGTTTATTTTCTTCTATTTTGTTTTGTTTCTTTTTGTAAGATGTGTATTTGATGGTTTCATTTCGTACGGTACCTTTTATTATTTCCCAAAGTGTATTAGGATTTGAGTCTGAGTTAAAGTTTACCATATCATGTATGCTTAATTTAATCTTTTCTTGATATTCAGTATCTAATAAAATAGAGTTATTTAATTTGAAATAGCCTGGCCCTTTTCCTAATAGAGATTCGTTAATTGATATATATACTAGAGAGTGATCTGTTTTATATCCAGGTTTAATGTTACATATATTAATTAAATTACACAAGTTATCTGATATCAGGAAATAATCTAATCTACAATGTATTGGTGGTTTTGAATTTGAATGCCAGGTATATTGTAATTTTTCTGGGTGTTTAGTTCTCCAAATATCTGTAAGTTCACATGATAATAAAGTATTTAAAAGAATTTTTCTGCACTTTGGATGTGTTTTATTACTTCCATTCTTTTTATCTATATTTGTGTTTAAGACAGTATTGAAGTCTCCTCCTATGATGTATGATTTATCATTGTTCAATAGGAGATAATTTTGTAGTGCATCAAAAACTGCTATGTCGTCAGAGTTTGATCCGTAAACATTTATAATTGTGATGGGTTTATTTTGAATTTTTATATCGGCAGAAAGTAACCGACCTACTATAATTTCTCTGCTTTGAATAATTTCTATATTACTTTTAGGATGAATAAAAATGCCAACCCCTTCGCTATTTGTTTTATTTCCACTATAAACGAATTTTCCAGGCCAATCATGTTTCCATTTTTCCAAATTATCTTTTGATAGATGTGTCTCTTGTAGCATGTATATTGAGTGATTTAACCCTTTGAGCCATTCAAAAATTTGTAATCTTTTTTGTTTATTGCTTAAACCGCGAACATTTACTGTTGATATTAAGGTTTCCATAGATGAATGTTTATAGGGTGTTCATAGTATTTATGGCAAAACAATTGTTCTATTAACGCATAATGAGTTTTGTTATTGAGAAAGAAAAAAATCATTTTGGATTGTGGTCTTAAAAAACGTAGATCGTCTGATTTGGTAAAATGCAATATTTACTGGCGCAAAAATTTATTGTTTTACAATTGTTCGAAAAATACACGTGGACTTTTTTTAAGATTATATAAGGAAGTTAAATTTTTTTATGAAATAGAGATAGAGATTCTTGTAGTTAGCAATAAAACAATAAAAGAGAGAAAAAACAACAACAACAACATATTAATTAGACAAAATAAGAGAAAAAAAAAAACAACAACAAGATTGAGCATTGGAACACATTTAAATATCCCTTTGTCCTTGACTAAATACGAAAACAAAAGTGGACAAAGAAATATTATGTGTTATGCTAAAAATTAACATGCCTATCTATACCTATTTTACACTCATTTCTTGTTAAAAGTTTTTTTTTTTTTTTTAGAATTATGCTATAAATTTATCCAAGAAAGGAATGTCTAGGTAATAAAATGTCTAGGTTAAATTTTTATATGAAATAGAGATAGAGATTCTTGTAGTTAACCAAAAAACAATAAAAAGAGAAAAAACAACAACAACAACATACTAATTAGACCAAATAAGAGAAAAAAACAACAACAACAAAAAATGAGCATTGGAACACATTTAAGTATCCCTTTGTCCTTGACAAAATACGAAAACAAAAGCGGACAAAGAAATATAATGTGTTATGCTAAAAATTAACATGCCTATCTATACCTATTTTACACTCATTTCTGTTAAAAGTTTTTATTTTAGAATTATGCTATAAATTTATCCAAGAAAGGAATGTCTAGGTAATAAAAGGTTTAAGCTGACATATAATTTAGATATGTAGCTATTATATTTGATAGTGCACATTACACTTTATGCTATGGGTTAAATTATATCATATAGTTGCATTAATATAAATATAAGGGAAAGGTGTTTAATCGGTTATTCGTATCTGTAAACAATTAATTTACTTAAAATTTATAAAAGTATTTAATTTGTGTTTTCATTTCATATATAATTATTCTGAGTGTTTACAGCTACAGACATATTATCAACATACAGCATCATGTTGTTGTTTTTTCATTGTCTGACATGTGAATATTTTGTTTTAGATAAACTTTATCATCATAATGTTATATTTGTAACCAATTTTATAGCACATTAGATGATTCATTAAATACAACAAGTTGCTAACAATATATATTACATGAAGGTTACACCTCATGTAAAGTATCACATTATATAACAGTATTATGTTATAGCACAATAAGGTTCAGTAGATACAACAGTATGTTGACAATATTGTAAACTGTAAAGGGTTTAAACTACAACAGCTGTACCTCATGTGTAATACCAATTACTATTATTTTGTTTAAAAACTATATGTGTATCCTCTTGCGAAGTTCGGAAGATAACAATAGATTCATTAACCATGTTAAGTGGATATCGCATACACGTTGTAAGCTAAAATGCAAAAATATATCAGCATCAAAGAGGAAACACCAAAATACTATTTTGTTTGAGTTTAATCTTTGTAAACCGTATTTTGAAAATTTGATACATTCTTTTTAAGAACATGTATTAGAGGTATAAAAGCTGTTGCGTTAGTGCTACAGTGAACGGGTATTTGATTTTAATTCAGACATATTTAACATTTCAAAAATATATTGTTGTGATAATGTTTCTAAATTGATATATCTACAACAACAACACCATGTCTATTCGTGTAATACAAACATACAGGCATATTAAATTGTGATCAAATTAAAATCAAGTTGTAAACAGCTTGTTTCTATTTAGTTAAAAGAACAACTTACTACCTGATGGTAAAACATTGATAATATTTCTAATGATTTACTTTCTGCGTGATAGTTTAAAGCACAGTTTAAGATATTTTTACAACATAATTTATGTTTATATAAATGGAGTAAATAAACATTTGTATTTGACCATACCCACCTATTAACAGCTACACATTTATATATACATTAACACATATACACGTTTATATACTCATACCTTTAAGTTGAGTTAGATTTAATAAGTGTTACAATTTTAATTTTTTTTTTTTTTTTTTTTTAAATTATCATGATTTATGTAAACAATATTAATCGAATTCATTTTTATTATATAGATTGACTAAATAAACATTTGTATATGACCATACGCACCTTTTTACAACTTCACATATATCTATAAATGAACAAACATACATGTTTATACAAGTATGCTTTTAAATTGAATTAGATTTAATATTTGTTACATCTTTAATTCATTATTACAATTATCATTATTTTTATAAACAATACAAATCGAAATCATTTTTATTATATAGATCGAGTATATAAACATTTGTATATGACCAAACCAACCTATTAACAACTACGCATATATATATACATGAACACACGTACACGTTTATACACATATGCCTTTAAGTCGAATTAAATATTTGTTAGCAGTTTAATTCATTATTACAATTTTATCATGTTTTTTGTAAACAATATTAAAATAATTTTATAGGATATATTATATAATTAAAAATGTTGCTGCAATCGTATATGCGCACTTTTTCGTTAATGTACTTACATGATTCTGTTATGTTCATAAAAGGACGTTCGATTAAAAAAGGTGTACACAAGATTTGTATATACTATGCTGAATGTTTTTCTCTCATAGTACAGCGATATTTCTTCACGCTTGACTTGTGTGTCTGTTCAACGTTCTGCACTGTTGATTTCAGTTCATATGTATACTTCACCACAAAGATTTGGTCCGGTTTACAGGTTTATACCAATTAGGTTTTTATATTCATCAAACTGTATCACTCGTATGTCCCCTCTTGCATTTTTGTGGTGTATTTTTCCGTCCCATGACCAGACAGATTCTTGATCAGATGTAGTCCTCTTTATTGTCATGAGTACTTTCTGATTGATATGCGTCAAATCCTCGTTTAAGAAGATGCCGGTCCCTTTAAATTGCCGTCTGTTTGACATGACGTTGTTCCTTTTCAGCCTCGACACGAATTTTATTATAATAGGACGTGTATGGCCATCTCTGGGTCTTCCTAATCTGTGTGCTATATCAATATCTGATTCTTGCAGGTTCAATTTTGGAATTTTTTCATTCAATATATGTACAATCTTATTGGTGGTTGTTTCAGCCGATTCATTGGAGTTTTTCGCTCCATTCTCTAAACTTTCAGAGATACTAGAAATGCGTATGTTGTTTCTACGCCCGTATTGTTCATGATCGTTTATTTGACCAGATTGTACACGGATGCTCTCTTTCAAGTTTATGATGTTTTGGGCTTCATTTTCTTGGTTTGTCACTATTTGCTTTTCTAGCAGGGTTATTTTACTTTTCAGAGTGTCATTCTCTTTCTCCTTTTACTTTACACATGCTATTCACAACAATCAAGAATTAATCCACTCCCATCTCTCATTGATCGTCTCTTACTATCCCTCCAAATCAGCCTCGTCGGTCGAATTCTACATCTCCTCCATTTTGCCGCATTAGATCTAGTTATATTATCACTCTTAAAACAATTACATAAGCGAATTTACCCCTACTACATTATAATTTATTTAATAGAACACAAAGCTAATATCGATGATGCGACCACCACGTGATAATAGTACTACAATGGGCTATTTGTCGGACTATGTGACTTCCCGATAGACGTTTAAGTGATACTCAAATGTGTTGAAATTTTGATTGATAAATGACAGCAAATAAATGTATACAAATTATGGCATATAATGAGCAATATATCAATTTACATGTTTTGTTCACAAGCAAGAATTCATCCCTAACCGCTCTTCACCCAAATCGGCCACATCACACGATGTTTACCGTCCCCGTTATCGATCGAATTCCACCTTTCCCAAATTTGCTGCATCCCTCGACCACCACCTCACCCAAATTATATTACATAAATCGACTTCAATTAAATAAAATAACTATATTATTTTGTATAATGGCGAATGCACTGAAGATATTGTTTTCTTTCACATTGCAGTGATAAGTCATATTCTAAATGTGTTATACCTAATGAAAGTTTCAAAACGTATGCATGTACTGTTAAACATATCCAGTATATTTGTACAAGTGTTAATGCATAACTACAAGTAAAAATGTATAAAAAAAAACATACGAATCTAGACTTCAGTTTTCCATGTTTTTCTTCTTCAACAGTCATCATGTAGACACCATCTTCACCAACGTACATGGCTGAATTCTATACAAAAAGATACACATCTTATGAATACACCATGGTCCATATGCACTATCCTGATACTTAGATTTAAGAATTTAAAAAAACCTTAGACTCAAGGAAACATACTTCTGCGTTCGCAAATATACCAGGTACCAATGTCGCTTTTGTCATAAATAAATGAGCGAATACGGGTCCAGTTATTTATTACTATATTTAAGAAGTATTAGTTATATGCAAACTTACAATACATTTACATTGCATTTCCTTACTATTTAACAATCATTCTATACCAGAAGACAAAGCAAATAACTAACAATAATGTTGGTACATTTTAAATTGTCGTTTATTGGTTTTAAAATAAGCCATACCTCAAACTGTATTTTCCTTTTCGAGTCATCACTTCCCTGCAACGTAATGGAGCTCTGTGTCGCAGACACTCTCTTGGCCACAGCCTTGACGTTGTGTTGCTTGGCATCATCCACAATGTCCAGAATAATGGTGTCGGGGAACACTATTCGACTGCCTTCTTTCCTCGCATTGGCTCCCACGTTCTTTACATTCGCCTTGGATTTTTGCTCACCAGGACGCGTGTGGCCTAACATTGTTTATGCAAATAAATGACCACACTCGGCATTTAAACGCCATCAGTAAAATTCAAATTGAATGAAATATTAATGAAAGCACTAAATGCTCGTTGAATTTTCGTTTAAAAGGACGACTAAAACCTTACAGTATAGAAATCAATAATGTATACTAGGACTTTTGTACAACTCAATTAAGCAGATATGATCACTAAACTAACGCAAATTAATTACAGTTAGCCACATTCAACTGGTAGTCATATATGTCGCACATTTTATATATCGAAGTGCAATAAAATCAAGTAAGTATGTTAATAGGCATACATGCCTTGTGGTCTATTTAGATATAGAATCGGTTCATCGCAAATATTAAACAAACCAACGAAATTGAATCTCAACAGTTTAATACATAATATAGATCGCCAAGCAAGATATTTCAATGACTTTCTCTTAGTATGTAAAGCATTTAAACAATAACAGACCCTTATTTTACAAATTAAGTCATTATTATTGTGTTCACTGTGTGAAATTGATAACGAATTTAAATAAGCAAAAAGCATTGCAAACAAATGCCTTGCAATACCCATTCTTTAGCTTTCAATACTAATGTTTTAGAAAATCAATGTCTTGTAATAACGAAAGAAAACAAATTTAGTGCAATATCATTGCATTAGAAAACGAAGTTTTCGCAATACCAATGTATAAGAAACAACGTATCATCGTTTTCAAATATCATTGCATTAGAAAACATGTTTAGCGATACCAACGTATCATCAACAAATGCATTAGCATATGTCTTGCCTTACAAATACATTAAAACATGCCGGTCAGTACAAATACATACGAAAACCAATCTTGTGTGTACGATAATTTAAATGTATTACTAAAGGAATGGAATATTAAAAAGGTTCAACAATGCTTTTCAATTTTTTTTTCTGAATTCTGCGTTTGCATTTTTCGAGAAAAATAATAAACAAATGTCGTGAATAATAATAAACAAATGTTATACCTTTAGAAGGAGCCGCATCCGTAGCAATAGAAAGTATCAGTATCACCACCAGTGATAATGCAAACTGTAACTTCATTGCTGATGTCTTGTTCTCAAAATCAAAAGTCTGTAACTTATACCTACACAGACCTACGCTTTTATACATAAAATTGAATCCGGAAATATCTAGAAAATACCAATAGAAAAAGCGTGTTTTATGTTAATAAGTGGATACGTGGCGTATCGTTATGTAATAAATTAACTATCATTTCAACAACAGGTGGTGTTTTGCTACATATATTCGCTTAAAGGAAAAATAGGTTACATGGTTGTACATTTGTGTATTTACCTTACAGTTATTTTTCGAAAAGAGTAGTAGAATGCGATAGGTTATTCACATTGGGGCGAATAAAACATTTTTAGGTGCAATATTATATTTATTACATGCAATAATAATAATAATAATAATAATAATAATAATAATAATAATAATAATAATATTATTATTATTATTATTATTATAATTAACGTTAATAATCTCACACAATATGTATGTTACTGTTTATGTAGCTAAAAGACACACGATGTGTATGTGTACTCTTTGTATATAAAAAAAAATATATATAAATGTTAAGCATTCTACAAATTGCTTATTCATTGTTACTTTTATAGAATTCGGTAAAGCTCCAGACACTTTTAGTCGTAGTACCTTTGAGTAGCTGACTCTTGAGAGTTTTTACGTGTTTTCCGATGTCGAAGAACTACACAAGACAAACCAAAACATTTTTAAATAATGTGTGGTAATCCTGAACTCGCAACTGTTCCTTGCGCCTATGGAAATGACCATCTGCTGTCCACATTCAGTCAGTAATATGCTGCCTTCTCCGCAGCTTACATGTCCTTCTGGCCAGCATAACAGCAACAATTTAATATTCTACCACGGTCTGTCGACCTCTGATAAAAACATTTGAAACATGGCATCCTTTTCGCTCATCATTTCAACATTCGCTTGTACTGCGCCCGTATCAGGCTCATCCCGTCCACTTGGCGTCCGCACAAAGACCTTACTTAGACTGTCGCAGGTCCTTCTGAGGTCAATTCATGTCCTTACCACGCTCTCAAAGTTCGTACTGCGTTAGTGCTAGGTTAGCGCCAGGTATGCATCGGGATATACTGCGTAAGCACTGCGCAGTACTGCGTCGATCCAATGTATTTTGAAAAAGTATAAATGCTTGGGCAGAATTATATCTTCATACATCAATGTTGAAATGATGGGCAAAAATGATGCCCTGTTTCAAATATATTTATCAGAGGAAAAAAGACCGTGGTAGAATGTCAAAGTGCTTATCAGAAGGAGGCATAAGCGGCGGAAGTCGAGGATTGGTAGATCCGTGGACAGCAGGTGTCAACTGTCCTTGCTTGGCACCATATATGGCGATTTCAAGACAGATCGATGAGGGGTATTTATATGACCGGGTGGACGTAGTAGTAGCGTGGTGCTTACTTTGAGTGCACCTGGCGGACGTGGTAGATACGTAATGTTTGCGTACTAGGGACCGATAGGACGTAGTTTAAGCGTGGGTAGATGCGTGGTAAGGATGTAGTGAGGAATGCTGTGAGTAGTACAAGCGTAGTAGGTACCTTTAATACGCGGGGTATCCGCAGATAAATTGCCTTTTCGCCACGTTCTCACCACATCTTTACGAAAAATCAGGACGTGGTAAAGACTTGGAGAAACTAGTACGGACGAGCTCTGGTCTGATGCGGTCATTAGGAAGGACTGGGTCCATTCCAGGGACAGCACTGACGTAGTGATGACCTGGTAAGGACGCACTGAGAATTTCTCACGAACGCGGCGAGAGCGGCCTGCAGTCGACACGTCAGCGGCAAGTTAGAGCCACGCTCACGAATTTCTCACTGAGTCCCTACTAGGTCATCACTACGTCAATGCGTTCTCTACAACGCTCCCGATAGGTTCGTACTAAGTCTATTCTGTTTCCTCACCACGAAAGTTGTGTCCATGCTCAAAACCTCTCCACGTCCACCAAGACCTTACCAGGTCTCCACTACATACGTATCGGTGCGCACCACGTCGTAGCAAGTCCTCGTCACGTCCTGCCTGGACATGGAGAACGAAGTAAGGATGT